>CM067217.1:39930688-40530688 GCA_034190945.1 Octodonta nipae | reverse complement strand
TACTTATATACTATTAATAAGAAAGATGTTATTTTCTTCAGAATTCTAAAAGGCAAAAAAATCTAAAGAAGTGTCGCGTTCATTTTTTCCTTTGAAGTCTCGGGATCTTTTCAATTCAGAAATTCATTGTTACCTCGGACACAAAGGCGTGACATAAACTATGGTAGTTTTTAAGCTTGAAGCATTTGCAGGACTGTGCCATTCATTCATTCATTCAGGTTTTATATAAATAGTACATTCTGTTTTTCATGTTCGGACTGCTTCAAGAACACTTTTTTCCCCATTTTGACGATAGAAGTGAACGCCTTAAATAATATTCCAGAGGTCTGTTATACCTGGAAAGTGAACGAGCCTATTGTATAAGAACTCTTGAATAATAAAATTTATTTTTCTATGTAAACTTTAAAATAGTTTTGCAGATTTATACATGTATTTTAACAAAAAATATTTTTCCTAATGGAAATGACATTATCTTTAACTTGATCTCGGGGGTCTCCGTTTCTCGTTAAAGACAAAAAGATACATCAATTTAAATTAACAGCAAAACTAGTTAAATTTTGGATTTGGGGATGGTGCTGTAGCATAAAATTGCGTTTCATCTACTACTAATACCAGTATGCAAAGTGCGGCAGCTGTACCTCTGATGAATACTAACCATGTATTTATACTTGTCAAATATCTTCTATACTATTATAAAATTGTAAGTTTGTCTGTTTGTTTGTTTGTTTGTTTTTTCGGGTATCACGTAAGAACTACTGAACTGATTTTGCTGAATCTTTTTTTTTGCAAAGCCTATAGTTTGACTTAAAATCTGGTGGATATTTTATCTCCATAAATTGACAGAAACGGTAGATATAGCGAAATAACTTCTACCATGTTGGATAACAAATTACTCTATTGGTTCCACACCAATAGATACTTGAATCAGCTTAGCTTTTATTCGAAATTCGGAATATCCCAATGTAACATGTTTCGATAAAAAAAATCAACTCATATATAAACCGTAATTTTACAGGGTGTTCTATATATAGGAAACTTAGTGCGGAGTAGAATGACATTGATTTAAAAAAATCTAAAAATAAATGATATTAGATGTCCCATAAGCAGCTGCATGTATCCAATGTGGTTGAAATAAGGGAGAGTGAAATTAGTTATATGGGGTGGCTCAAAAAAGTTATATTGAGTGAGCCATAAATAGTTGCATATACCAGGTGGTTCATAAATGAGCGTAGAAAAATTATATTTACATTGGGTGGATAGGAAAATGATATATTATTTGGCTTATAAGTAGTTGCCTATACAATCTGGTTGAAATAAGGGTAGAGTATTTATACAGTGTGAATAATTTTTTTTTAGAAAAATATGTGTTATGTAAGCAGTTAGGATCTTTGAATTATGTTCTTGAGTTGTTATAGTTAAGAAATATGTTGAAAAAATATTAGAAAAAGTTGTTTATACAGGGTGGTTGAAATATGAGATCGAGTGGAATTATAGTTTATAGAGTGGTTAAAAAATATTGTATATCCACAAGTAGTTGCATACATAGGATGGTTGAAATATGTAGCGGAGTATAATTACAGCTATAAAGGTGGGTTTAAAAAATATTTTAAAGAAATGTTATAATCTACAAGCCGTTACATTTACCGGATGGTTGAAATATAGTGTAAAGTAGATTTTTAAGGATACAGGCTAGTACAAAAATGTTATATTGGGTGGCAAATAAGTAGTTGCATATTACAAGGTTGTTGAAATATAGGGTGGAGTAAAATTATAATTATACAGGATGTGTAATAAATGGTAGAAAAATTTTGTTTTATAGCAGTTGCACATATGGAGTACCTGAAATATGTGTCGCAGTAAAGTTACAGTGTGGTTCAAACAAAGTTAGAAAAAGTTGCAAATGAAGGGTACTTTAAATGAACTGTGGAGAGACATTGTACTTTATATTGTGATTAAAAAAATATGAGGGAAAATTATGAAATAGCCGCTCAAGAAATATGGGGTGGAGAAGTGTTATAGTTAAGTATTTAAAAAATATTATATTGGTTGACCAATAAGCAGCAGCGTATACAGGGTAGTTGTATTACATACAAGGTGATTCAAAATAATTTTGAACAAAATTGTTATATATAGGGTGCCCCATAAGCAGTTGCAGTTTGGTGAAATATATTGGGCATTGATGGATTTATAGTGGAGTAGAATTATAGTTAAACAGGTTGGATACAATTTTTTTGTAGGATAGAACATGAGCTGTTGCATATATACAATATCTGAAACGTAGATCGAAGTAAAATTATAGCTATACAGTGTGATTAAAATAATGTTTAAAAAAGTTGCATATACGAAGGGTTTTTGAGATTGACACATTGGTGAAAAGAGGTACAAAATCGACGCTAACTGTAGAACATCATTTTTTGAACTTCTATACGGGCATAACATATCTAACAATGGATGCTTGCTGTTGGGTCGGAAATTGTATTGAATTTACAATGGGCATTTACGATTTTGCATAGTGCATAAATTTTCGGATTTTTAGAAGATTTTTCACGAGGAGTGATGATCTTTTTGAAGTCAAGTGGAAGGTGTGTTCTGTCGATGATTTTCTTGGTCTTTTTGTCTAAGTAGTAGGATTAATTATTTCATAGTTTGGATTGTGAATTTATCTTGTGAACATAGTCCTTAGTGTTAAGAAGAGCGGTCATGTTACCTTTGCCAGCAGGATGAATTATTATGTCTTTGTTACCACGTATTTGTTTTAATGCTTGTCTTTAATTGGAAGTGAAATTTGATTTTGGAGGTTTTGCAGTTAGGAGTACTTTAGCCCTGAAAAATATCTTCAGACTGAATATCTGACTATTTAGCCATAATAACTAAGAACCTATACTTGACAACTGATTCTTTCCGTCGGGGCAGTTTTTGGTGAAGCTGAAACCTTTAGACATGACTTGTAAGCTGGTAGAGTCTAGGGATAATCTGAAAAGTATGGACTGTCATCTGAGGGAGTGAGGTGATACTGGGTTTCTGTGTTCGTGCGACTTTATGGTTATGAGTGACTTTTCTTTTGTGCCAAATGTTCAATTTTATAAATAGAAATGCGATCAAAAGTATTCCATAGAATTGCATGAAAGGTTGTAAGTATACAAAGACAAAGAGTGATACAAATTTCCGTTGGTTTGGTCAAGTTGATGTCTGATTATATGAATAGAATTTAGTAATAGGCCGAACCATGCTTTGTTAAGAATACTGGAAACTCAGCGTGAAGAGTTATAATGTTTGTTTATAGTGTTTGGAATGATGTTATGGGTTTTCGAAT
The DNA here is from genome assembly GCA_034190945.1 of Octodonta nipae. Lineage (NCBI taxonomy): Eukaryota > Metazoa > Arthropoda > Insecta > Coleoptera > Chrysomelidae > Octodonta > Octodonta nipae. The sequence goes on along the minus strand of CM067217.1, from coordinate 40,527,375 downwards.
GGGAAGTTTGCTGTATGTTTTACTGAGTTGGAAGAAATCCTCCCCGTAGAGGAAAATGAAATGTTCTGAGAGGCTTCCGAGGTCATAAATATGAACTGGCTTAGGTTTCGGGTGAGAACCGCGTCTGAATTTTTGAAATTCTCGGCGTTTGGAGCCATTATCAAAAGCGAAAAATTATAACGAAAATCAGAAATAAACATGAACAAAAAATAATAAAATCAAATCAATAATTATGTTTAGATAAATGAAATAGTATATTAAAAGATAGTAAATAATGCATTGTAACACATAAACCAATATTGGAGGCAATATAAATTTTGTACGAGTGATTTAAATAATATGGAAGAACTATGATAAATCAAATGCAATTTAAAGATCAATACATAAATAGAAATGATTAAATTATAAAACGAGACCGTAAACTAGTAATTTGAAAATGATTTATACAACTATATATTTTTTGAAAATACAAAAGGTGACAGTTTAAAATAAATTTCTTAAAAAAGCAACTAGGATTTGAAATAAACATATAAAATAATCTGTAGGTTTGATATATCACAATGATAACATTTAATGAAAAGAAAATATAAAATTTTACCTTGAAATCGAAATGTAAACAACTCATCTGACAGGTACCGAATGCTATCGTCCAAATTTGTAATAACTTCATATTTCAGACCCAATAGGGGTAATAATTCAAAAGTTTAGAATCTTAATAAAATATCTTGGGGTAAACAAACTTTAAAAACAGATTATTTCCACACAAAATAACCAATTCAAAATTAGATGACATGATAAAACTTTGGAGCAAGATTCTGACAGTTCTACCGACCGAAATACATTAACATTCATAGGACAAAGCAAATACAGAACGGTAAATCAAATGATATTTTTTTTTGTGACAGCAATGAAAATTTTATTAAAATTTTAGTACAGGTTAAACTTAAAATATCTGGTGCGCAAAAATGGCCACAAAATGCTAAGTAAAAATTGTAATTTTAAAGAAAAGTAAAAGGCATTTTAGGAATATGTTTAGATAGGAAATTAAATGTAAAAAATGAGTATTATATATAAAAAAAGGATTTCAAAATTGCTTATTTGAAAAGAGTCTAAATAAATGAAAAGTGTAAGGGTAAACATTGCTAGAAAGTATAAAGTGACAGCGCTTGTAAAAAGGTCAAAAAGCTCATTAATTCAAAGTTTGATAAATGTGATGGTAATTTGAACAAAAATAATTGTATGCAAAGATAGTGGAGATACAAAAGTACTAGTAAATGGTATTGTATAATACACTTCAGTAATTGACATCAAGTGCGAGATCCAGTTTTGGGAGGTTGATAGCAGATTGAAATTTAAATTGGGAACCAACATAATTTGGCAGTAAAGTAAATCCAGCAGCAGATATAATTGGTAAATATTAGCAAAGAGTCATATTGGTAACAGGAACCTTTAGCAGTTGATAACAAGGTGAGCAGCACTCAGCATTAAAATCAATCTGAGGGAATAAAGTGAATGCACTTTGATAAAAGGTGAAAAGTGAATCATGTATTTACATTTGAAGTTTTTGAACCAATTATTATTTTGATTTTCATTTATTTTAACAATTAGATATTTTAAAACAAATTTGGGAAATAATCATTTTAGTAACGGTATAAATTTTGAATATTTCGAATAACATTTGAATCACCATTGATCTTGAAGATTAAGTGTTGCAAAGAACTTAATCATTTCGAAACGCAAATCTTATTAGATTAATTGAAAATTTAATTAAAATGTGTTTTGATATTGATTGAAATTTATTTGTTTGATTTGATTTTCGTTTATGTTTTGATTTTGTTTGGTGTTTATATTAATTTGAAGCAATTGAATGGTTAATAATATATAATAATAAAAATTTTGGTTGTTTTATTATTGACAAAGGATCAATTGGCGCATAAAAAATTTAAAGAAAAGTAGTCTCTAGAGCTGGAGCAGTCTGTTAAAAAGGTAAAGAAAATTGTGTGGAGTTTTTAGCGAGTGGACAAATTTGAAAAGAAAATAAATAAAGTCCAAACATCACCACAAAGTTAAAATTCCATAACAATATATATATACATGTTCTGAGATGCTTCCGCGGAACGGATAACTTTCATGTTCTGTTCGTGTAAAAAAATTTATAGATTTAGTTAATAATGAGGAATATGCTTGGGTTATTATAATTCAACAGTTTTTTGAAACTGAATGTTACAGCATTTTTCATTCACAATTTTTTTGCAGATCTTTTCTAGACAAAGATTTGAACTAATATTCATTTTTATGTATTTATTTAAGATTTTCTGAACTGCGACTTAGCATAACAATTAATTCTATGCTTCTTACATAGGTTTCATGCTAACCAAGAGATTACTTTGCTCAGCAATGAACTCATATTCTTCTCATAATCACTTATCAAGAACGATGTTTTTAAAATAAATGAAGTACATTATGTAATTTTCACGGCAAATTAGGGTATCTTCACCTTCGCCCTAGGCGAGAAGTTCACGGTCATTCTTAGGATCGATGCCTGTAAAAATAGCAAACCTACACAAAACAGTTTTATGATATACAGCGATCTCCTCAGCTACATTGGCTTTCTATCATTATTTCCTACATAACCGTACAATTCGTTCCACACACAAATACCGGTAGACATACACGCACTCGCGACCTTTTGGCGTCTGCGCCTCCCCGAAAACCGTTAACCGGCATCGTGGTAGGCGCCGCGGCGGCCGCCACGCTACTTCAGTCAGTGCAGTGCCGGCGCTTGACGCGTACACAGAACATCGGCAACAGTGGCACGCTATAACTTAGCCCGCCTCGTCGCAGCGCGCCACGCCATCTGGCGGCTGCGACGGACCGGATCGCAACCTTGTCCCGATCAACACACCGATACAGACTCGTATGTACACAAAACTATAAAATTTTCTACTTCTACCGCTGTTGCTACTTCAATTTCTTCTACTACACTGCTTCCACGAAGAGCTGCTGATGCCAGCACTGCTGTATCTATGCCTCTAGCACTTGGAGATAGAAATGAATGAAGAGTTAGTGTTACTTTCTTTGTTTACTAAGTATCATTAAGGTTAGAGAAAGCATTAGAGCTTTTACAGATTTGCTACAAAGTCAAGTGCTATATTTCTCACATGGGATATGTAACATTTATTCAAATTCTACACAAATAAGTTTTGGTTTACAAACCCTTTGAAACATACTGTCTCATTGATAATAAACAATTATAACTAATGATCTTAGAAATGCAACATGAATTCATTAGAAAAAGTTATCCCTTTTTGATATATTTTCTTACGCTTATATTTAAAATGCACTATTGTTTTCTTAATTCTAAAATAAACACCTTCTGGGTTTTACCTATTGTTTAGAATTATTAAAGAGTTTCTACTACTATACAAGCAGTTATGTGGAGTATATTCTGCTGAAATACTGAGCCATTAGATTTGTATTTGTGTGGAAATAGGGGTGTTTTATCTAAACCTTTTTTTTTAATATCACCAGACCTGAGAAAAAGTCTGTGTATTTCTCAACTTTCCTAAAGTTTCAGGGTCTAAATTAGACAGAAGAAGAAAAGGTTAAATTGTTTTGCAATACCAATTATGTTAAAAACAAATATACTTACGTACATTTAATCAACGTCTTTTAAATAAAAGTATGCCATATCTAATGTACAAAACAACAATTTTCATATATGAACTTTTTGTCAAGTTCGGTGTTATTTCCAACAAAATTCTTATCTACCCAGTAGAGATTCCACAATTATCAATTAAAAGACTTTATACTTGTTTTTGTATTTATTAGCACTAACAATGTTCACGAAAATCACAATCAGAATGGTTTTAGGAATTTTAAAGAAGGGTTTTAGATCTGCCTTTCTTTGACGAAATCACCTCAGAAGCACAATTTTAATCCAATTTAATACGCATTTTAATTAATGTTTTGTAGGAAATACATATATTTTTTATGTAAATTACTTATTAACCGACTTCAAAAAGAATGAGGTTCTCAATTCGTCTGTATCTATGTTTCTATGTTTGTTCAGCGATTACTTGCAAACGGCTTAAGGAATTTTGACCGTTTACACTGGATCTTGTTCCGCGGGATCGCGAAGTGGTCCCATATTTTCTTCATTAACATAGCTTGTACCGTTTCTTAGAAAATGGGGAAAAACTTTTTTACCGATTTTCTTATACTCTATGCTTTGGTGGAGTCACCGAAATTGAAAATTTTCTATTCGGAACATGGGATAAATTGAAAAGAAATTGAACTAGTTCCGGGACATACCAATTATTTTTTCTTCAATAACATAGCTTGTACCATGTGCCATCCAACTGTGCTGCATTATTATTATTAAATTAATTATATTAATTATATATTATTATTAAATAAATTTAAAGTTGATTGAAACTATATCGAAATAAATGTCAGTTAATCAACTTCAAGGTGGAGGTTCTCAGTTGGTTTTTATATACAGTGTGTCTTCATAAGTTGGATTCCAACGAAGAGAAAATGTTATTCTTCATAAAAATATTTGCATGGTCGAAAACGTACACTGTAATCATTACATGTCACTTTTTCAATTGTATATGAGGTTTGTCAGCAAATATGAATTTTGCTTAAAAGTAAAATACCTTTATTTTTTTAATATACAAAATTCTTATCAAACAGAAGTAATAAGAATTCTAAAATGCATCTAATTATGCCACATCACTAAAAATTGTATAACAAATCTTCATGTCCCTTATACAAATTGTGTACTAAGTTTGATAAAGAATATACATTTTGTTTAAGTTACGTACCTTTATTTTTAAGAATAACTCAAATTGTTATCAGACAAAGTTTATTAGAATTAATGAAAATTACTTCCTATTATGGTATATCAATTAAAACTGTATAACGATTTATTATAAGATCCCGCGGAGAGGAGACTATTAAATGAATGTCAGTATAATTAACAGACCTAAAGAATGATGATACTCAAATCGTCTACAATATAGTAGATCCACCTAATAAGCTAATAAATGACGTTTAAAAGCAAAATACCTTTTTTGGGGCAATATCGAAAATGTTAATTAGATTTGAAAACTGCATCCAATTTAGCCATTGCATTACTAAAAATTGTAAAATAAATACATATAAAAAACTGAAACCGATTAAAATTAACTAAAAAGCATGAAATAATTTTTCTCTAGAACAATTAAATACATTTTCTGAAAACTGTGCCAATTTGAAACTTATAAATGTACGTTCCAAAATAGTTTCACTTCAGCTTAGCACAGACTTCATAAAAAGTATTTAATTGTTGCAGCAAAAAATTATTTCATGCTTTTTAGTTTTTTTTTATTCACCAACACCTATTTCTTGAATGTTTTATATTTTACACAAGACAAATTTATCAATGTTGCACCATGTTTTTTAATTAACCTTACTTCAGACGTGATCTCGTAGCAACCAAATAAAAATTCAAATAAATAATTTTATGCTTACGTGAGAATAAATGGTTCTTTAAATTTTTACCCTTTTTGAACAAACATGTAGATCCATTTTATATTTTTCCTCTCCTTGTTGGGGGTTGAAAGATCGGTGTCAAATATTTGAAAGTTTCTTTTTAACTAACAATTAAGTATTTCCTTCAAAATATAATTTGTGCGTCTACTAACTTGAATTAAGTATAAAAGTTCTAGACTAGAAATCTTGACAAAAAAAGATCGATCAACATTTATCTATTCCTGGGTAACGTTTTAATAAAATTTAGTTATCTATTTCTAAAATAATATCTTGAAAGTAACATTCTACAGTGGGTAGATATGCAATTCAAGCATTCACATTGTGTTGTATTATTTTTGATTACTATAAAACGACTTACAAGCTTTTGCACCTCTTTGTTTTAACTAATTCATAGCTTCTTTTTAAGCTTGATATTGTATTTATGTAAGTTTTTTTTCTTGAAATGTCGGTTCCATTACTGTTAGGGCCTGTATTGAATTGTAAAACTAACATTGTACAGTAAATACATTTTTCTTCATTTATTATGTTTAGTGCAATTGCAGTAACATTTAGCCAGGTACATAGTTTAAAAAATATTCCTATGGATGTATTATCTCAACCTGAATTTTAGAATTTGATTAAAGTTTAGGAATGCTATTAACCGATTATAAAAATTCCGTATATTTTATAACACATATTATTTACTTGCTTCTTTTTAAATAAGACAGAAATCACATTATAACGGAATTGAAAACCATACCGAAAGTGGCAATTATTTGTACAAACGACTCCTGATTTCGGGTCTCTGTAACCTAATTTTACCTGAAATGCATAGATATTCGTTAATTTCTTGTTAAAATATTAAATTTACTTATATGTACGAAGTACATAAATAATTTGAGATTTCAATTAGTTAAGGGAAGCGCAACTCATGAAGGCTCTCGACTAGAAACAATATATTGTCTTGCTTTCAATAGTTCTAAAATCTCGAACAGATAGTTTCACAATTACTTTGATAGATTAGTGAATTAGTTTTCCCTGAAACTCCTACATGTACGTACTCATTTCATGTTAGAACAGTATGTCCTACCCACTTGTACTTTCACAAGTATTTGTCTGTCCCCTTAGTTACAATAATACTATCTTTAACAGTACAATAAAGCAAACTGCGAGAATGATCCCTGACCTATTTATAATAAATAAATATTAAAAAACTAAACTAAAAGGTTGAAAATAATCAACGAAAACACTATACAATAACAACTTCAGTAGATAGTACCAAAAATTTATATTATATAAACCAGCTACAAAAAATAATGTCAGATTCTCATGTGTTGAGTAGATACCTACATACCTACATACAAAACACAAGTAGGAAATTTAAACAATAACAAGGTTCCGTATTTCAAAACAGTTGGATAGTTGCTTGGCACTGTTATTTTGTGATTTTTTGTAATAAACATCATGTCCATGTTATTTCAGAGTTACTAGCTCTAATAATTCTTTTCTGGCACTAACAGTACTTTAAATTAGTGGCAATACTTTGACGTTTACAGTTTTGTATTTACTTTTCTATTTTCTGGAAAAGAGTATGTTTTACGTTGTAGGTAAACATATATCTTAATAGAACATAATTTAATGTTTATTGAAATGTATTAAGCAGTTTGTGATAAATCAGTAAGCTTCATAAAATGGCAATCTAATAATGTATTTTTTCAGAGATGCACAAAAATGATACATTTCAAGTACAAAAACGTAAGAAACTACCTAGCTATCTTCTTTAATTGAATAAAGGAAATTATGCAATTTAGTTAAGGTGTTTTATAGAAACTATGAATATACAGAAAAATAACACAATTATATATTTGGTGGATGCCTCAGAAATTTAATAAACTTTAACCATATAAAAAAAATTATGTAAGTTTATATTTCCTGAATCCTGTTATATGTTTGTTCTTGTGATGTTTACCTTAAAACTATTTTTTTTTATTTACTTCTAATAATTTAAGTTTAATAATTAAAATACTTATTTTGTGTTATATTTGGTGGATGCCCGAGGACAATAATTTTTTAATTAAATTTAGCAATTGGTTTAAAAATCTAGCAGTGCGTTTCCTCCGTTGAATTTTACACTTAATGTACAGTTTGGTGCCCCGATCAGGAGTAAATGTCGTAAATAACGAAATTCTGATTTTAGGAGGACCTCTGGTGAGAAATTTTATAAAAAGCGGATTAGGTATTCCCTCTTTATCTCCGAAACTATAGGGTTTCACTTGAACTTTATAGGGAAAATAAATTTTGATGGTCAAATTACAGAATTAATTTAAAAATAAAACAATATATTTTTTAATATTTTGAAAATAATTTGTTAAAAAGTTATTATAACAATATAGAAAATTTGAACCACATCCTATACCTCTGAACTACTGAGTTTGAGAACTTTAGAAATAATTAAGAATATCGGGCCTCATTCAAAATTAACAAGAAACGTAAAATACAAATTCTAACATTAATTTATAAACATAAATAGAACATTATTTTTTTAAAGTTCATCCATAGTTTATTAAATAAAAAGAATCCTGAAAAAAATAAAAATACATATATTATATTTGTAATAAAAAAAATGAAAAAATTCAGATAAAAGATTATATATGGCTTCCCTGGAAGTTCATTGGTTAAATAAAGCAAAAATCCTAATCCTTATTTTGGGAAACAAATGAGAAAAGTAAATACATATTATTGTAAAAGTCAAGCATATCATGTAGCAGATCAAATAAAGCGGTTAGTTATATTTTATATAAATTTAAAACCCTTATTTTAATAAATATTAAGGAAAATATTTAAAATATCCCTGGTTGTCTGAAACTGGAAAATTAGAAAAAAACGTCTATACTCGTAATTTAGCTACATTATAACAAATCTCAAAGGTTGTATGGAACGCTTTAGTAAGCGAGTCCTATTCGTTCTAGACCAAATTATTTTTTTTGTGTATACTAACTCATCATTTTCTGTTGCTTATAAATTATTTTTCAACATGACAAATGTTTGTCAGGATATAATATATATTTATATGTTTCTTGAAACTATTTTAAATCTTTATTTAAATTGCCTGGATTATTCCAGATAAGATGAACAATTATTATCTTATATTATTCTCAGCATTTCCCTAAATACAAAGTTTCCACTGACACCAATTTCATTGCGGTACTATCTAAATAAAGAGCTGGAAAGACGAAAAAAAGTTCACAAATGATAGGCCATATACTGCATCACAAAGCATAAACCAATTAGGCATGATGAAATTAAGGCTAAAACACAAACGATAAAAGAGGGCAAAAAAAACAAGACTATATAAAGTTCCTATTGGAATTCTTGAAACTTGGATAATGGGTGAGGAAACTGGCCCACAGAAATATTGCAGAACATACATAACTCATACTACTTATAATGCATACAAATACAAAATTCACCTCATAACTATACCTAAAACCCATATAAGTCGAACACACACAGCACGATTCCCAATTTAGGTCTCTGTAGGCTAGTCTTTCCTAAAACTCCTACATGTCGATATTCATTTCGCCTTACAATACTATGATTTAGTCTTATCATTATAAAGAATCTGAATTACACAAACTATCATGTTCTTGAGTAATTTAAAAGCATTTATTTTATGATTATTATAGCTTCGAAAAGTTTCAGAAACGCCCTTATTTCTAAAAAGTTTCATAAATCTGGATTATAATCAAACCGCCAATATTCGAGTACATTTTGCGAGTGCATATTTTTGCGTGTAAATGTTCGGTAACCATATATAGGCTCGTTGGTACTGATTTTAACGGAAATCGATTCATGCTTTATATAAAATTGACTTTTTTTTCTATATACATATTATATGATTTCTGAAATCCAGATAAAATTTGCAAAATAGCAAATGTCCGCGGGTAAACGAAGTATTAATAGAGGTTTTGAATAATATGCATACATGTTCACGGAAGAAAAATATATGGTAATACTTAAACTTGAAGAAACTTGTTGACACATGACACCATTTTATGTTTGTATTTGTTCAATTTTCCTATACGGAAATGTATTTAGTATATTACCGGTTCATTAAAAAACATTATGCAATCAAGATATTGTTAATTAATAGTAAGTTCTCAATCTCCACGAAACACGTGACTAAATGCAATTAATTGTTATTCGAGTCTCAAAGAGAGATATAATCACTTTGTTTGGTTGCATATACCAAGGTGGTATTTAGATATTCAGTTAGAAAACCAAAATAAAGTTTTATAATGTATTTAGTAATAAGTTCATAGGGTTCAATTGTTACTAACTTAAGGACGTGGACAAATAAACGAATTCATATTATCTTTCTGCGTTTGTCTGGGTAACAATTCTCTTGTTATATCTAAAAATATGTAACTATTGTTTTTCTGTGCTTGTTCTACGTCCATGTTATAAAAAAAAATCTAGATTATTTAATACCTAATGAAACTTATAATAATGGTTTTTGTAAGCTCAATGACTCAGGAGAGAGATAGTACTCTGATGAGATGAAATCTAAGGACAAATAAGACATTATTATGCATTCTATGCTAAAGAGAACTTACTTGATATGAATATGAATGAAAGTAGTAACTCGAAACTCTTCAACGCAAAGCCTCTATATTGTGCAATTTAAAACAAAAACCTCTAAAAAATCGTAAATTTACAGATTCTTTTGAATGAATTGCTAGCATAAAAATTTTACAAATTATTTAATATAATTACTAATAATGCATATCATTTGGTATTAAAAGAGAAATTTTAATACGTAACAAAAATATATTTCTTATTTTTTTAAGTTTCTTACATCATTATGAAAGTCAAATTCCGTTTCTTCACATATTTGTATTTGCCGTATATTTTCTACGGTCACCACCGTTATCTTCTGTTCTTCTTTAGTGGCACTTTTCCACCAAAACTATTCTTCTTAGAAGCAATAAAAAATGTATATAGACATAATAAAATCATGTGACTGAATATGACTAACAAAATAATTTTAAAAAAAGTGTGTAATATATAGTAATATATATTAATAAGATGTTGAACATCAACAACAATTTTTATATAATCATCACTAAAAATCGTTTAAATTATGTTGTTATATCTTTTTTATGGACAAGTAAAACTAAAATCAAGTTAAATCAAATTCAGATTTTTGTTAGTAAATACAAAATAAGAACTGAAAATTCTTCAACGTTTCACATCACTATTCTTAACGATAACCATTTCGCCAATAAAACCGATTCCTTTAAATATTTTTCTTTTCCATATATAGAAAACATCAGTCGCAGAATCAAAAAAAAATATATTGAAGTTAATATCCGTTTTACACATAAGTCCATTAAAACTGTTAGTTCTCTTTTTAGTTAAACCAATGACAAGATTAGCAGAGATAACATGTCTAATGTATTATATGAAATTGATTGCAAAGATTGTACAGGGTTATATGTGGGTCAGACACCAAGGATCCTCAAAGGGAGAATTTCTTCCCATAAAAGTAATATGTATTAGATTAGGAAATAACAGTTGTGCAAATGCTTCATATTGTACTGATAATAATCATATGCCTGAGTTTGGGAATGCACGCGTCCTTATCAACGAACGTAATACTTTCAAACGCTGTTTCCTTGAGATCGTTTATATACACAACAAACCCAATAGTATTAACAGAAAGCCAGATCTGCAGAATCTTAACACCATTTATTGTTATCTAGTAGAAATTGATCAAAAAAACTGCCATAAACCTAGCCAAACGGTGTGTTCTGTTGATACTGTTGATTGAGAATTGATATTAACACTTTTCGTCCATTCTATTCAACTGTTTCAGTTAAGAAATGTGTATCAATTATATTTGTAATTCTTTTAGTGTCAGTTAACAGGATTAGGAGAAGATAAGGAAAAAAAAACAATTTAATTCAAATCTTATTTTAAAATATTTATACTTTTCTAAATTACGCATCATTTCTGTCTAACTCAGAAATCTTTTAGAATAAAAGGAGTTTCCTGAAACCTGTAGTTTTACTAGTGTGATAAGAGTCAGACATTAATTGTGTGTGAACGTGATTTTAAATAATTTTAAATGTGCCCAGAAACAAATTAGTGTCATATTTTTTTACACACTTTGTATAACCATAATTTCACTTAACCCTATATTTCAACTAACACTAGATATGCAGCTGTTCATGGCCACCCCATATAAAATTTTTTTCTTTATAATGGCTCCAAAGCAGGAGTCGAAACGTCGAGTATATAATAAATTCAGACGCGGTTCTCACCAGAAACCTAGCCTTGTTCATAGAATGACCGCGGAAGCCTCCCGGAACATATATATATATATATATATATATATATATATATATATGTTTTAGGTGGTTTCCGGGAATTCATCCGCGTAGTTGATAACTGATCCCTACCGGGATCGATGGTAAAATGACGACGTTTCGGCAGAGTCACATCTGCCTCTTCAGGTCGGTTCGCATAATTCTCGTAGCTTTCTGCTTTCGCTTCTAGTTACTCGTATACTAACTAGAAGCGAAAGCAGAAGGCTACGAGAATTATGCGAACCGATATATATAAGAATAAAAGGTGGCATATAAAGTTAGAGATTATATCATGCAGATTTTAATAAAATTTACTTACATAAAGAAATCTATGCAGGGACTCATAATTAGGTCAAACATTAAAAGGTTAAATTCGCTTGTAAAATCACAGTAGAGTTTGTAGAACATGTATAGATCACATATTAGCCCATGAGAACATTGAATATAACATATTTTAGATCAAAATTAAGTTTTAAATACATAAATTTGTTAAGTAAATAGAGAATTGAAATGTCAAAATTATAAAAACCGTTATAAGTCTTCAGGAATGATGGAACAGTAAAGAAATTTATCACAATAAATGGAGCGTAGAGCATAGTATATAAAAAGTAAATAGTTCAAAGACATAAAGTCTAAATTTTAATAAAATCCATTTTTTTTAAAAAAAAGTACCTGTTAAATAGCAGGTGGCAACAGGTGGCAAATGTCAACTCAATGTTTTTGAAAATATTAATTAAATGCTTTGAATAAATTTTATGAGAGTAAATGGTATTGAAATTTAAGTTGAAATTTGTTTAGATTTTTGAATATGATTTAAAAGGAAAATAGTTGGACATTAATAAAATAAATAGAAGCGGAAATGGAAATAGCAGGTAGCAAATTAAATCACATAAATAAGAAATCTGACATTGACAAATCCTTTTTGATCGCGAAGCGTCGAGCAGATAGGTTCCAAAAACTCTCGTTTTCATAAATTCAGTTTCCATGACAACGAAGTTAATGTCCTATGATATAAAACAAATTTAATGTTCCATGTCAGAAATAGAAGAGTAACTTGAAAATTTTTATTTAAATTTATTTGGAAAGGCGAATTAAAAAATAATCTTATATATGGTCAAGAATAAGAAGATGATGGTATGAATGGTATAAAAATTTAAAAATCAAAAGTATTTGGAGAAAACCAATTGTAAACCAGCACGAGAAATTCAATTGAGAGGTAAATTGTACCAGTAAAGTATTCAAAATTTTGGAATTTTAATAGAGTTCAACAACTAGAAGAGAGAATAGGAAAACAACAACAGTGAGTTTTTGAAACGTTGTTTAATAAAGAAATTATAAAAAAAATAGTCCATCAGTGATAATAATAAAGGTTTTTCCAATTTTAGAATAATAAATATATGTGATGGAATGATCAAAATATTTTGTAACGTAATTTTATAGAAATTTCAGAATATTTAAGTGACAGGAAATTTATTTTGTTTTGAAAGAAAGCTTGTATCAGTATTGTATTGTGAAAAATTTTAAATAAATTGTAACCTAATTGAAAATTTGGAAATTTGATTATTAGTAATTTAAAATAGAAAAAGTAAAGTGCAAATATAATTTCAAAATTTTAAAAAGTGTAAGTGAACCTGAGGCGAAATAGATAAACAAGATAAGTATAAAATTTATTATATATATATATATATATATATATATATATATATATATATATATATATATATGAAAATGTTAGCTTACTAAAATTATTTAAACAAACAGGACGGGTTAAACATTTCATCCTTAGTAAAATTTCAGACACACCAGGCGAAACACTGTGAACAGACCAGTAAAGTTAAAACGTTACAGAAACTTTTCTTTGAAGTAAACCTATCTCTGAAATAAAGTTAATTGCTCTAACGAGAACAGATTTCCCCTTTTATTTTATTTACTTTGCTGCCTATATAAACGTTAGCGTTGCGATTGAATGGATAAGTGTAAATATATCATTGTGGAAATCGATATGGAAACTCTGGATAGCGCAAACGAAATGGTATTTCATTACAGGTCAGTGAATTCAAAGTTAGACACATCATTTTGAGATACATAATATGGAAAAAATTCTTCCATTCGCTGAAAATATACATTGGTGTGGTGCTTTTTAAACAAATATAGTTTTGAAATTGAAATTCCCGTTTTTGAAAATCCAAAGGACCTAACATATCAATTTCATTTTAATTTTAAAACTGAATATGATGAATAGTAATAAGTTAAGGAAATAATTTGTCGGTTAACATTTCAGCTGAAACACAACAAAATTTTTCATCTCAAACCCTAATTATTCTGAAACTTTCTAATCAAATGGCTTTTGAAACTCATGCACTATCCTTAAAAGAACTGTTTGAACCACGCCACATAACTGTACATCTACTAACCCAAACTGCAACTGCTTTTTGGCACCTCATATAACAATTTTTTCAACATTTTTTAACCCACTTTTTATAACCATATATTTAATAAACCCCATATTTCAACTAACACTAGATATGCAACTGTGCATGGGCCACCCCATATAACAATTTTTTCCATTTTTTGAACTCCCTTGTATGACTATAACTCTAATTGACCCTATATTGCAACCACCCTTGGTAACAATATAACTTACTTGTCTATCTTTTTTTAACCACCCTGTATAACTATAATTCCACTCTACAAAGTATTTCAACCATCCTGTATATGCAGCTGCTTATGGGCCACAAATATATGTTTTTAAACAATTTTAAACACCGTGTTTAATTATAACTTTACTCTACCTTATATTTTAACTACTTGATTGATGTAACTATTGCTTATGGGCTACACTATATAACATTTTTTTTTGATATATTTTTTTACCGCTATGTATTAGTATAATTCCTATTCACCATATATTTCAACCACTATTCATATGCAAACTGTTTCTAATATTTTTTTAATTATCCTGTATAAGTATAGTTTTAGTTCGCCTGTTATTTCAAGTAGTTCATGTATTTAACTGCTCATTGTCTTCTCTATAAAACAAAATTTTCACCCACATTGTACATAAAATTACTTCTAACAATTTTTAAACCCACCTGTACAGCTATAATTATAGTCTGCTCTATAATTCAAATATCCTAACAGTGTATGGGCAATATACAACCAATTTTTTCTAACGTTTTTAGATCCACCATATGAAAATATAATTAGACTTCACATTGTTTTAACCATTCTATATATGCAACTGTTTGTGAAATACACTATAAAACTATTTATAGTGTATTTCAATAAAGTTTTTTGTAACCTCCCTGTACCTTTAGGGAACTGACAAAGTTAGGCCAATCCTTCTAATACACACCATATGGTTTCTCGCCAAACCTGTTCAAATTGATCCAACTGCCTACCAGCCATAGCAATCCGCTAAAGTTTTACTTCAAAACTAAAAAACACCCTCAACGTAAAACCTGTTCAGAAAAAAAAAAGTTGAAAACCACACCCGTTTTTGAACTATCTTAAAAATTAATTTATATAGTAAACCCATCGATTCTACATTGATAACTGGGATTATGCTCGATATAACTGTTGAGGTTTTTATAATTGAAACATATTCCAATAGTCCAGTCATTTAAGGCATTTTAAACCCCAATCTGCGGAAAAAATCCTAGTGAGCTGAATTTTTGTATGCACCTTTATCACGTTGTTGTAATGAAGATGTGAAAAATCGAAATTGATGTCGTGCCGGCTAAAAAAGTTATAAAGGTCAAAAGGTCACGAAAATAAGTTTTTCGTAAATATCTCGCGAGCTATTTCTCGGAGGTCAATAGAGGTGATCATAAAAATTGTTCATCTTGAAATTCTCTACAAAAAATGTTTGTTGCTTTTTTTGTAAAATAAACCGTTTCCTCACCACCTTCTTCATGATATGTAAGAGATTTTTTTTTTTATTTCTGAGTGAATAATTTTTTATTTGAATACTGATAAATACAAAAAAATAGACTTCTGCATTATTAACAGTTGCTGACAAAAAGTTGAGTGGACTAATTTCTATATTTAAATCGACATCTTTATCATTTTCATCATTGGTTGACTCTGCGTTTAAGCATGGTTGGCCACGGCAATGTTGGTCTTCAGTAGATCATCCGGTGCTGGTGATAATAAAGTTGTTATTGGCTGTAGTGTATTATTTTTTAACTCCCAACCCCACTGTTCTGGATCAATTTCTCTTCCTAGCCAGGTTTGTATTTGATAATACACTCGATAAATATATTGTTGAGCTGCTGAAAAAGTAGGCGGTAAAAATAGAAATTTCACAGCTGTACTTTGTCTTGTTAGTTTAGCAAAGCTACAGTATCTGTAATTATCTATCGAATTTTCTGATTTTGGAGCACCGTAGATTGCTAGTAGAAAATGTGTTCCAGCATTGACAATGACATCTCGAGAGCAATTTTCTTTTTGTAATATTTCTGCTGAATTTTTTAATCGGGTCTTTTTTCAAACATATTCATGACTTTTATTTTTCCTTTCCCAAATAGTGCTGAAGTTGTATGACATCCCGTCACGGCATGTAGAAATAGAATATTTTTCTTGCAATGTGGATGCTTGTTGAGTATATTTTTGTTTCCTGCTTTTTTAAAGAAAATTGATGTAGGTTGATCATGTATTTGTGTGCGTGCTATGAGAAGTATCAACTGCTCTATGTCTTCGCCAACGATAATTGTAGTATTATTTGTTGATTTTTCAATCGCTGTTTCAACTATTATGACGTAGCATCATCACGTGATTCTCTTGTAGCAATACCAACTTCTTCGAACTTCTCAATAAGCATTTTAATTAAGTTTCTTTTATTAAATTGATTAGATACGAATTTTTCTTGACTGTTAGGAACTTCCATTGATTCATTGAAGAGCACTTCACAAGATGTAGAAACGGCTGCTCTATAATATATGTATATTTTTCACAAAACTACCAAGTATCAGATAGAAGTTTTGAAGACATTTATAAACATGAAAAAAAAAGCAAAAGAATGTACGTCTTGATGTACGGTATACAATACCGTATGTGAGTGCATTCTAATCGCTTTCTCAGCGCTCTACTTCGAAAACGGTTGATTTTACAAAAAAGTAACAATTTTTTGTAGAGAATTTCAAGATGAACAATTTTTATTATGACCTCTATTGACCTCCGAGCAATAGTCCGCGAGATAAGTCCCCATTAATCCCCTGTGCGCTACAAAAGTTATTGGGGGTCAAATGTCAAAATTTGAGGTATTTTAAATTTTTTTATCTAAAAATATCTCAGAACCTCAGACCAAAGTTGTAGATCGTAAAATTATCTACAAAAATCGTTTCTATGATCGTTTTTCTAAGTCTCACATTTCTGAGATATAGCGATTGTAATAGTCACGTCATACATGATATGAACACATTTCTATGCTACGTGAAGTAGTGTACCTACTCGATGCGTTTTTTAATGTGGTTTTCCCAGTAGGCCTATTACACGAACTATTATAATGTTATTTTTAGGGACAATACGTAATGAGTATTGATATTGGATATTGTCTTTAATTGTAGTTTCGATTTTTTGGATATTTTAATCTGATTCATACTCTTCAACGTCTACTTCAACAGTCATGTCTTGTTCGATTTCTTCTTGTTCTTCCCCTTCCTCTTGCTGGATGTTCATCAATTCTTCAAATGAAGATAAATCAGTTCTGTCTTCATCAAAATCACATGAATCTTCTTCTACTGTATTTAATTGAACATTTGAGCAAGACTGACCTCAACAATTGATACATGCTGGAGAACACAGTAACACTATTTTTTTTGCAGCCACGTTTGCCACTGCAACCTTTTTTGCAATTGAAAATAGTAGAATTAAGGAGTTTTTCTGGAGTGGGTGGCAGTAAACCTTAAATCGTTTTCAACCCCAGTCTTCTGGGTTAAGTTGATTGCCTAGCCATGACTGAACTCGATAGAATACTCGATATAAGTGTTGAATAGCAGATGCCGATATTAGAAGGAAACATGATAATTGTACTTGCTTCTTGTGTCGAGTATTTTTGACAAAGGTTAAATATCGGTATTTGTAAAGACAAGAAATTTTTTTGGAGCTCCATAAACAGCAAGGAGAAAGCGAATTCTTGCTGTGATTATTGTTTGCTGAGAAGAATCAGTTTGTTTAAATACTTTTGCGCAATCAAACATTTTTTTTCCAATAATTTTACTACTGAAGTTTTGCCCCGTCTATACATTGCTAATGTGGTGTCGTAGCCGGTTGTAAAAATTAAATACGCGTTTGGCATTTCCGATAAACAGATACACTTTGTGAATAATATATTTCTGTTCGCCGTTGACCTTTTCCAGGTTTCAGAAAGTAAATAATTTGATCAATAGGAGTCTTTGCAGTTCATAGTAGGTATTAACAAATCAACATTTTCATCAACTACAAACTACAATTATTGCATTGTTTGTTGTATTATATTTTTCTATTGCTGTTTCAATTATAAGGACGTCTGCCAATTTGTTACTTAACATGGGAATAAAACGAGATTTATTATTAATGTTAGCGAGATATCCGGCAGGTTTCCTGTTTAGAAAGTGTGAATCCACGAATTTGGAGGGGCCGTTTGTGGAAACTAGTTCCCGGCATGAATTCACGCCGTGAAATCGCGGCAATAGTGTGGAGCAGGCATAACACTAAACGGAGCAAGTATATGAACACCACAGGAGCTATGCCAGATATTATTTAAGGCTATGCAGGTGCGTATCATGAGGTATAACTTGACTCTTACAATAGCGATATCTCAGAAATGGTTGCTGTTAGAAAAAATCATAACTGTGGTCTGAGGTACTTTTCCGATAAAACTTACCGTTATATATTTTGGGTTGGGATTTAAAAAAAAAATCGCAAAATTAGTAGTTTTTATGTGAAGCTCTCACAAACAAACAAATTAACAAATACAATTTTATCGATTTTTAAAATTAGAAATTGAATGTTTGTTTTTTTTTAAAGGATTTTTGTAATCTTACTTGAACTGTATGACATTACCCGACAAAAATACGAGAATGGCTAAACTAAAAGTCTGCTCTTAAAAATATTAAAATATTATTAGAAATAAACTGCTGAGTTACATATTTACACCGCAAAGAGAGTTGCAAACTTGCCGCTGCCATATAAATGGCGATTATTACGTATATTACTACGTAAAACACTTTTGGGGAATTGTGGAGTTTAAGTGTAAATTACTTTAGTCTTTTATATAATTTATTATATTTTTTAAATTAGGCTATAGTATACTTAAAGTCTAGCAACTATCAACCTGCACTCCCCAGGTAAACTTCAACCGTGCCAAATTAACTGCTTCTTTATTTAGGATGGACGAGCCACATATTTAACGTTTCTTTCCTTTCAGACATTTTGTGTATTTATTTATTAGCTTATACATAATACATAGTTATTCATTGTTAAAAGTACGATATATAATATCTTGTAAGGGAGAGATAAACTTTCTGTACTTAATGACTTTTTCCTAGTAACAACAGCTTTACTAAATGCTCCATACTGCAATATATTGAAAACTGTCATTCCTTTCAGATATCTTTTAAATTCGCCGTAATTAGTTACAGCCATTTCCAGGACTCTCGGGTATTACTCTGGCATAAAATGTTACCCATTTTCTTTTCTTTTCCTCAACATAGAAATGCCCAAATGGATTGAAAGACAGCATACCTAATTTTTTTTCTTTTAAGACGGAAGTAAATTCTTAATAAACATGATGATTGGTCCAGAGTCCAATAATATTCTAAGAATATTTTATGATTTTTTATTTTAATTTGCAACAAATTTTGGTATTTACTAACGGGAGGTCAGTTTCAAATAAATATTTTTAAAGCATTTTACAGTGCAAAATGACTTTAATTTTATAAAAAAGGGCCGTAGTAAAAAGTTGGTGATGTTTTCTAAAATGAAACGTGTTTCCATAAATATGTAAATGTTAAGCGGAAAATTTTTAATTATTTAATTTAATTTAAGTAAATTTATAATTCACTGCCTATAGCTCAACTTGGTGTCAATGAGAAAGTATTTTTAGTTAATTATTTTGCATTTTTTCAAAGTTGAGGAGAATGTCTTTCTCAATAAATGTTTTTCCAGGTTTTATTGCCGAATAAGGAGAATAATTTTACAAAGTGTCTAAAGAAGCTGAAAAAAATACCAGCGATATATTTAGATATTTAGAGTTCAGAACGGCTTTAACTTAACAAGTTGATTTGCTTTTTCGAAATCGGAACGGTGTCCCGTACCGACTGAAAAATAGTAAGCATTGTTTTGATCGGTTTAAAATGTGACAATTAACAACCATTTGTGATCTTTTACATTCGTCAAAGTAGTGTTGGCATTAAATGAATAATAAAATCGCCACAAAATCGGAAACACCGAAACAGGATAAAGACAGTTAGTATACTATTTCAAACTCTGTGAAAGAATACTTTTACCTAATTTAGCCAATGATGTAACTCAACTTTCAACTAAATAGACACACTGTATATTGGTTCTTTCATCCCATTTCAAAATAATTTCAATTCTACCATTCAAATAACGTTAAATGCGTTAAACTAATGCCCGCCCTTTACAAAAATTTATCGCTAATTAAGAAGTTTTTCCCAATTTCCTGATAAAATTTAACATTCACGTTGTAGAATATCGTGGGACCACTCAGGCAGTATATTCATTAAATAAATAAAAAATATATCTAAATCGGCAAGTTCTAAGGTAACATTCAAGCATTCAAAAGTACTACTGGATTGAAAACCTCCTTCTTTTTTGAAGTCGGTTAATAAAAGGTATGTATATTATTCTCTTGCATGTAAGATGTAGTTATCTTATCATAATTCATTAAAATCGATTGTTCAGAAAGAAAAGCGTCTGTTGTCAGCAGGACGGATTCGCTGACCCGTAATGGTATAACATTATGTACATTACCTTTGTGCTTTTTGAAATGGCGAATCGATTTTCCGATTGATATGTTTACACTGTCCCATTCCCTCGTAAAATTAACATTGCCGTAGTTAGGAAAGTAAATAAAATAAAACGGAAATCACATTTCAGTAATTAACGTTATCGTATCGCCTCAGGCGACTAAATATCTTTATTTATAACAAATGTTTGCTTTTCAGCTCAACATAGCATGTGTATTGAACATTTTGTAATTGCAGTGAGGCAGAGTTGTAGACATGGCAACAATACTTGAGAAATCTGAAATTACGATTAAAGTGTCCCTTAAGCTGTTAAGTTACAAGTTTTATGCATACTCATACTTACTTGCATATTCAGACA
The DNA here is from genome assembly GCA_034190945.1 of Octodonta nipae. Lineage (NCBI taxonomy): Eukaryota > Metazoa > Arthropoda > Insecta > Coleoptera > Chrysomelidae > Octodonta > Octodonta nipae. The sequence continues at coordinate 40,506,157 of CM067217.1, read as the reverse complement.
GGACCAGCCAGAACCAATCCAATTCTAGTTCTCGTTTCGAATGCATTTTATTTTGGACGCTTTTGAAAGGAATAACTTCTGTGTATAAGTACTTTTCTCAAAAAGTGCTTAAACATTGAAACATATGCCACAAATATCCTGAAAACGAATAACTTCTGGTTATGAAAACCTTCTCAATAACTTTGTTTATAATCTTTTGATAAAATCTATCACCCAGAATATTGCAGATATGGCTTACTTATTGAACTTTTAAGAAAATATAATAGATGGTATATCTTTATTGTTTGTACTTAACAAAAGTCTAATTTATGAAATTTAGATCAATAAGTTCCTGAGCGGCGGAATTTCTAGAAAATTTGTAAACTAGTGAAGAACTAAAGTACAAATTGCATATATATTTTTCCGGGCTATCCTTGTAGTGACATTAAATTTGACCGTGACCTTCAAGGTTATCAAGTTAGGAACATTTTTTATTAACCTTTAATGTCCCTCAAGGTCAAAACTCAAAAAGTCCCGGTATAATAGACTAAAATTGGAGAGAACGGGTGCCCTGACTTGTTACCTGGCTATTCTTGAATCTGATGTCAATGTGAATAATCATGATGATAAGATCTAAAAACGCTTTTTTACTGCAGGCTACATTTGATCATATTCTCTGAACCTCAATAAAATCACCTTAATTAATATTTTTAATTTACAAAAAATATTGTGGTAACTACTCGGTTACTGCAAATTTAAAGATAGCTAAATAGCTGCATTCCAATCTGTCTAAATTTTTCGAATATCTTACCAACCCGTGACCTTTTAATTTTTTACAATTGAATTGAAACTTAGTGGTCAAACATTTTCAGTGCTACCCGTTGCAGACATAAAAAAAATAGTTGGCCTTGAGATAACCTTTAAGGCAAATATCACCGCTGCGTAATTAAATATCACCGCTGGAATAGCTACGCAACAACTGTAAGTCACTAGTTCCTTAGAACTGTCGAAATTTTCTAGATATCCAGCCGTACCAGAACATTTCGATAGAGGTGTAAGAAGTACTTGGGCGACCGAGCTACCATGTGATTTCAAATTTCCGTGAAAATACGTAACTAGGTGTTACATATTGATATACGAATAGTTTCATTCGAGATCATCTAAATCAATTTCAGTTCCCTTTATCACTCAAATACTTTTATTAACCCACTAAAAATTAAAGTTATAAATTCACAAACGACACAGAAAAATGTGAAAATTTTTACAATTCAGGAATATAAATAAATTTTTTACTTATGCAAACAATCCTATCTTTGGTCGTATACTTAAGCCAAGGGTCATTAAATTGGCTTTGTTATTGAGATACAACTTTCCCGTTTTATAAAATTTAGGTATATTATATCGAAATAATAATATAATATCCATACTACCGCAAAATCAATACTTCTCTGATTGGTTTTTTTAGACATCGAAGGCTTTTCAAATCTTTGGAGCCGTTTCCGACAATCCCATAACATACATTGTTACGGATTACTGGCTTGTATCAAAGAGTTTTTCATACTAATGATAATGATATTATAACTTAGCAATTCCAAAGACAACATAATTTATAAACTCTAATTTCAATTTCACGCTCTTACGTTTCTGCCAAAGTAAAACTGAATTTCTGCATCGAAACAGTTTCATCATATTCAGCGATCAGAAATTTCAATGTAATTTCTTCCTGGAAAAAAATTTTCACAAAATATGTACTGGGGCTTTCCTGGGGACAGTCAGGTAATTATACTTGAACATTGTACCCTCCCCCTATATAAGAGTATATAGGAATTATTAGTAGTTCATTTTGACAGTAGGTTAATTTTGTGTGATTCATTACATTAAAATCTCCAGTAGTTATAAAAACTTTTTTTAAAGCAGCACTGATACTTTTATCATTTACACCGTTATGAGCAAACAATGCACCAAACCGGCGCTTCACTATGAAATACATATAAACAACATTGTCTCATAGTAATACTGAATTGCTATGTCTGAAGTATAATAAAGCTGAAAGATGAAATTTATTGATATATCTAACTAGCAAACTCTGTATGCAAACAAATCTAAACTTTGCAAGTGTTTTAATTGGGTGACAGTTACTACTGTCATAAGCACTATATTTATTTAAGATAATCCGGTAGATTTCTCGTGTATTATAATATATATTATATTGGAATTATTTTTTTACAAAAATGTATGAAGTCTTAGTTCTTATGTTGGTTAAGCCAATTTATAAATTAGACTTATGGTCAAATTTGCGAAGTTATGTCTACAATTATTTCAATTGATATTCGTTTATTAAACTCAGTTATGATAATAGTAACACTATAATAGTAATAGAATATCTCAGGGTCCTTCTTGCTTGGGTTCAGGTTGTCAAATTTTAATAAATAAACTTGTACTTATCTCTTTCATCTTATATGTACTTCAATTCCTTCTCCTGCACCACTTACACTTTGAATATTGTAAAATTTATCTTCACTTTAACTTTTTTGACCTGTGACTTTGTATTTCTCTAACTACTTTTAAATCAAATTCCAAATGACTTCAATTATTTACAATTCGTATTTACTTAAGTAACCATCAATATGAAATCGTCTTACAAATTTTTGCTTCGTATAACAGAAATTAATTCATTTCCCATTATTTAATCGTACCCTTATGTTTCTAGATAACTAATCTATTTATTTGACGTGAAACAAACATTTTGACTATTGATCTTAAGATAAGTGACTATCACAATAGTCATCGCTATAGATAGAAATTTTCCAACCATTTATATAGTCAAGAACAAAACTTTATCTGTGTATCAACTCTTAATGACTTGGTTATACTAAACAAGTAAAATTTTTGCAAAAAATTTTGCAAAAATTTTGGGATTTTTTTATAAATGTTTCATAAGAACTCACAGTTGTTGGGCCTTAAATTTCACTTCTCCTTGCTTCTGGTTTTGAATAATACTTTTTGTAAGACCTGAATTTTCAATTCAGACTTTTGTAATACCAAATTATTCTGCTTTTTAAAGATTGACTTTCGGGCTGTTGTGTATCAATACCTTATTTTATCTTTCCCCAAAATGATCTTTTATTTTTCCATACCATCGCATACTCCGTAATATATATACGTCCTTTTACATGAATATTTATTAGAGTGATCAACAAGTTCGAAATTGCTTTGAAAAGTCCAGTAATAACTATATAGATTTCAAATTATATCTAGGGATTTAACTGTCACTTTGTTTTAGGTGACTGTAGCAATATTTCCCGAACGAAATCCTGATTGATCATTTCGGCAAAATGTTGTTGTTAGAGTGAAGTTCACTTAGCTGTATATAACGACAACTTTTTTTAACTCTCTAGGTCGCACGCTTGAACACTGGTAGCAAAGAGCAATCGGTCGTAAATCCTTGTACATTTTCAACTTAAATAGGGTTATTATTCTTCCTTGCCAGCATACTATTTCCGTTAAGCAATTTTTTGTTATTTTTCAGTTAATAATTCGTCAAGTAAAAATTAAACATAAATATTAAATTTCATCCTTCACTTCCTTTAAGAGTTATTCCAAAGACCATTCAATCGTTATATTCAAAAACCTTAAGTTGACATTGTTCACCTGTATAACCACCATTTGTTGTGGCAGGTACTTGCCATTAGAAATTTTGAAAATTAATGCATATGAAAATTTGAGATTTCCACCCTTTAAATTGAGTTGACTTATTCTATAGTACCTCTCTGCTCTGTTTACACTATGAATTTCTTTTACGTACCATTTATGATTCTAACGGTTTTAAAGCATCGTTAATTTGACATTTCTATTTCTATTTACAAAGACTGATTTTGATGTAGTGTATTTGGTGTGTTTAAAATTTGGTTCTTCTATTTTAAAAACTCTACTAAATTTTTTTGAATGTTGTGACCGGGTCTTTGAAATCGTTTTTCTTATAGATTACTTGTAATTTAGTTTCGTAACTGTTATGATAATTCCAAGTCTTGAGCATTTTTATATAGCATTATTCACCTTTGAAGTGCTTTGTCTCGAAATAATTTTGCAGAAGTTTAAAATAATTTCCAGGGTTTGAAAGGTATAAGCCGTGATAGGGCATGTAAGTCAAAAATAAACAATTTATCTATAACCTTATCGTCAATGTTATCCAATATATATTGTCCCAGTATATATAATATATATATAAAAAAAAATATAATATATTATATATTTTTTCGCCTATAGGTATGTTTAGAATTTTAGGAGAATTCATCAGTGAGTGACAACTGATCCCTGCCGGGAAGTCTATGGTCACTTATAGAATCTGCATTAATTGTCGAATTTATAATTCTTAGGTCCCCTTCTGCTATTGGGTCTAATAATGTGGACGTAGAGTACTGTATTCGGGTAGGTTCTACGCGGATGAGTTGTGTAAAACCATAAGATTCTAGACATGATGATAATGGATTATTATAATTGTATAAATTTATGTTCATGTCACCCAGAATTAAATATTATTGGCAGTCGGAATTAAATAATTTAACATTGTATCTATTACTCAATAAAAGAATTTAATTTTTAACTACTCCAGTAAATGTAAATATTTAATTTAACTTTGATCCACAATGTTTCCAATAAATCATCATTAAAATTATCAATATTTATAATATTTATTTCCTCTGCAAAAATGTCGTTTTTAAGATAGAAAGCTACACCTCCGCCACGACTTTGACGGTCTTTACGCAAAAGACGATATCCGGAAATAGCAACTGCACTAGATGGTATGTCGTGCGACAGCCATGTTTCAGTTAAAGCAATATATCAAATCTATATTGATTAATAATATCACATAAATCGAGAAAACTAGAGATTAAGATCTGGTATTAGATGGCCGTACTTAGTTTTGTATACTGACTCGGCATAATCTATTTTCGCTTTTAAATTTCTATGTTTGTAAAAGAACATATTTATAATCACTTGCTGCATGATCCATAGGATATTTATGTTTAGTTTATTTACTTTTAAATTAAAATTATTACAATTATTACATTTAAAATCTTTACAATTCTTTAATTCGTGGTTTTAATAGGACAGAAAATGATTTGGACTTTTTACTGGTATGGCCAAAATCAGAGCAACGATAACACCTAACGACACTAATATGGTCTTGTACTTTGCATTCTGAGTCTACGATATCCCTCTTTAAGTATTGATTTTCTTACTTCAGGTGACACCTCAAATACAAAATTGTTGTTCTTTTCAATAGCTTTGTTATTAATTTAATATTCTTGTCAACACAATTGGAAACTGTTATGTTTTTAATATCGTCCATACATTTTTTATACTAATTGAAATCAACCATATATAATTAATCTTGGTTTATTTCTTATCACTATCAAAATAATATTTATTACCAAATTTAGATTTATTGCACTTTTAAGTTTATCCACACATTCTTTTGTTCCGCAGCTAACCAATAAACCATCTTATAATTTTAGTGTTGTTAACTTGAATTTTTAAATCTGCTGGATCTAAATTTTCCTTAATTTCTTCCGCTATTGTTTTGGCATCAGCTGTTTTGATAACCCAAACCTCATGTTTACGTTCACCAATTGATCGGCCGGCCACCTGGCTAAAAGTCGGTTTATTATCATTAAAACTTACATTTTTGCTTCCAATTTATTAGCTTCCGTTGCAAATTATTACAGTACCAGTTCTTCTAACATCTTTACTAGCAGAATTTTTTCACGTTTCAGACACTCAATTTCTTTGTGAAATCGACAGTTGTAATCCGCCACTGTTATTCGACTATTGTTCGTATCAATACAGTTTTTAACTTCCAGTTAGTGCGTTTCGTTAAAAACAACTTCGCCACAAGTTCAAAACATTTACGTGCAATGTAACATTGCATTTGACATTAGCACATGTTATACCAAATATATTTGCACAAATTTCACAGTATTTTTCGCCTTATTTTTTCATGTTTATATCGTCCGCCATCGTATTGTCTTGGATCAAAGAGTTTTTCATACTAATGATAATGACATTATAACTTAGCAATTCCAAAGACAACATAATTTATAAACTCTATTTTCAATTTGACGCTCTTACGTTTACTGCCAAAGTAAAACTGAATTTTTGTCTCGAAACAGTTTCTTCATGTCAGCGACTCAGAATTTCAAAAATTTTCTTTAATTTATAATTTTCTTCCTGGAAAAAATAACAATTTCTATTTACTGGGGCTTTCCTGAGGGACAGTCATAATTATACTTGACATTTCGTATAAGTATTAGTAGGTTAATTTTGTGTGATTCATTACATTAAAATTTCCAGTAGCTATAAAAACTTTTTTTAAAGCAGCACTGATACTTTTATCATTTACACCGTCATGAGCAAACAATGCACCAAACCGGCGCTTCACTATGAAATGCATATAAACAACATTGTCTTATAGTAAAACTGAATTGCTATGTCTGAAGTATAATAAAGCTGAAAGAAGAAATTTATTGATATCTAACTAGCAAACCCTGTATGCAAACAAATCTAAACTTTGCGAGTGTTTTAATTGGGTGACAGTTATTACTGTCAAAGCATATATTTATTTATAACCTAGATTTTGTGTATTATAATAAATATTATATTGGAATTATTTTTTTAAAATGTGATCTTAGTTCTTATGTTGGTTAAGCCAATTTATAAATTAGAATGAATTTAAGTTAAGTTAAATTATTTGAATTGATATGTTTATTAACTTTATGATAAGTAATAAATAAATAAATATCTCAGGGCCTTCTTGTTTGGGTTCAGGTTGTTTTTAATAAATAAACTTGACTTATCTCTCATCTTCATGTACTTATCTTCTCCTGCTAAAGTCGCGTGAAACCTTTCGATAGAACCGTTTGATTCGGGATGGTGGACGCTGAAAAGGATAACTTTATGTGATATAGTTCGCACAGGTCCCTTATTAGAGTATTGTCAAATTCACGTCCATAGTCGCAATGGATGCGAAGAGGGGTACCGTAATGTTGAAAAATACTAAGAGGGTGTTTACGACTGTTTTAGCTGTTTTGTCACCAATAGGGTAAGCTTGAGTAAATTTGGTGAGTTCATCCCTAATAGTCAGTACGTAGTTTCTCGTTGGATATTCGAAAATATCAATGTTGATACGTTCGAAGGGTGTTTTTGGTGTTTCGGTTATGACAAAAGGAGCACTTAAGTTTTCCTACAAAACTTTACCTTTTGGCAAGTTTCGCAAGACTTGATAAATTGCTCTACGCTTTTGATTAGTCCAGTCCAGTTATACTTTTCCTAATACGTCGAATAGTCTCATTAATTCCACGGTGTAGGTTATTTTTGCCGCAGTGGTACTGTTGCAGTATAATGGGAATTTCGTCTGAGAAGGGGTTGTTACAATGTTTTGACAAATCTTTAGTTTTATGTCTTTGTCTGCGAGTATGAAAGATAGTGTTTCGAGAATAGGTAGTTCGACGTTGTTTTCAATGCAGAAGGTTTCTGATTCGTCGAACTGATCTTGGTTATTATAGAGGATGTTAAAAAGATGCGAGACAACAGTTTCGGGATCGAATGGTAAAGGGACAATTAAATATTTTCTATGCCGGACAGATTTGCTGGCTAGAATGTTTAATGTGTCGGTAGTGAAATTTGGGTCTTCTTCGAAAATGTCTTCGATGATTTTGTCATGCAAGTCATTGAGTTTATTTTGCCAGAAGAAAGTGACTATTCGTTTGTGAGATTTGTCTAGGAGTTGGGCGTTAGAAATTTCTATTTTTGAGTAATCGATTATCGACTCGGTTTTATAAATTGAACAAATCGATTAAATTCTCTTGTCATTCGTTCGTCATGATCATCGGGTTCTTGATCATTATCGGAATCTGTTGTTCTGGGTCGGTTTCGTTACTTGCAAAGATGTTGATTTTAGAAATAAAGTCGGTGCATTGTTTGAAGTGATTAATTTTGATACGGGAAAGAGCGTCTGCGTTCAAGTTTACCTTGCCGGGCTTGTATTCGATTTTATAGTTATACTCCTCTAGTTTGAGGCGCCATCTGGCTAGACGACTGCCAGGGTCTTTGATCGAAAAGAGCCAAGTAAGCGGACGGTGATCACACAGGAGTGTAAACTTTCTCCCAAAAAGATACGGTCTGTAGTGCTTGACCGCCCAAACAATGGCTAGCAGTTCCCGTTCGATAGTGGAATATCGAGTTTCTGCAGCGCAGAGTGTACGGGAAGCATATGCTATAGGAAGATCTTTTCCTACGGGGCCTTGTGAGAGAACCGCTCCAATTGCAAAAGCACTAGCATCAGTAGTGAGCAGGAATGGTTCTTCGAAATTTGGGTAGATCAAGATAGGGTCAGATACAAGGGCTTGCTTCAGTTCGTTGAAGGAAGACTTGCAATCTGCGTCGAAGATGAATTTGACGTCTTTCTGCAGGAGTTTCGTTAGGGGCTTTGAGATCTTGGCGAAATTTGGGATGAAACGTCGGTAATAACCGGCGAGACCAAGAAAAGATTTAACATCTTTAGGAGTTTGGGGTTGAGGAAAATTCTGGATGCATTCAACCTTGAAGGGTTTGGTTTTACTCCTTCTTGGGTGATCAGATGACCTAGGTAAGCAACTTCCTTGCGGAGAAACTCACACTTGTCAGGTTGAATTTTCAAGTTTGACTGTCTAAGACGCTTAAAGACTTCTGTCAAACGGGACATGTGCTCATGGATGGTTGGTGAGTAAACGATAATGTCATCCATGTAAACAAGGCAACGTTCATTCTGGATGCCCAGAAGAATGTTGTCCATGACCCTGTGAAAAGTAGAAGGTGCATTTTTCAAACCAAATGGCATACGAACGAATTCGTAATGGCCATTGTCATTGTTGAGAAACCGGTCTTGGGAATGTCTTCCTCAAGGATTTCCAACTGGTGGAACCCGGAAGCGAGATCCAGTGTCGAAAAGTATTGACACTTACCAAGTTGATCGAGGAGATCAGAAATGTTGGGCAGAGGATATTTATCGTCTACAGTTAGTTCGTTTAACTTCCTATAGTCGATAACAACTCGCCACTTTTGCTTACCAGAAGCATCGAGTTTCTTAGGGACGACCCATACGGGGGAGGACCAAGGAGAAGAAGAGTGCCTGATTATGCCTTGATCAAGCATTTTGGCAATTTGAGTTTTCACTTCCTCCTTATGGACTTGAGGATATCTGTAAGATTTTGTGAAAACGGGCTTGGCATTATTGGTGTCAATTGAATGTTTACTGCGTTGGTAAAAGACAAAACATCGCCTTCAAGATAGAAAATATCTTCGAATTCTAAACAGAGGTTCGTGATAAGTTCTCGCTCTTCGTCATTAAGGTGTTCTGTACGAATTTGTTCCTTGATAGTTAAGTTTCTGTCCAAGTTTATAGGTTCAGAGTAATCGTGTGTATTCATATTTAAAAGGGGGTGTGTTTGGTCAAGGGGTTCTAAGTGAAGATCGGAAAAATTAACAGTTTTAGGCATCGCGTTCGCGTTTATTATTGAGGTCAGAAATTCTCCCTTTGAATCAACGCGTACAACTGCGTTGGGAAGTCGTACTTTGTCAATTACTTGTGTCGGTAAAATTGCGTCAGTATTAAAAAGGTCGCACTTGAGTTTGAAAATTTGTTCGGTTCTTGCTGGAATAGTTATTTGATTGTTATAAGTACAAGTTGGCATTTTAGTATTGGGAATCTCTGTCGGTTGTATGTTAGATTGATTGTGATCGGGCACTTTATGCAAGGGAATAGTTTTGAAGTTCGTAATTAACTGTTTTGATTTCAAGTCAACAATACATTCGTAATGCTCAAGAAAATCAAGACCTAATATTCCATCAAACTCAATATCTAGATTGTAGATAAAAACCTTATGAGGGTTACCTATGGCAAATGGAATAAGAGTTGATTCAGAAATAGGGATTTTCTCGTGCGTAATACCTTGGATTGTCACTTTTTCGGGAAATCTTTGACGGAAATTCTTAACGGTGTTTTCTTTAAAAATGGAGATACCAGCTCCGGTATCGATGAGAAGTTTAAATTTTTCGGAAGCATCGTGAATGTAATAAAGATTTTTAGAGTTTACCGTTAAAAGAGGACTTAGAGAAATGCTTGTTCCGGGAAATTCGCATTTGGGTTGAAATCTTCCAGATTCAAATTCTGGATTTGGGTTTGGACTTCGGAATGGTAGTTGTCGAATCGGGGGGTTGATCTAGGCTCGGGAGAGCTAGAAAATCCTGGTATTCGTGACTGTTCAAAGGTGTAACGAAATTATCGTCTGGAGTTTGTTCAATTTCATAATCGACAGGATTTTGACTGAAATCGTCATAAATGTATGGGCTATTTTCAGTATTATAGCCGTAGTCGCTTACTGAATATTCTTGATAATCAGTATTCAGGTGTTCATTGAAATGATGCGTCCTTTCTGGACGATAGTGAGGGTTTGTCTGTATTACAGACGGTCGGAATTGATTTGGTTTAAACGGGGGTCTTTGGAAATTTGTCGGTCGAAATAATGGACCTTGATGGTTGGGATTATTTGGGGGTGGATTTGGCCTCGAAGATTGATTTGGCCCTGTAAAATTAGGTCTAAAATTTTGGTTGTAAGATTGAGGGTTGTTTTGCTGTCGCAACCGACAATCTACTGCAATGTGGCCTAATCTACCACAATTTAAACATTTCGGTGGTTGAATGGGTTTTCGGACCTGAAATGTGGGTTTAGGAGGAGCAGATTTGTGAATTTTTTGCTCTTCAAAATATGACAACTGAAGTTCTCGTCTGATTCGAGAGTGTGCCTCCAGAAGATCTTTGGGATTGCTGGCACGAATTATTTGGCCTAGACGTGGTTCTAGTCCGGTAAGAAGTGTATTTAGAACAATCGTATCTACAAGGGTAGTCTGAGCTTCTTTTTGCTCGTTACTTAGTCCAGACGCTTTTTGAATGCATGAGTGCATTTTCGCACTCAAAACTTGGAGTCTATTATAGAACGTTAGAGGGGACTCGTGGACAATTGTTTGAGACGTTGGAGATCGTGGATCAACGAAGACAGATCCCGAGAGTCTCCGAAATGGAGTGTTAGAAGCTGCTTAATTTCTAAATATGAAGCGGGGTTTCTCGAGTTGACTAACTGAGCCGCTTTGCCTCTAAGTTTATTTTTAATATGAATGACTAGCAGATATTTTTGCTCTGCAGTCGACATATTGTACGCACAATTACATGCGTGTATGAAGGTGGCCAAGGAGATCTGGTCGCCTTCAAATTCCGGGATAATGGAAAATATTTCCGATAACCGGTACTTTTCGGTTTCATCAGAAACTACATTGTTTGTTGCTTGTGCCATTTCGATGTGTTAGAATTAAAAGTATACCCAAGTTGAAAAATAATAAACGAATAAAATAAAGGAGGGATTGTAATATGGGTTTCAATTAAAATATAGTGTAAAAATTATTAAGCAAATGTATGTAAATGGGGTATAAACGATATTTTGGATAATAGAACGGTAGATAAAAATGAAATAATAAAATAAATATATAAAAGTAAATCAAAATATATCAAATAAATATTTCAATTCAAATAATCAAATAATATCTCAATTCAAATCAAGATAATCAAATAAATCAAATTATCAATCAAATAATCAAATAAAATCAAATATCAAATAATCAAATAAATCAATCAAAAAATTCTTTAAAACCTTAAACGTTAGACGATTCACTACTACTCACATCAACAGGAACATTGGAAGATCCGTGTTCTCCTTTTTATCGCAGTTAGGACTTCTTCCAGGTTCTTTGCTCCGTTGAGGGATAGGAATCCGCCGCTACCAGTTAGAAGTAAGCTCGTGTTCTAGTAACGTTGACGGATCCTACTGACTGCGCCAATTTGTTATATCACACTTCTCAAATTAACTTTTTAAAAAGATTTTTATTAACTTTAACAAAATTATAACTTTTTAAATACAAAATTGAAATAATGACAAAATAACTAACAACAGACTGAGTAATAATGAATGACAAACAAGAGAGATTTTACAATATATAACCTAATGAATGCTGAATCGCACTGCCGACACGGCGATTCCACGGATGCTCGGCGGGGCTGTAATCTGACACTGCACGTGTTCGCTGAGTCAGCTGGGAACGATGAAATACAGTTGCTACATAAGTTCACCCAAAGTTCATGTATATAAAACTTATATAACATATATATATATATATATATATATATATATATTATATATATATATATTGTAACGCGGCAATAATAGGAGTAGCCAGGGTGAGTTCCTCGGGGGCCGAAATTGCGACACGAGGTTTCAGAGAGACGCCAAAATTGGAATAAAACCCCTTTTGGATACTTCAAACTACTAGCTACCAATTTCTTGTTTTGTGATAACCTACAACAGGAGTATGAAATCTTAATTGAAAAATAACATTACAGAAAGACTTCGAGGGCTGGAATTTTAGGCATCGACACCCACAATAGTATTAACTTGACCACGCCTAAGGTAGCAATATGCGTTGGATAATATTATGGATTAATTATATATGTATGTATATTACATATGCGGATATATGTGAGGCGTGTATATTACTCTATATGCTGTGTGTCTTAAGCCATTATTATAGTAATGCAGTAATACCCATAGTATTATATTATCAGTAAGCATAAATGTTAACGTTATGTTTTGTATAATGTATTAATCAGATTAGTCCAGTTCATGTGAATAATTCAATGAGACTTGTAAATATGGGTAAAACAATATTATATTTTTAACTGAATTCAAAAAAGAAGGATGTTCTCAATTTGTTTGTATATATTTTCGAAACCTGACAACGAATTTGGATCGTTTGAATTAGATTCTGTTAAGGGGGATTCTAAAGTGGTCCCATATGTCTTCTAAAAACATGGCTTATACCGTTTTTAGAAAATTGGCAAAAACTTGTTCTTATAAAGTAACCAATGGCGAAAGCGATAATATTAAAGAAAGCAGTTGTTCTTGGTCGAAACATGGCGTATAATAAATAGAAAATAAACTCGCATTACATCAAACTTAATGCCAGTTAACTGACTTCAAAATAGGGGTTCACAATTCAACTCTATATACAGTGTGTTTTCATAAATTGGAAACAAATTTTGCTTAAAAGTAAAGCATCTTTTGTTTGTAATGTGACGGGAATTCGTCTGATATTTCGTGAAATCAGCATTAGTCCGATATTTCATGGAACTCAAGAGATTACACGTTTGGCGCCTCGAGACCTGCGGCTAACTTTTTTAAAGTTCTCGAAAAATTCGAGAGTCCATGAAGAAAATATCCCTAGGTATTTGACCATCTAGATCCTTCCGAGAAGAAATATATAAATATGAAGAGCTGACAAAAGAATTCATTCAGCATTTGGTTGCCGTCTAGTAAACAAACTAAAGGTGTTCAAGATAAATTGTAAAAAGTTGTGTGAATATAAATTAAAGTTGTGGAATAAAATTATAGTAGGTTCGACTGAGTGTTTTTAAATAAATCCAAGAACACGGAGCATGTAAATGAAAACATTACAATAATATTTAAAATAGTTATGAAACAAAATTAATTACAATTATCCCTAAAAATTGTAAAATAAATATAAATGTCACTTTTTCACCTGTGTACCAGGTTCGTCAAAAAATATGAATTTTGCTCAAACGTATAGATTCCTTATTTTTGATAATATCAAAAATTGTTATCAAACAAAGTTAATTATAACTAGAAACTGCATCCAATTATTCTATATTACGAAAAAAATTAGATTAAATATATATATATATATATATATTAAATTGAAATGATTTTATTATAAAAATTCGAAAAGGAGAGACTATTACATGGATGTAATTAGAATTAAATCAAAATGCCTGATAACTAACCGACCTAAAACAAGTGGAGATTCTCACTTTGTCTATAATACAGTGAGACCACTTAAGTTAGAGTCATATGCAAAACTTTCTTAATATATGTTGCAATAAACACCGTGGGTCCAAATTTAATTAATTTAAAAACTGATCTCCACTGTCAGTTTCTAGAAACTTTATTTACACGTAAAAATTCGATAAACAATTCACACGGAATATAAACTCAACTAGCTAAGCTGTACTAACCAAGTTATGAAATCTATATTGCTTTACATAGCGCATTATAACTGATGGCCAAGCGTTGAGATCAGTACTTTTTGCCCCATTTGAAAGTTCCAGTTCTTTTTTTTTATTCTCCCAGAGATTGATGTTTTACGTTGCTTTAGTCAGGGACGGCGTAGTTAAATTTTATAACAAGATTAATATTTAGAAAATAAGTTATCCTATTCGAGTCAAAAAGTAAACGAAGTTGGTCAAAATAATGAATGTTGCTTATTGTTTTTCGCAATATGGAAAAAGTTAATTAGAATTGAAAAGTGCATCCAATTATATCACTATAAATTGTAAATCAATTTTTATCACAAAAACTGGGTTCAGAAAGTAAAAGTGACTTAATTAAAAAGCTAAAGGTAATATTTCTCTTCAACAATTTAATTTTTTTTTCTGAAGTCGGCCCCAAGTTAAAGAGAAAATCATTTGGTAAGTTCATCTATAAGTTCTACTTTGCAAGTTCTTCTATTAGGCACCGACTTCAGAAAAAGTTTTATTATTTTTTGGTTTTAAATTACGTGAATTTAGCGTTTTTTTGAAGTTGGGTATTATTGTCAATTTGTTCTATTCCTTTCTTCCCAGACACTGCTTATATAAACTCGGTTCCATATTGATTACCATAGAATTCGTGTTTTCTGTTGTAGTCAGCTGTACGGATTTGCAAGTCACGCTTAGGTCGGCAATTGTTGTTCTACTATAACGCTTACTTCTTTATGTAGTAGTCTCCTTTGTTCCTTTTGTGGTTTCGGCGATTTTACAAAGTCTCCTGTTCTCACCTTGTCGATCGATTTTTCAACTATTTACCTCATTACAAAATGCCGTCTATAACGCTGCAATTCTTTCGGATGCTTGGTTTTTCATCGATTAGATTAGAGCTTCATTTCAACTTATCTTATTTTAAAACAAACACCTCGGTAGTTTTTATTTTTCTATCATCATCTATTTTAGTATAGATATTATCAAGGTTTCTTACAATTCCTAACAATTTGCCTGTACTGATAATGTTTTTAAATGTTTGTTAGTTTATATCCCCGTATATTGATTGCGATTCCAGAGTATATTGCGACAAGTTCCGTTGCTCATTTGGCAATTTGGGAAACTTTTTTGCTTAAAATAGTCGCCAATAGTAGTGTCTTTCTAGACTCTAACTGGGAAAATTAACAGTATTAACAGATAGTCAAGTATAATTGTCTAATTTGCTAGTATAGAAAAATCTACCTCTACCTAGATTATTAATTACTCACCCGTGGGTAATATTGAAACATGAAGGCATCGTCTATATTAGGGACATAGCAAACGGCAAATGACATGACATGTTTTTCCAACAGGATAATTATTTTATACGTGTTTGATACAAAAACTTATGTCCCAAAGTTCGTTTTAGTGAGCCACATATATCAAAAAATATGCCAATTCATCTCAGATCTGTTCAGATCTATAAAATAAAATACAAAATAATTATATTCTCATCGTCTATCAGAAGAATGTCTCATAGAAAATAATATTAAAAATTAACCTGTTTTCATGTTTCAGAAAACATCAATATCAGCAAAAGGATCTTAGGAAGACAATTTATCAATAATTATCACTTTTTGTGTTTACTACGTTAAATATTTAGCGATTTTAAAAACGTTCTTTCAATAAGATTGCAAGGTGAAAAGAACTATTTCTGCTCTGAAAAGTTAAACAAGGCCTTAAAATACTAGAAAAACATTAATTAGCAGTAATATGTCGACGAAAAAGAATAAGTTACATAATTCTAACAAATTGATTTCCACACAAAAGTAAGTTCTCTAAAAAGATGATAAAACTATTTATATGACGAAAATACAGCGCGCGTTAATTCATTTGACATCCCTTTATAGTTTTGAACTTTCATCTCTTGCTACATGTACTCAATATTTGGGGTGGCATGGGATAGGCCGTTGTATGTCGATTGTAGGTTCAAACTGGCGTTAATAGGTACTGTAAAATTCATCATGTTAAATCCTGTTATCGTTTAGCACCTTTGTTTGAACCGACGAAATTACTCCCTGAGGCAGGGCTCCTCTAGAATATATACGACGAGAATAAGCGGATCTGTACTTAAGTTAAAGTGTTTAACGAAGAATATATGCTTCTCGATTTATCACATATAAATAACTATATAATAGTTCAGTGTTCGGGTAACAAACCAATTTTGGTCTCTTATTAGTAAAAATAGCTTTGTGAAATTGTATTTAAACAATTTGATGGAAGAGACGGTTTAATTAATTAAGTGATAAGCTTAATAACTTGTTTAAAGGCTTATTCAGTAAGATGTGCTGATCTGCACTATATAGCAAATATTCATGTACCATTTTTTATTCACATTTATATTGACAAGGAACATAATAGAAGTCGGACTCTATATTATAGATAATAATTTATTAGAAAAAAGTATTTTCGAAATAATTATTTAAAACTAGGTCCTTGATTATTCCGTCTAATCTTTTGCTGTAACAGACAAGTATTTTAAATTTTTAAATAAGACAATGCAGGAGGATAGTTCTCAAAATGCTCCCGGTTTACTGATTATCTTGGACAGAAAGTCGTCTTCAAAAATGTTCTAAGTGAAAAAAAACCATCAACAATATTGTCACGTGTTCGGTTAAAATTATTTACTGTAAAAAAAATCACAGCTAACCTGGTTTACAAAATCTGGAAGGTGCATTTATAAATATTGAGTAGAAAAATCGCAAAGGTCAATTGGGCGCCTTTGGTTTGGGAGTCTATTCTTAGCAACACATCTTTACCTCTGTAAATAGTGTCAATAAATGTAGCTTTATGTGGGGTACCTAAAGTATTATTAAAAAAATAGCCAGACTGTCCTAGTCAGCAACAATCCGCGAAACTAAGAAAAATGGATAGGTAGGCACTACGTGATCTTTGTTTGAAGGTTCGACTAACTCCTCTGAGAAGGCAATTGCAAATACTGGTTGGTGGTGTGACTTATTTACTAAGGATAAAGGTCAGAAAAAGTACCATGAAATTATTGACAAAATGTATTGGCGCCATAAAATCATTGAACTGTAACAAACCATATAAAAAGAATAAAAGTAGAACAACTACAAAAACAGAGTAACTTCAAAACAACTGCAAAAAACAATTACTAAATATAAGATATAGTTTGACTACAAAACCTACTACAGTAACTACTATCTACTCTCAGAACTCGAGAAATAAAAAAAACATGTAAAACATTTCTTAGCCAAATGTATCGAATTTATACATAACTCATATACCTAAATTCGAACAAAAAAAACAAAAGCTCACACTTTTTTAATGATTTGAAGGACTATGGAGCCATTGGGAAATTTTATAGATCAAAATAATTGTACGAGATCAAATTAGAGGATTACTACACAAATGTGGGTTTCTAGCACCTATCGCGAATTATCTCCCTACTTGTCTGTTAGCAGACAAATGATGTTCCACTAGATGTCACGTCCGTTCAGTGATTCGGGCATTGAATTTTCCAAATTTTTCCTAGCTAACTGCGGATTGTAATCGGTACCCCAGTGTGAAATTTGATTCTTAATTGAGAAGATCGCACAGCCGTTTGACTGTCTCGCCCCTAAGTTTTAGTAACCGTGAAACTAACACAACAAAAAATCTTCACAGGTTGCTGTTCACAAAAATTGCTAGTAAACTTAAAATCCACCTACCTAAAGCGAAAACTCCTTTAATCCCAAAGACACCTCCGGGATAGTTTTAATTTCTGGAGCGCATAAATCAATGTAATTCATTTAAATGTCAAATCAAACTTTCGTGCATTTTATATTTTCAATTCATGTTTAAAGCTATTGAAAACGAGGTCAGATTAGTCGTGGAAACGGTTCCTTGAATATACAGATTTTTGAATCGATTGTGGTGTTATTTCCGAGAACACATAAAAATAATTCACGTTATTACCTGAAACCCCATATTTTTGACGATTTTCATGTTTCTCTTCATAAGGAGTCTAGAATTTGTGTAAAATCCGCCATCAATGAGTAACAATTAAGAAATGTCCATCTGGATAGCCTAGGTAAACCTTTTTTTTTGGATTTCAGTTCAAGATTCTTTTTCGAGGAAAAAATTGCTAATATTGCCTACATGTTACACTGCACATAGTGCTGCATGGGTAATATCTTTAGGTAGTATATTTTGCGATACATTCTCAGATCTGGATCTATTTGTTCACTTTTCTCATTGTTCTCCTTAAGCACTTCTCTCAAATTCCTTTTTATTTCTGGATTCCGCTGCCTCAACTGCCTCAACTATGTATCTGAAAAGAAGATAATAATATTCCTCGATGGAGTCAAAATCAACTAATGCGATATAACTTTTTTTAAATATATGTGCTTTTAAGAAAGCAAATTTTAACAAATTGTATATCAATGAAATCACCATTAACACTATTTTTCTGTGGTCTTCTCGGACCGCCACTGATTACACTTGAATGTCTACAAGTCAAGTCACCAACTTCACATTCATTTTTCTATAAATCTTTATGTTAATGCATTAGATATATATTTTATTCTGTAATACTCGCGAGAATTAATAAAAACATTTCTGTACTGTTGATCGTAAATAACAAGTCAAGTTATACTTGAAATTTAACGGAGTATTGGATATAAAAAAATCATAAACCTTGGTGTTGTTGCCAGCCCCATTCTATATTCGGAAAACTGGTCGGCTGGGAGCAATAAAATTGCTCAGTCGTCTAAGCGATCTTAGAATTGCCGGATAAAGGCTTCTATATATCTTTCTTAAGTCTTTTCCTAGCAACAATAACTTATAAATATTTCAGAACGAGCATGTGCACAAGCTAATATCGTTGATATTATTGAACGTGAATTTGTGTAGTAGGAACTTTTCAGTCTTACTAGATTTACTGGAAATGTTGAATTATGCTTTTGCATATTTTTCAATATCATATTTATGAGTGTGTAAGTGAATTCGACGGGTAGTGATCAACATTTTACTAGAGATATTTGAATTTGTATACCCAGTAAAAAGCTTTCAGGTTCAGATAATATCATGGGTGAACTATGACTATGTCTTCGTCGGTCATCAGTTTGATGGCAGGCATTGAATTCAATTATGTTGTTCTATTCAAGTCTTTTCTGCTATTTTGCAATAACGCGACTTTGTGTGTAACTTTTAAAACTGCCCTAATAACGTGCAAAACCTATATCTATTTTGTTGAAAATGTCTCAATAAAAGTAATTTCGAAATGATTGTTGATGAGCACCTTGGTTATGCTTTCTACTCGGTGGGATTTTCTCCCCTCAATTATTTTCTATAACATAAATAAAACATACATCGTTTCTTTATTAACCCCAGGGTACGGAGTGGCGTTTTGTCGTCGGCGTCGTACCGGGACGCCCGTCTTTGGAGTATACTTGCTGTTGTACTGACGTAAATTTACCTCCAGTCTGATTTGATTCGAGGTCATTGCGTGGCGGGGGTGTTCAACTGGGAAGACTAAGCGAGGACAGAAACTTCGGGTAGAGCAAAAGGGCAAAGCTGGTTTGATCCCGATGTTCAGTATGCATAGGTACTGCGAAAGCACGGAGTATCCATCCTTTCGGCTTGAAGACTATGAAAGTTTCTTTTCGGTTTTCTTTAGTAACAGAATTGCTTGAATGTTGGGTTAGACAGCAATTAGGACATTTGTGATACAAGACAAAAACTTATTTAATTTTTCCTTCTGATGGCGAGTTGTAAATGTCTCGGGATAATACGAGTCTTCTTGCTATTACGGGCAGCATTACCGGCCAACTCAAAATCTTCAGCAGCGAAATATTCCATAACAGCTGCTAGATATGCTGGAGCAACAGAGCCATCGCATTCAGTATAATTTCCTTACCTCAATAAACAGTGGATATGTGCTTCTGGAAACAGTAAACTGGCACGGCCTTCCCTTTAACTTTGTCACGTTTTCCACGGCCAAACCTATTGCTTAGTTACAAATTAAACACCAAAAAAAAGTCGATATATGATTGATATCGACCGATCTTTCAGTTGAAATGTCTCCTCAACAGATAGGTATACACAATTAACAATGCAGATTTTTATCCACAAGAAGACTTGTTGATCATATTGAGATTTCTTCCTCACCAAATATCTCTGAGGAAGACTGTGTTGGACACAACTAGTAATCCGGGGAAATTTTAATATTGACTACACTTTGTTTTCATTATAAATGTCAAACCCTAATGAGTACAGAATAATATATTTTCTCACTCAAAATTTTTTGCATATTTTAAGAGTGTTTAAGAGCTTATAATTGAACTTTAAATTGGTATATACATTCACTTCTTCTACGTTCTAATCTTCAAAATCACCGACATTAGCCTCACACATTTTTTGTTGTACCAAGCCAACTTTCGAATCAGAACCAAAATGCTGAATTAATTACATTTGTCACCTTTTTCCCTTCTAATTCTATCGTATCTGAATGACCGAACTATTGTTGACATTGTATTTTCATGGTACTTTTCGAGATTTTTCAGTCCATTGAACATAAGGTAATATATTGTTTCTAGTCGAGAAACTTTTCCTGAAACTCTTAGATGTCGAAATTCATTGCGAGGTAAAATATTGTTCATTCATCATATTCTTTTCTTATTATTAGCGAATAATACGAAGTAGACTGAGAACATGTGATCTCTCCAAACATATCTTTTTTTAGTGTTATAGAGTTTCGAATCAATCTTTCACCTAGCCAAACGTGAATCTCTTTCATGACCAAAATCTCAGTATGTGGGAAGAAAGTCATTACATAATTTTAATTTGATATCAAAATTCAGTGAATTAAAAGGTCTCCAAGAACCAGTTTGTTCTTCAGTGTAATGTCTAAAATTTGATATAGGAGTATGAGGTGCAGTTTGACAGAAGAATTATGAACTCATCAAATTTGACAGTACTTTTTTGGTCAATTAGTGGCAAGCTGAAACTTTTTTCTGAGAATATTCCGTTTAATCACAATGTTAGATTTCTTCATAAGAGATTATTCTCTATGAATATTACGAATAATATTTGGAAGCTGGTGTCGAATATCCGATACTGAATTCATTGTAAAATATTTTAACTATAACATAACTTTGAATTGGTTAAAATGCTTTCTTGACACTTTTTCCTTAAGGTTACAGGTGTTCATGTATGATTAATCTTTTTATACAAGCAAGCACAATTTCCTTTCGGCAATACACGGCAAATGTACTCTTATACAAAGAAAAGTTTGTGCCAAAAATGTCTAACTCGGAAGACAATGTGCTTGATTTGGCTGCTGTTTGCCTTGTCCGGAAGAAAAAAACGCGAATGAAGCCCCGGGATGTATGGTGTAAAGAGTGAAAAGAAAAAAAATTCTCCCAGATTAAATTCCTGAGTGCTTGATATGATTATCCTAGAATGGATAAAGCAATTTATTTGAAACTTTTGTGTTATACTTGTGATTAAAAAGAAATATACGGATATAAGAGGATATGTACGAATATAGTCTTCCAGTAAGTTTCGTTTCACAGAAAGTAAATGCACGACTGACGCTTGTTTGTTCAAGACACAAATATTGAGATCCGGTTGCTGGGGACGCTACAGCTTGCTTGCACTTACGTCTGTAGTTAACTTTATACTCAGACTGTTAAAAATACTTGATATATTTAATCTAATCAAATTCCTCTTTTGATTGAACTTAATAGACAATCTGTCAAGATGATTATTTGTTACTTTCGTCTTAAATCGCTTCTTTTACATTATTTCCATTTTTTTGTCAGGTCTTCTATTTCCTTAACAATAAATGCAATCAAGATTTAAAATAACTGGTAAATAATTTGAGAAGCTGCCACATGTTAATAGTAACACTTACAACACTTACAACCTTCCATGTTGGAAATTGCAAAACTCATAGTTGACTTCTAAAAGTGGGTCTGCATTATTTAATAACCTTCATAATGAGAGGTTGATCCTTTGGCTTGGTAACTTATTTAATAAGTTATTTCTGGAAAAGTTATAAGTCATATATTTCAATAATTTATAACTTTTAATGCCTATATATGCATTTTTTTCTCGTCCAACCGATTGCTTCCTTATCGTTTTACTTATTTTGTATATTATTTGATGCGTTACATACCTCTATCATATTTATGTTATCACATTTACGAGATGCCGGCCTTTAATTTCATTAGAATGGAATGCGGTTGATAGCGGTACGCTACCGATCAGAAAAATGCAGTAGGTGTCATAAAATTGCAATATTAATTATCGCGTTGAAATATTTTTTCTATACATAGCAATGCATAATTTTTTCTCTAAACGAATTTTATGTTATGGTTTATGGTTGAAAATTGGAATTAAGATACTGTGCTTAATGAGTGGTTTTAGCACTGTCCTGATATAATACTCACACTTTGTACATTTATTGTTAGATTTTTGCGAGTACTTCTTGGTATAAATATTGAAAAAAATCATAATTTTATCTTTAAATAAGAAACAAAATTAATTAGCTCTGTATAAATCTGTAGGTCCTTTTTTTGTTGAATGATAAACACAACCTGTCTCTCCTGCTTCTAAACTTATATTAATGGTTTCTGCACTTTAATAGCCTCCTAGCTTTAACTTCAGGTCTAAGTTTATATGAATGTTCTTTTCTGATGAATTTGACTCCCTGTGAGTATGAGAATCAAGGTATCTCATACTCACAGGGCTACGAGTAATTTCGGTCAGCTATTCACAACTATTCGCCTTTTGTCCGGGCTATCAAATTCAAAATATTTACAATATTTTCCTAAGACCTCATTACTTAGATAAATCTATATAATAGCGACTTAATTACGTTAATTAATTATTTCTTACACGCTTTGGGCGCCCGGTATCTACGCACCTGACAATAGGTTGTGTGAAGTGACAATCTTTGACAAAATTGTATTCTTTTACATCCCCGGCAGGAAATTGTTGAAGCATTCATCTACTGTTTTCAAACAATTAAAGTTTAATAATTTTATAGTCATTATGAAGTGTCAGTTTTGCAGCTGTCAATAAGACTAAATAATAGTGATACCTAACCAAGAGAAATTTGTTATTAGGACTACTTAATTTTGCAAAATTTGGGTAATTAGCCATCAGGATGTTAGAACCTACCTACTTTTGCCTTGCCATAGGTAAGTTATGTTTATGCGGATTCGTAATAACCTTACTATTAAAGCTATACAAAGTCACCCAAGAAAGTATCAGCATATTTTAAAGTTTGTCAAAGTTTAGACTCTTTCCCCATTTTGTTTTTAAAACTGATTTTAAAAAGATGAAGTTAGTACTCTGACACATCAATTGTTTCTTTAGTAAGTCAAAGTTAGTTAAAATCGGTCCATAATTAAAAACTTGTAACACGAAAACTACATTCCTTTTTTTCCGGACAACCCTAAAATACCGTGAAAATACTAAAATCAGTGCAATGTACTACTACTTTAAATTATATGACACGATTGGTATATTATAACAACAATTTCATTTAAATTAATATTACAAAAAAAACATTAAAAACTAGAATATTTAAATTCTCCTTAGTTAATTAAGTCGAAAATTGTAACATTTTCTCACGTTTCAGATATTGAAAAATGCATCTTTTTAACCGACTTCCAAAAAGGAAGAGGTTATCAATTCGTCGGTACGGTTTTTTTTATTTACGCTCAGAGATTATTGAAATACGACTAGGACAATTTTAATGATTTTCATGGCATTGTATTAAGGATTTTTTTAACGTGAGATTTACGGTTTTCCAGAAAATTTGAAAAAGCAGTAATTAAGTTACAGCTCAGTGAATTTCAATGAATCTACACTGTTTTCTCTAAAGCAGCTCAACTAATTTGATTATTTTAAATTGTATTCTACAACGAGATGTTCTAGATTGATTTCGTATATTTTTCTATAAGGTACCTAAAACATACCGTTTTTCTGAAAATCTAAAAATATTTCAATAAAAACGTTAAACGTCAATGTAATTGTAAATTTTTTATCATAAATATCTCGCTTAACTGTCAAGATATGCCATGAAAGTATATCGTACGGGGTGTTTGTAACAGTTTTCATTTTATAAGTATTGCAATCGAGTGAAATGGCGCAAAATATTCCATTAGTCTATCGAAAAGAAAAATTGTTAGGTCAGCGATCTTTTCTACAGTATACGGTGATGGGTGTGTTGGTGTGTGTGCATCGAAATTCAGGCAGAAAGCAATGTGCGCACTTGAAATATAGGGCGAAGTAAAATTACAGATAGACAGGTGAGTTTAAAAAATCTTACAAATAAATGTGATATTAGGTGGTACATAAATAGTTCTATATATAGGATGGTTGAAATAAACGTGGAATAGAATTGAAGTTATATAGGGTGGTTCAAAAAAATTTGTATTGGGCAGCACATAGGTAAGTAGGTGCGTCTATAAGGTGTTTGAAAGAAGAGTGAAGAAAAACTATAATTATACAGAGCGGATCAAAAACGTAAAAAAACGGTTAAATAAGCATATACAATAAGGATATTCGAGTTATAGGGCGGAGGGTTAAAAATATGTTAGAAACAGTTGCATATATAGGATGAATGAAATATAAGGTGGAGTGGAATTATTGCTATACAGGTAAAATAATGTAAAATGGTGTGGAACATACGTGGCTGGCTTTTACTTGACATATAGGGCGAAGTAAAATTATAGGTATACAGGGTGATTTGAACAACAGACAAATAGAAACAGTCTTTAGGGTGGACAGGATTAATACTTATGCAGGGCTTTTACAACATCGTGTATAGTTGGATTATATTTGTAAAGGGTGATTCAGAAAATGACCAATACACGGAAACCTATACAGGGTGATTGCAATATAGGGTGAATTAAAGTTACACTTACAGAGAGTGGTCCAAATAATAAAACAAATAAAAAAGTAAAACAAATATGCGGATAATATAGTAAAAAATAGCAATTAAAGAGAGAGGGAGAGATAAGAATATGCTGAAGTTGAAGTCGGTTCTTTTTTAAATATAAATTATTTAAGTCCTGGTCAAATAGCTGTGTAACTATAAGACACCCTTACTTTCGATAATAAATTAAGTCTTTTGGGAAAAAGCCACCATAACATCCAGAACTATCTCAGTTGCAACTATTATTAATTACCCGAAAATTAAATAAATAATACAATAATTGTTAACCACACTTTTTATATGCTGTGTGATGTACCTTCTTCAAGAAGAACAGTAGTTTCACCCGTGGATTTCCTATGCAAACACACATAAAACTAACAACAAATCAAGCGATTTGTAATCAATACAAATAGTTAAAAAATTTCTGTACAGTGATTGTAGCCTAAAAAAAATCATGTAACTTAAACGTCGTTCTTTAATCACTGCCAGTGATATTGCCTTAGACATCCGTCGTCTTCGTACCCCAAGTATGAGATTTTGCGTTAATTCGGTTCCCGTTACCCAAAATAACTTTCTCCGCCTATCCAATGAAGCTAAGGTGGCACCGAAAACAATCAGATCTACTGAATCTTAGAATAGTCGAGTGAGGAATTGCGGTGATACACTATGAGCAATTAACTAGAGTATTATCGAGAATTACTGCTAGACTGTTTCCTTCCCGAAGTTTACCGCAATTAATTCGTATATTAATTAAAACGCTTGTCAAGATGCGAATACTTCCAAGCTTAAAGTTTTATAAATGACTGCTACGCGTCCTAGACTAGCCGAGCGTAGAAAAGATTAATTATTTTCTAAGATCGTTTACTGTAAATATTTTTGTGTAGATCTTGGTTTGAAGGCGAACGTGTTGACTGCTGAATTCATTAACGACTTACCATGTGTAATTCCTTCTGAATTTTTTTCAAAACGATCTGAAATTTTGCTGTATAATTGAATGTATCAACCATTATTACTGTAAAGTGACTTCGAACATCTTACAATGTAGTGTAACAAGAAATGTCTGTAAAGCTATAACCCCCACTTGACACCTACTCCACAAATTATATAGCATATTTATTGCGCAACAATAAAATTATTGCTCCAATATATTCAGAGAAACAACCACTGTCCCAGCTTTAGACTAAAGTTGGCATAGCCGTAGGTGATATTAGGGGCATATTTTACTGGTAAATGCCCCTTTTATAACTTTTTTTTTGTTCACCCTTTTGAAAAAAAACTATTCCACTTTAGACTAAATTAAGTAAATCTCAGGAAAGAACGGCGGTATACAGGTGATCTTGGGAGCGTATTATAGGATCTGATGCCACCAGGGTAAAGTTTTATCTTTTTTTCAGGGTAGTGATCTAGAGATGGGGTTTTGGGTATTACTATGGTGTCATCTGATAGTAATTAACTATCAACAAAGTATGCTTCCAAGATCACTTGACTTTTTTTTCATATAGACAAAATTAAAATTAACAACAAATATTTCATTGTTTATAATGGCAAATAACGAAAAAAAATTCTCTTAGTTTTCAGGACGTGCGAAGGATTGATAGAGGTGGTCTTGGGTATTTGCTCTATCGATATCTGGTGGCAATTTATTAGCAATAAAACAGACGTCCAAGATCACCCAATAACAATGTTCGTTGTTTGTTTTTTGTTCTTGTTTATTGGAAAGGGTTAAAGTAATAAAATCATTTTTCATATAGACTGCAATTAGCAAAAAATATTCCATTCAAGTTTATAATGATAATAATGCTTTTTCTCTTAATTTTAGGGGATGGGGTCTAAAGTACACTAAGGGCTTTATAGAGATAGTTTTGGATATTTTCCATATCGCCCTCTGACGGAAATTAACTAGCAACAAAATATACACCCAGGATCAGACAAAACGATGTTCGTTCACGTAACATAGTTATGGCCAATTTGCCTTTTTTATAAGCTGGCATAGCCATTGATTCTCGGCAATGGTTGGAGTAATAAATTTTATTCTTGTGTAATAAATCAGCAAAACTTAAATTGCTAGTTAATAGAGGTTCAAAAAAAGATACTCGAATTAAACATTGTGATGAGAAAAATAAAGTTCTTATACTTTAAAGAGATTACTAATTCTACTTGATTACACACTCGATGAATAGACTATGACCAGTGAACTGAATCTAATAGGTATCAATGATAACTATAACTGACATATGATTAAATAAAGTAAATGAAGATACTTACATGCTATAATATATATCGAATTCTCACAGGTAGTGCGAGTATTTAACAACATATAAAAGCAAATATAGACATTTATTCAATCTGCAGCTTTAAATTATTGTATGGGCTTTCTCAAAAATGAATTCACAAAATAGTCCAACTAAATGTGCATCCTGTATTAATAAACAATGTCTAGAATAGGAAAATAAAACATTTAAAAAAAATATAACCGACTTCTACCTATAACTAAAAAGCTAAAAATAATTATAACAAAATACAACTCTAGCAAATAAATAATACATTCAATGTTGTTAGGTACCTACCCAGGAAGTAAAAAATGTAAACATTAAAAGGTGTTCATTCTGTACAAATTAATTACCTACCAATCTAGTATATTTTTGAAGTCGGTGCCAAGCAACAATCAAGTTTGATAATTAGTAGATAAGTAAGCAATGAAGGATTTTAGATTACTGTCACCGACTTCAAAAATATACTAGATTGGTAGGTAATTAATTTGTACAGAATGAGCACCTTTTAATGTTTACATTTTTTACTTCCTGGTAGGTACTAAACAACATTGAATGTATTATTTTGCTAGAGTTGTATTTTGTTATAATTATTTTTAGCTTTTTAGTTATAGGTAGAAGTCGGTATATTTTTTTAAAAATGTTTTATTTTCAACTTTTTAGTTTTTTTTTAACTAAATTAGTTTTCATTCTTTATTTTTTATTTTGTTTTGTATAACCTTAATAGACAGAACCAGGTAACATCGAAAGCCTCACAATTACAAAATGATACTTTTATCATTTAAATTGACACGTAAATCTTTACGAACAAAACTAGTACGCGTTGCGGACTTAAAAAGCCCAAAATATATTTATGCCTTATGGACTACGCCATGTAACCTTTTTTCAACTTTTTTGACAACCCTGTATAACTAGATAATCACACTGTATAAATATAATTCAACTCCAGCATATATTTCAACCATCCTGTATATGATTTGCTTATGTCCCATCATATAACAGTTTTTTAATAACCCTATATAATTTTAATTTCACATTTTTTTCAACATTTTTATACCACCAAACGTCCAGTCCACCCTATATTCAACCATCCTGTATATAAGGCTGCCTATGGACCACTATCATTCTAGTCCGTCCTGTATTTCAATCTTCCTATAAATGAAACTCCTTCTACCACTTTACTTTGTGATTTTGTTTGCTAAACTAAACACCCTGTCTATAAGCCACCAAGTAACAGTTTAAAGTTTGACATGTGTTGTCACTGAATTTTCTATTAGGCGGGAGAATGTAACAACCAAAAGTACCGTCTTCGCAAAATGGAAAAATTGCATTTAAATAGGTACTTACCTGGTATACAAACAAAACGAGCTTGGTACTCATTGATTTACGGAACCGAAAATACTAGCTTTACTACCTATATGCTTGAGATGTACATAGAAAATTTTCATAATCGTAATTAAAACTTCCAGTGCCTAAAATTACCGCACTATTACGTGGAATTAAAATATTTATGAGGAAATGTCCGTTATGTCATTTCGATGAAATTTTTGATAAGAATTTTGGATTTTTGGTGATTTTTCTGGAAAACTGCAAGTTGCACGTCGCAGAAAAATATGAGATCACCTAAGGATCTTCCTTAATAGATTAAACGTTAAAAACTATACACATCCATAAGGAGTTATCGAAAAATTGACTAAAATATTAGGGATATTGGTCGATTTCCATGCAAGCATGTGTTCATTCACAAATTTTATCACTTTACAAATAGAATTCTTTTCCAAAATTTGAAGTTTCACCAATCCGGATATATACTCTATTAAACAAGACCATATTCGTTCAAAACGGTGCACCACAGGAGAAGAAATCAGGTAACATACATACAAAAAAAAGCGAAAAAATACGCGACGAATTTATAACCTCCTCTTTTTTGGAAGTTGGTTAATAAATGTATCAGTTATATAGTAATAAAACAGACGAAGTCTTTATACGTTTATATGATATCAAGCTGGTTGGTAAACAATTTTATGAGCAACTGTGTGAGTTTGGAAAAATATTTCTTTTATTATTGAACACTTTTATTTTAAAAATTTTTCCGTTGGTATAGTTTAATAGAGAAAACCTATTTTTTAAATTTTTGACCATGTTTATAAAAATGATGCATACTTAATTGTAATGTACAATACTCATTTTGTAATTTGTGTTTTTCTATTATTTTAATCATACTAGCTCGGATTTTTAATTTTATGATATAGTTTTAAATAAGCATTTAAAAAGTTCTAAGTACAGTATAATTTTAAAGGAGTTTAGTTTTGAAGTTATATTTGCTTTGATGTTGCGGTACAAAAGTTGTTCAAGGAGAGCAATTTATTTTTTTATACGCTATGGGCCTGCGGTTAAGTGAAAGTTATTAAATATGATCTCAAACTTTGAAAATCTGATCAAATTATAAAAGAGCATTGTCTCTTTTCATTTCTTACTTAATTTTTGAAATACAATTCTATTAATGTCCTAAACTGGTAAACGTCCCTGTTAACACATATGGTGAAGGTGCCGGTTAACTATTATGGTAAAGGTGCTAACATTTACTGGTAATTATACTTCTTAATACTTTTGTACTTTTTTTGCTAATAATACTACAGTAATTTCAAATTTATCTTCGGTGGGTTAATAGCGACATTTATAGATTTTCGGTAAATCTGAGTATATCAATTTGTACAAGCTTATAAAGAAATTTAATGAGCTAATAGTGATAGCTATTATTTAAAATTTACATTGAAGTTATTTTAGACACACAGTAGGTAAAAAGTTCAAACAGAGCACTTATTTTATACTAAAATTATGATTTTATTCGCAGGCTATTAAATATTTTACTGCGGAGTTTATTAGTGGTTATATTCGGTTATAGTTTTGTTGCTATGACATCATTATTTCCAATGAGACGCTGTGTAGTTTTAAAGTTTCAAGTTCAATAGTGATAATGAGGATATGTGTTACTTAATATATTTTCAACAAATTATTATTATAATACTCTCTGCGAGGTGTCATTCCTTTGTACGGAAGACAATATATATTATACATATATAATATATATTGTTTCTTTATCAAATGCATAAAGAAGTGTTCGAGAGTACATTCAATTGTGGGAAGCGCAACTGATGAAGGTTCCCTGACCAGAAACAATATGTATTATATATATATATATATATATATATATATATATATATATATATATAATGTATATATATATTGTCTTGCGTACAAAGGAATGACACCTCGAAGAGCTTAAAAAATGTATTTATATTTTTGATGACTTTCATTTTATTACATCATGGGATTGAAAACAAATTTATTTTTATTTCTCAATTAGTGTTTTAATTTGCTAACTAGTATTAACTATACGATTTTGGCTTTATTTAGGCTTTAAACTTTGAGTCAGGCCTTATATCATCAAATTGAGTGTCAGTATGTCCGAGATACAGGGATAATGGGTCGATTTATATCGGGTATAATATAAAAAAATATATCTCGCAAATCGAACGTGAAAACTCCACATTTGGTAACATATTATCGATATCGAACGATATAAATATGTATGCTCAAATTGTCTTATCATTTAACGGTTATTATAGGAGTGCAATTTAAAACTCAAATAAGATCTTTAATAAAGGAGACACAACGATGGACTTTGTTATCTATAATAAATTAGATGTTTAATTTCAATTTTAAAACTATTTCTCAAAGTAGAAAATAATCTTAAACTAATGATAGCCAAAATTAACAGAGAAATTAATAACGGAAGTAAACCTTATATTGGAAAACTTATCCATCTTTAATTATTCGTACAAAATGCAATAAAATTTTATGGAGAAAACATTTGGCAGGAAAATTTCACAACCAACAATTTTACAAAAAAAGCACAACACACTATGTCTAACATTTGTTTAAGTCTTTAATTGTTTAAGTCTTTGCATAGCATCTATCTTATTGAGTGCACCTCTAATCAAAATTATAGTTGTTGTGGAATCCCTCAAGTCCCAAAAATGAATGCTAAATACTTTTGATTCAATTTGTTAACTTCAATTTTATTAAAAAAACTGGTCAAAAGTAACTATTAAAATCTCAGATATGTTCTATAACTTTATAATATTATTTCGTATCAAAAACTGCCCCTTTTACAGGTCTTTATTTACTTAATGTAAAACAAATTATCGAACATTATAAATTCACAAAAATCAATGATGTTACAATGATAATAAATTCGTTACGATGTTTATAAAACTGTTCAAATTAATTAATTTCTCCACAAATCGTATTGTTTCAATTAAAAATACGCAAACAAATTTATTTAGAATTTGCATAGCTAATAAATCAAAACTGTTATATACTCGTTGAGTTATTTGGAACAGAAATCGTTTTGTATTATAAATAAATGTAAATGTCGTTGTTCAAATACGAAAACCATTTTATTATATTCATTGATATTTAGTGAAAAGTTAATTAATTTTATTCATTGTTATTCATAAAAACTTAACATGTAAGTTAGTGTCGATACTTGCTTTATATTCAGATTCCCTTCATTTATAGATTAAAATAAATTAAGAATGTAGAGCTGTGCTGTCTGAGCTCAAATTGAAACAAAATAACTTTTTAACATTTTGATGTAGATGTTCAAGGGATTCGCACAGTGAAACAAAAAAACTATTAAATATGGATTTTAAAGAAGAAAAAATATAGATAATGTTTAGGAACATGAATACACAATAATTCGTTGAAAAACATTCCGTAATAGTTTAAGTATTGTACTAATGCCAAATGTCCTGGCCATTGCTATTTCCGAGATTTTACTTCCTTGTGGATAACAACTTGTTCTCATTTCTTATTCACTCAATACTTTTTCTTTCTCTCTTCATAATCCGGTCATATATTAATATCGGCTATTCGAAATCTGGTTTCACAACTGTATTTTCAGTTTTAGTAGAACACATTGATAAAATACATTATTGTTTAGATAGACTGGCATTCTAGAGTTAACCCCTAATGAGTTCTTTCCAAAGATTATCCATACTACTTTGATCTTTCTGTTTATTTCTGGTCGTAACGAACCAGGTATATGTATTAAGTGCTTCAGGTATATATACTGATTTCTCCAATACGTCCAAGTCTGTATTATTTAGTTTGATGTCCTGAATATTCAGTTCGTTGAATATTTTCTTTGTAGTCTTGATGTTTATATGTAGCCCGTGTTAGTGCACGTTATTTTTTTGTTCAAGTTTCTCTGCATTTTTGGCAATGAAGGTAATGTCGTCAGTACATATGACGTTTGAAATATTCACCAGCTACATTAAATCTTTTTTTGTTGTTCCAATTCCAATGATTCGAAACATACTTTCTAAATCCACTGGAAATAGTTTTTATGATATGGGGTGAACTAGTCTGATTACTGTGTTATTTGGAAAATCTGGGTTGCCTTCAAATATTTTGAGTTTGTTTTTGACTTCCCTAAGAATATTGGCCAAGGTTTCTATATATGGCTGATCAACACATTTACTATCACGGCTAATGTCGGTGGTATTTGATATTCTTTCGTACTTCCACAGAATTATGCTATTCTGTGGTACAACTCAGAACTTCTCTTAGAATGTTAGAGCATGTACCTTCTGGTTCGTGGCAAGGCTAGAAAGAGAATAGAGACAGTAACTGGCTATTTCACTTGGTGTATGGAAACAGCCAATGAACAACATGCTTATCGTATTTCATTGGAAGCAGTTCTCAACCGAATGAAATTGCCTCTTGCCCTCTCTCTTTCTCATTAGTCTTACCACGACAATTGTGCTCTGCAGGCTATCTCCAGAAGGTACAAGCTCTAAGCTATGAGTATATACTGATACTGTTGTTTCTAAAGGCCAGAGGGTAATTTAGCAAACTATTTGATAAGGCAATCGGACGAAGTAGTGCATACAAAAAAGCAATTTCTTCTTGTAAAGTATGGAGAAACTCTCATTTATTGAAAAGTAAACGTACTATTTTGAGTATTTAAAATTATGGTCTTTAGTTTTCAAAAGTTTCAGTCTTTAGAAATGCAAGCACAGGTACTTGGCGTTTTTTTTTCGTAACAGAAACCAATAAGATTTGTTCCAACCTTGTAGTTTTAAAAATGAAATAAAAACAGGACTCTTAAATAAATTTAAAACAATATTTAAAAATCGAAAATTGTATGCAGGCACAAAATTATAAAACAATGTGCTTAGAAGAATTAGAAATAATAACCGAATACACTAACTTTTAATCTACATATAGCATTAACAGTACTAGTTTTAAAAACAAATAGCAACGACCCCGCCTTATAAAGCGTGATTAGTAAACTTGAATTTTTCTTTTTCTTGAACAAATAAT
Source organism: Octodonta nipae (assembly GCA_034190945.1). Lineage (NCBI taxonomy): Eukaryota > Metazoa > Arthropoda > Insecta > Coleoptera > Chrysomelidae > Octodonta > Octodonta nipae. The sequence continues at coordinate 40,472,406 of CM067217.1, read as the reverse complement.
AATAAAGCAGTATAACATTTTTATGTAAAAAATGCAGTCCTAGAATACATCATATTTATTTTTTAATTGTCAATTAAATATTTCGATAGAAATACAAAACACATTAATTAATAATTAATTAAAAAAAAATGAGTAAAAATGATATATTATTGTAATAAAATAAGTTAAGATACATTTCGGCAACCAAAAATGAAGTTTCAATGTATCATTTTATATACCTCAAACTGGGTAGCGCTCCTCGTGAATCATACGGTCGTTTCAACGACACCGTTTCAATCTTCGTACATTGTACCGAGTAGTGCAACTACTGATGACTAACGATTAAAAAAATAATGAAGTAACAATCATCACAAATAGTTGATATACGTTTACCTCGTATCTTATTTAGTAACTAATAACTTGTAAGGTACAATTACTTTTTGCTTTCACTAATATAAATTTATCAGGTGGTGCCACAATGTATTCAAACAATTATCAATCAAATTGTTATTTCAGAGCTATTTTTTCTACTATATTAAAACATTCACCTTTTACGTGTGGAATAGGACTTGCAATGAATAGACTGTTCACTATAAAACTGAAGATAAAACTAAAAACAAAACATAAATCTTAAATGTCCGTTTTTGCTCAATCTCCTGAGCATTATGCACATTACATATTGTCCTTATACAGGTTTGCTGCTCTTTATAATTCTGTCGTTATTGTTCATAACATTAGATGTATAATCATAATTCGTCCTCTAGAATATATTTACTGCATCTCCGGTATACTCAAACTAGGTAATAAAGTAATAATTACATTTGGTGCACTGCGCTGCAAAGCAATTGAGTTTAATAGAGCAGGAGTTCTGATATTAGCAATTAATTTTGTTGTTGTGTGTGGTTACTCCTGCTCTTGTTATATTAATTTTACTTCCAGAAATATCAATTTACGAAATGATTGTTATTATAATTTTAGGTTGGTTATTTCTATCATAAATGTAGTTGGAATTGGAAATTAATTAATTTGTAATGAGATATAAAATAGATGTATACAAACATGTTTTAAGGGCAATGTGCTAATTATATGTTAAAACAAAACTATGTTTCAGGAACTGTAACGGTAGATTTGTTTGTATTAGTATTTTACTGAAACAAAATAAATGCTTCAAGAGTATTGAGGTAATTTCGATGCAACAAATCCTATATATTGTATATTTATTCTGAAATAGAGGCTTACTAAGCAGGGCAATTGTTTATACAGAATTGCTGAAGTATGAAATATATCACTAACAGCTGAATGTCAGCTCTGACAATAGAGAAAATACTTAAATATAGACTATATTAGGAACCGAGGAAAACATAATGACCTGTGAGAGAAACAGAAGACCTATCGAACCCTCAAAGATAGCACACAACGAATTGCTTGATCAATGTTAAAAAATTTCGAAATTAAACGTGACTTTATGGCTTCGCCTACTTAATGTTATTGCCGCTTGTCCGTTGACAGTTGATGTATTTTATTGTTTTGTTTTCAGTGAAAGAATATTTGTTATTATATTTTGTGTAAAAAGACTACAGCTAATTCAGAAATCAATAAGTTAACGTCTTGTGATATTGGATGTTAATATTACATTTCAGGTCAGTGTCAAAACATGATTTGAACTTGTATTCAGGAAATAATTTGGTCAAGTGCTAGTTGGACTCGCATACTTAGGGTTCCGTACTACCTTCAAGATTCGAATATTCCAGTTTCAGACAAGCAGGGAATGAGTGCATTTTCTTATACTTACCCTTATATCTTTTAAAGGAAGCGTTTTAAATTTATAAAAAATATACACTTTGATTTTCCAAACATAGACTTTTTATTTTATCTGTTTTAGGATTCACTTGATTTTTATCACAATACATATGTATTTAATTTTCTAATTTGGCCCCCAAAAAGTAACATTAGAGTTTTATTTTACTAATAAACTTTCAGAAATGCCTTTTATAATCTACTGTCTGAGTTTTGAGGCTCTGTAAATTGGAAGAAAAACGGTAAAATAGGTCAAAGTTTAAATTATAAATTATTAAATCTGTTATTCAAATTATTTAAAAATATAAATAAAATATATTTTTCAAATTTTAAATAGTGTAGTTTCTAAAGTGGGAATTAAGTCGATGTTTAATATTTTTAATATCTTTTATACAAATGATTTAAAAAATATGTTATATTTGTAATTCACATAATGAGCCTTTTATCTGATATCTGATGCGTTTGAAAATTGAATCTTTATTTTCCATTTAATGGTACAATTTGTCCCTAAAATTACTATGGGGGTTTTCTAGTAGTTTATTTTCGTTTTTCGTTCCTTTTTTGAAATCTCTTATATTTTTATCAATTGTATGGCCTATTGAAATTGAATAGAGTAACAATTCAATTAACAAATTTTGATTAGCTCTTATTTTCTTTTTCTTACAAATAATAAAAGAGTTACATGTGGCAGAATAATCGTCAATAAATATTTTACAATTTGGGGGGTTTTCTAGTAATGGGTAGATTTGGGGAATTGGGTTAAAATATTTTTTAAATATATTTTAAAATATTCATTTTAAAAAAATTAAAAAAATATATTGTACCTATTCGTCATAATGAGCCCTGGGATTTGATATATTACATGACCCGTTAGAAACAATTATATTTTTTTATTTTCCATTTAATTCTATAATTTGCCCCCAAAATGAATATTAGGGGTTTCTTCTTATTTTTCCAGTAAAGTTCAGGTGAGGGGCTATACTTCCAGTTTTTCAAAATTTTTCAGCTTATGGTTTCGGAGATGAGGGGGGAATGGGTAATTTTTTTAATATTTTTGTTACTATCTTTTAATTAATTTATTTTATAAATATGGGAAAAATATATTTGTTTTCTTCATCATGAGCCCTTTTATTTGATATATAACATGCTGGGTAAGAAACAATTTAATTTTAATTTTCCATTTAATTCTATAATTTGCCCCCCCCCCAAGAAATAAATTTAAGGGGTTTTTCCTTAATTTTCCAGTAAAGTTCAAGTGAGGGGCTATACCTCCAGTTTTTTTCAAAATTTTCCAGCTTATGGTTTTGGAGATAAGGGGGGGAATGGATAAATTTTTTTATATTTTTGTTAATATCTTTTAATTAATTTATTTTAAAAATGAAAAAATGAAATGAAAAAAATATATTTGTTTTCGTCGTAATGAGCCCTCTTATTTGATATATAACATGATGGGTTAGAAACAATTTTAATTTTATATTTTCAATTTAATTCTGTAATTGGCCCCCAAAATTAAAAGTAGAGGTTTCTCCTTATTTTTCCAGTAAACTTCAGGTCAGAACCTATAAATCTATTTTTTTCAAAACTTTACGTTTTATAGTTTAGGAGATAAGGGGGGGGGAATGGGTAAATTTTGGTATATTTTCGTTAATATCTTTTTAAATATATTTTTTAAAATATGAAAAAAATATATTTGTGTTCCTCAGAATGAGACCTTTCATTTGATATATTACATGATGCGTTTGAATTTTTTTTATTTAATTCTATAATTTGCCCCCCAAAATAAATATTAATGGTTTCTCCTTAATTTTCCTGTAAAGTTCGGGCAACGCTCTATATTTCCTATTTTTTCAAATTTTTAGGCTGAGTAGTTTCGGAGATCAGGGGGGGACGGTCGATTTTTGTAGTTTTCCCCCCCAGAAGTACCCCTAAAATCAAAATTTTTTCTTTTACGATATGTACTCCTGATCGGGTCACCAAACTATACATTGATACCAAATTTCAACCTCTTCCGTCCAGTAGTTTAGGAGAAAATGGCTGTGATGTGACCGAGGCAGAAATCCTGAGTGATATTATAAGGGTATCCGTATATTGTATATACGGAACCCTGAAAACAAAATGTTATGTGAAAAGTGAATTATTAGTAGCCGACCGGTGGCCTAGTGGGGACGTCCTTCATCTCACACAATTGTATAGAAAAAATTCAAGCTTGATAACGAGGTCTGGGTCCGGGATCAAGTTCCATCCAAGTCAAGGTTTTTTCAATTTTTTCTTCAATTAATTAAAAAATTGTGACACAATTTCGGATGATAAGAGTCTCTGACGTAAATCACAAATATCAGTGAAATCGAGATTTGTCCCTTACCAACCCGCACAGAAGCAGCGTGGTAAGGTATGACTCATGTCCTCTGTAAAATTCTAAAAATATTCTCAATCGTTCGAGACAATTTTTCCTACAAAAAGACCTTAAGCTGTTCATTTGTTCTCTCAAGACCTTAAGTGTGCTCTTCAGATTTTCTCTTCCTTAATACATTTCTTCACGCATTTAGTTATTCAAAGGCCAATTCTTCAACTTCTAGTGTTGAGTTCCCGATAAAAACTGCCAAAAATAACTTCTTGATCTCCGTCCTTCGAGTCAGTTCTTCAATTCTTCAGTCCTACACTTCTTCATTTCAGTTAGTCTTTTGTCCACCTGTCTTCAATTCTCTTCATTACGCCCTTCAGTCATTCTCACAGATTTTAAGCTCTTCTTCTTCGTTTGTTCTCAAGACTTTGAGTTCTCGGTTTCCACAGCTTTTCAAGCTCCTCTGCAATCTTTCAGTTCTTCAGGGAGGCTACACCATGAAAAAATTTTTGAATTTAGTTGCATGTGATGATGATGATGAGTGATGAGGTATTATATGCAAATTTTATTATCTAGTTTTTTCTCTTTTATTCTTTTATATTGCTACAATTTGGAAAATAAGGAGACTGTGCCTTAAGCTGACCTTGAGCCACCCCATGACCTGTACGTTGGGATAAATTAAATAAATCTGTCATTATCCTTATTTAACCCTGTCTACACTAGTTTCCACTTGATACATACACATTTTCCGAAATCTATTAAATACATAAATAGGTGTCCAAGAAGCATTTTCTTATGGGATGCGCAACTGATGAAGGCTCCCTGACCAGAAACAATATATATTGTAGATATTGTCTTGCGTACAAAAGAATAACACCTCGAAGAGGGTATTCAATATCTCTGACTGCTAAAGTTAACCTGAAAATGTTGTCGTGACATTGTAACCTAGGAACCTAGGAGTAATGAGATAACAGCAACTGCTCCAGATTCGTAATCTCTGTGTGCTAGTTGCTCCAAAAATCCTAGGTGTCGGTCTCTCTCTCTCTCTCTGTCTCTGCCTCTGTCTCTCTCTCTCTATTTGTTAACAGAACAACAGTTGTTATTAATTTTATGTATTTAGTAATGACTGAAAACGTGGAAATTTAATTTAATTGCCCTTCCTCTTTTATTCAAATGGAAATCCAGAAAAACGGTAGAATTGTAATTTTGGATTTTTCCTGATGTATTTTCACAATGAACTACACCGCACTTTCGGTTTGATGTTTTTCTTTCCATTTTATGGAATAACTAATTTTTAATCTATAACACAACAAACATAAATTACGGCTTTGACAGCACTAGAGTCCCAAAAATAAAACACAAGATGGCGCAAATGCCTATTGTCACAGATACTTTACCAGCGTATAAGATGGAGCGCCTTCACACTTTGGTTTGTCCGTTCGCGCTCATTTAGATGAAGGCTTTTCAAATCGATGGGTTGGTAGAAAAGGCCAGCCAGACGATTGGTAGAAAAGGCACTACTGAGTGGCCAGCCTGATTTCCTGATTTAAATCTCGATTTTTTCTTGTGAATCTAACAGCAAGAATACTGAATACTCTCTTCGAGGTGTCATTCCTTTGCACGCACGACAAAATATATATTATATATAAATATAATATAAATTGTTTCTGGTTAGGGAACCTTCATCAGTTGCGCTTCCCACAATTGAATGTCCTCTCGAACACTTCTTTATGCAATGCAAGAATACTCAAAGCAATTAGAAAACATTTGTCTCACTACTTATCAACAACGTTCAAAAAGCATTTATTAATCGCCATGTTTATTGTGAATTAGCCCAACTCTTCCAATTCGCACATTTAGGTTATTATTTATATTATTTATAATGTCATAGGAAAAAGATGTACCCTGACTAATTCTAAAGTAAAAAGCGAGGTTTGATTTAAGAAAAAAATGTATATTTCACTCTGATATAATATAATATTGTACAAAAGCTCTGTATTAAAATTTAATTAGAAAAAATTTCTCAATTAACTAATTGAGGTTTTAAAACTTTACGGTCATAAAGATCACAGGAATTTATTACACGGAACTCCAGTGCCTACAGCAGAAACTTTCTGTAACGCGTCAATTATTCCCTCACATTCGAGAAAGAGCTGTTCGACGCACTACATTAGAAATGATTGTTTTCTGCACCACCTAGTTCCATCGTGCAAAAGTGGAAGTTATTTTGGGAAACGTCTTATCGCCAAATATCGAACTTCAAACACATCGAGGGCAACGGAAGTATAACGTTGTTCTGCCGGAAGTTTATTTGCGAAAATGATTTGTGTTTAATAACTCTGAAGTGTGTCTGAAGATAAATTGTTTTTCACTGGCACTTACATTGTTATTGACTGAATTTTTTTTGAGGAAATTTAACGTATATTTTGTAGGATGGTTGGCAACTTTTTTTGTGTATTGAGGCACCATTTTGTAGAATAATTTAGACGAAGGTGTGTGGAACGGTTTCTCTAACTAGTAGTGTGTTGCTCTTCCTAATAGAGTGGCTATGAACACTACAGATACCGTTTACAATTTATATAATTTTAAAAAATGGCACATATCCACATTCGCAACACTACACAACATCCACAGGTATTAGTAGGGAGTCGAACCCACGGCCATATTCGAACTTAGTTTCGAAGTGCACGCTTCAATAGCTGACCACCAGCCCCATTAAAAATAAGTTAATCAACGATTTGAAAAGTAAAATCACAGTTTTGCACCCTAACACCAAACCTTTATTTTAAACACTCAACGCCGTCTCAACAACTCTAAGTTGTCATCTTCAAGGAGGAAACCCAAACTAAATCGAAATTACAATTTTCTCTAATTTATACCTATCACTAAACTATTACTTAAGTAATTAGTACAAGGGGTAAATCATAAGTACCTGAATTCTAAATAACAGAGTTCGAAGATAAGGCAGATTTTATATAATGCAAATATGTAAATTAGGATAATCCTAAATTACCTCCCTACTTTTACGCTACATTATTAAGTAATGACATTTTTAATACTTATTTTATGGATTCTTAGAAAGTAAACTATACAATGAACTGTATGGAATACGAGCCTTATCTGAATTCATTAGTTTATTATTTTTATAAATCATAATGCTTTCGTAAGAGTCCAGTTCCCTATAATTATTTACTTGTTTACCTAATTTTAAAGAAGATAAATCTACAGAGTGGTTGTGTTCTAAAACATGATGTGCAACACTAGATTTATCCACTCTTTCGTATTTCAAATGGGCAATATGCTCTTTGAAACGGGTACTGATAGATCTGCGTGTCTGTCCATAATACTTTAAATCAAAATCATTACATTTGATTTCATAAATACCGGACTTCTCAAAATCAGCAAGTTTATCTTTAGGATTGCCCAACAATTTCAGTAGTTTTGTAGTGGTTCTATACACCACCTTCATACCAAGTTCTTTAAAAACTTTCTTAAAGCCCCTAGTATAACGACTGTACGGAACCGAGACAAACTTTTGTTCTTGTGACTCATTTCGAAAAGTTGACACTTCTTTCATTCGTATCCGAAGTCGTTTCTTCCTAATTAATTTATCTATAATATCTGTTGGATAACAATTACATGCAGCTACTTCTCTAATAGTTTTCTTTTCATTTTCAAACCTCTCTTTATTGAGAGGGAATGTCAACAACCGATGTACAAGGAAGTTAATCCCTGCCATTCTATGTTGTTGACAGGGAAAAGACGTATTAGGTAAATATCTATATGTTCTAGTATCCTTGCTATATACATCAAACTCTAACTTATCACTATCATTTCTTAAAACTAATACATCTAAAAATGGTAGAATACGCTTTTTTTCTTGTTCATATGTATATTTAATAGAAGCAAACCTATTGTTAAGATACATAACAAAATCATTAACATTAAGCTCATTAGTATTAAATATTGCAAATATGTCATCCACGTATCGTATCCATACCCTAGGAAAATACTCGGAGTCATTTTTTGCTTCAACTTCGAACCTGCCCATGAACAAGTTGGCAAGAAACGGCGACGAGGGGTTTCCCATTGCAGTTCCTTCCTTCTGCTCATAAAAGCAACCTCCAAACTGAAAACAATTTTGGCTCATACATAATTTTGTGAGGGAAATTAATTCATTAATTTCTGCCTGACAAAAACGATTTCAAATCTAATTAAATTTTGATAAAGGCATAAACAGAAAATTACACTTCTAAGCATTAAATTTCAACCTGATTTAAATTCAGTTGAAGCAAAGACAGTATCCCCTAAAACAGTCATGGATGCATCAGCTTTATGTTATTAAATAATAATACACTATCTAAGAACTTCCTGTAAAAATGACGAGAGAGCCAGATCTGTAAATAGTTTTATGGAATTCTAGAAATCTTTCTCTAAGTTTGGTAATTAAATAAGTTGAATTGGACGCTGAGGAGGTGATAATTAGAGTTAAACCATGTCTATGTGTTAAGGCGTTCTGAATAATTTTAGAAATAGACTAGCCGTTACTCACGGCTACACTCGTGTATAAGATTATACAATTATGTGCAAAAAGAAATACATATGAAACAAATGGGCTATCCTATATAAAAAAACTCAAACTTTTTTAAACTACCGTACATAACTATAAATTCACCAATCCCGAATATATTTCACGCAAGCTGCAAGTGCTTACGGGACCAAGGTGTATAACAATTTTGTTCAAAATTTTTTTTAACCTCATTGTATAACAGTAACTTTACTTTACCCTATAGTACAACCACCCTGTATATGCTGCTATTTATTTGTCACCCAATATAACATTTTTTAAATACCTAACTATAACACTACTAAACCCTATATTTCAGCTATGCAACTGCTTATGGTCTACGCTCTATAACAATTATTTCTGATATTTTTAAGCCACTTTGTAAAGTATAATTTCTCTCCACCCTATATTTTAAGCACCCTTTATATGCAACTTATTCTAACATTGTGTTAATCACACTGGTTAACTTTAATTTTGCTTCGCCCCATATTTCAGGTATTCCGTAAAATAAGTAGCAAATGTTCACGATCTACCCCATATATCACTTCGTTTAAACATTTTTGATCCAGCCTGTAAAACTATAATTCTAGTCCGACCTCAATTTAAATCACATTGTATAAACAACTACTTATAGGCCACCCAATATAACGTTTTTTGTACCACTTTATTTAATTATAATTTCACCAATCCCCAACATATTTCAGCCAAACTGCAACTGCTTATTAGCCACCCTATATAACAATTTAATTGAGCTTTTTTTTGAACCGCCTTGTATGACTCAACTTCTACGTTTATTTAAACCATCATGCATATACTGCTGCAAATTAGTCAACTATTATAACCTATTTGTCTATTAGTTTTTGAACCATCCTGTATAACCATCTACTCTACAAAATATTTCAACCATCCTGGATAAGCATTTGCTTAGGTATAACATGTTTTAAACACTTAACTATAACTCTGCTCCACTCTATATTTCAACTTATCTATGAACTGCTTAAGGACTACTATATATAACCATTTTTCTGATATCTTTTGAACCATCTAGGAAAGTTTAATTTGTCTCCTGCTCATATTTCAACCATCCCGTATATTTTAATCACACTGTGTATCTATAATTTTACTTCGCCCTATATATGGAACAACTTATGTTCTAACCTACAAAAGTTTCGAACCTTTCAACTACCTCGTATATGCAACTACTTATACATCACTCAGTATAATTTTTTTATACCACCTTGTATAAATAAATCCACCAATTCTCAATATAGCTCACCAAAAGTGCAAATGCTTATGGGGCACCCCATATAACAATTTTCTTTAAAAAATTTTTTAATCATCTTGTATGTATATCTCTACTTCAAGCTGTATTACAGCCAACCTGAATATGCTGCTGGTTATTGCGCACCCAATATAACATTTTTTAAATACTTAACTATAAGCCTCGCTTCACACGTACCGGTTGAATTCAGTTGGCATCGGGCCGATACTCGTTAACGTTATAGTTAGCTGTCGGCCAGACGCCTGGTGAATTTGTCCGGCAAGTGTGAAACGATACGTAAGCGTCCATGCAACACTGCCTTCACTACCCGGCATCGGGCCGATTTCAACCGACACGGATGAAGCTACGCTAAATCTACTCCCACCCTATATTTCACCTATCCTATCTGTGCAACAAATTATGAGTTAAAATATTTCACAATTTTTACTCTTTTTTTTTTCATTTGCAACTTTTTCTAACTTTGTTTCAGCCACCCTGTATAAGTATAAATTTACTTCGCGCCAAATTTCAGGTACTCCATATGAGTAACTGCTCATACTCTAACTTGAAAATTCCCACGTTATATTCCAACAACCTTGTATATGCAACTACTTTTGGGCCACCCAATATAACATTTTTGTACCACGCTGTATACTTCCACTACAGCCTATATTTCAACCATCCTGTATATGGAACAATATATCAAATGAAAGGAGGGATAGAAATATATTTTTTTTATATTTTTAAAATTATTTGTTTAAAATATTTTAATAAAAATATAAAAAAGTCGACATATTCACTTTTTCATTTCAGAAACCATACGACCTAAAATTTTGAAAAAATAAGAAATATAGGGCCGCACTTCCAGTTTACATGAAAAATAAGGAGAAAATCCTGATATTAAGTTTAAGGCCAAATTACAGAATCAAATGAAAAATAAAAAATTCAATTTTTTTTCAAACGCATCAAGCAATTTATCAAGTAAAATGGCTTATTATGAGAGAGTACCTGGACGACCGAGCAATTTCAGAAGGTTGCTATATAAACATTTTTCCTGAGATTATCACTTACCAAGCGAAAGTGATTTATATTTTTTTATTTTAATTATGTTAATAAGTGTGTAAATTCTTAATGTACTCAAACAAGATTTCATAAAAAAAGACTACATCAAACCAAGAATCTTTATTGGGTCTGTTAATCAATGAGTGGCGCCACCTAATGTGTACTACTTTTACTTTTTTAAATACACTTTCAAGTAATTTAAAATTTTAAATAATTCTTCAAATTGCATGGGCCTAAAAAATATAAATGTGTAAGTGTGTGATAATACATAACTCATGAAAAATATTTTGGTAGTAAGATATGATGGTTAAACCTAATAAAAAGACTTCATATATTTGTCTGCTGCATTTATTTTAAAAAATCTGATTTTATTCCAATTATAAACAACAAATCAAGTTAGGCAAATTGTAATGGTAACATTTATTTATTATTGTAACATTTATTTCATAAAGAATTTTGTAAACACAAAAAAGTATTTAGGTTAAATTATTTTCGAATTAGTAATCGCACAGTATGTTGGATTTAGCACTGTAAATGTTTTCGCTTTGCATAAGGGAATGTTCAGCCCTTTAAATGATTAACTATTTGTTTTAAAGATATCACTCACCTTGTGTATACAAATTGTATATTTAAATATTAGCTACTCACTCATTGCTTAACACAGCCAATGTGTAGTTATTGACTCATTTCACATATCCACACTTCACTTGAAATTTTGGTAATGAACTGGCTTCATTATCACATTCGACATATGATACTGTTAAACATACAGTTTATTAACAAAATCATTACAAAGAATGACACCTCGAAGAGGGTACTCAATATCTCTGACAGGTGAAGTAACCTAAACAGCTTCAGATTCGAAACCTCTGTGTTCTAGTTTCTCCGAAAATCCTAGATGTAGGTCTTTACATCTCACTTCTACAAATCCGTACAAATGTTATATTTCATTTATATTTGAAAAGTTTTATCAAACATACTACATTATCACATTTGACATTCCCTTAACTAGTTATTTTCTTATTAAAGAAACACATTTTCTTCATACTTCAAAGGTATGATATTTATTATGCAGTTTGTGTTGTTTTACATAATTATACAACTGAAATTTACTTGATTGTCACAACAAAGGGCAGTTAGTAGGAAATTTGGTTGTAGCTAATTTTAAATACACAGTATCACTGGGTTGTTCCTTATAAAAGTGCATGTATCCCAAATGAGTTATATCAAAAAAACTGTAAATATACACTAGATTTAGATGTTCTTTGCTGGCCATATTTTAAAAAGGTCTTCCTGCAAGCTTCTCATTGTATTCATTTATTTGAATATGTATGACCTAAAATCAAATGTAAAAATAAGATGATTTTTTCTGTTTATTTATATTTCAGCTACTTCTGACACTCCATTAAAGGATTTTATACTGTCCAGAATGGTATTTCGGTGTTACTTTTCATGTTTTGATTTAAAAAAAATGAAAACTTCTAATTTCTACCAAAGAGTTCTAGCCAGGTTATGTTGACATTTGTTTGACTTTTAATCTTTGCATAAAAATTGAAAATTGAATTGAGTTAAGGGATACTATGTTATGTAAGTATTACCTGGAGGTACCGTTTTGGTAGGGCACTATAATCGGATGAGTTGCCGAATTTGGTAGATTACATCCTATTACATCCTATAACTCTCGCTTAATTGCGAACGTTGAATAAGCAAGACGACAGGACATTAAGGATGTAACGGACCCAAGCAAAGAAATCGAGGTATAGTGTGGTAATCTATGCGTTACGCGTTACTAGAGATGGGCAAAACTGATAAATTTAAATAACAGTTGCTATTGTTATTGCTATTTGCAAATAACAACTGAAAATAACAGATAACAGTTATATTGTTTACGCTGAAAATTGCTTTCGCCATCTCTTGGTAAGAAACTAAAATATGCAAAATTCATCTCGGTTGGCTACTAATATGATAGAGATCTTCGCATTTAGTACAATATAGAATATATTTGTAAGACTTATTATTCCTGCAATTTTGTATGTTTAAGAATTATATTAAACTGCAAATTCAGGACCAAAAATTAAAATACACCAAACAATCTTCTGACGTTTTATTTTTATGCTTGGTAGTACTGTTATGGAAATATTATATATTTAATGCTGGCGTAATTCTCAATTATATTAATGAATATATCTAACTATCCAAATTAAAGGGATTATGGGAAGAGATTGTTTGGCACTGTTGCTAAGTCATTGTATTGCAATAGGCTTTTCTCAAAAACTGGAAAACTCACGTCATAGAAGGCGGTTATCTACTGATAAAGTACAAAAAAATATATCCCACTGACCCCAATCCCATACCTAAATTATAACATACTCTCCCATTCTATGGAATCTGTTTTACAGAACAGGAATATATATACAGCCTTGATAACAAACAATAATTTACCTAGACATATAAAAAAACAAAAAAGATAAGAGTGACTAATTCTAACTCGTGTGTCACCAGGTTGAACTGTGGGAGTTGCCCCAACTTCTATATTGGTCACACTGGAAGATCGTTCAATTCAAGATGGCGTGAACACTCTAATGCTTTTGAAAATGAGAGCTCAATAAATTACATTTTCTGAACACTCAGAAAACCATATGCCTCAAAATATATCCCAAAATTTAGATTTACAAAACAAAAGTAAAAAATTATACCTTCATGAATCTCTGGAAACGAACAAAAACAAAATTCTCCGAATCCTTGAATGTTCAAACTGATACCAATTCATCTCCCTTACTTAATCTGAACCACAGATCATACATCTGAACAACCAGTTTTAAATAATATTATATTATCCACATCAGTTGTCAACAATGTTTTATAAATGTATAATTTACCTGAGCTACACCACACCCACTTCCTCAGAAATCCCCAGAATTAAGACTATACCTTTAATTATTTTATTACCCTATCTGTACTTTCTTTCTAAGAAATATAAATTTGGCATTCCTTGTATTTCCAATTTCTAAGGAAGCAAAACATATCAAATTAAAAATAAATAAAAAAGTGAAAATTTAACCAGGTGTTTGTTGTTTTTAAGTAATTTTAACAATGAAATTTCATCAAGTGGAGACTGAAACAATCAACAAAGAAATGATGATTTTAAAACATTTGTAATTACCTACTTACTTCTTACTTGGCACTATTTTTTAATTAAAGATTGGTACATCATTTTCGTACCGTGGTCAATATAAAGAATAGTCTTATTTGTGGCTTATGTTAATATTCGTTAATTAATGTAAAGAACTAATTCACTATATGTTAATATTCTAGAAACAATTTAAATATATTTTTTTCAAAAACATAAACCATTATAATAATAATAAAATATAAACCCTTAATATAATTTCTAATACATATAATATATTTAAAATTCGCTCATTTATAATTACATTATCAAGATTTCAGCAATGACAACGATGAACGAAAGTATATCTGAACCCTATTATTACGTTTGCAAGATCAGACAAACTCCTGTTAAATTTTTCAATAATGTTTTTCTGCTTGGCCGTTCAGCGCGTTCAGTATGAATGAGTTAACAGCTTTTGGTATTCAGCCTACGTTTTATTTTCAACAACTGCGAACAGAAACGTTGTGTATGAAAACTGCTGTGTGCGTTATCGGTCGAAACAGAACAACTGTTTTTTCAGTCGTTTAGTTTTCGGTCGATCTGTTATTGCTATTCGAAAAGGCAGTTGAGGTTAGAACTGTTTACGTTATTGTTTGATTAGCGCTAAGCTGTAATAAACTTATATCTGTTATCTGTTATTTTTAGTCGGCAATAACAGTTGCTATTGTTATCGAGTAAATAATAGTTGTTTAATAGCAGCTATGTTAATAACGCCACATCACTATGCGTTACCCTCTGGTTACAGAGAATCGTATCCATCCTTGCGAAAACAGTCAAGTCTTTGACATAACAGTTATAGAAATTTTTAATATTTATTTTCACAATAAACCGATTTTTCCCAAAGATGAGACCCTCACCAATCGATTTCTATCTATCGAAACTTGCAACTAGGAAAATTTCATCAAAATCCTTAGAGCCTTGTTTTTTAGTGCAAACGTAACGTAATGTATTAAATGAAAGAAATCGTCATAAAAATTCAAATATTTTTTATTTTAACATTTAAAATAATTAATTTCTTTAAAATGTTTAATAATTTATTATTTTAATTTGACCCATGCTCCTCTTTGTCTTCTAAACTACTAAACATAAAATTCGAAGAATGATTATATAGAGCGTAAATAAAGCGTAAATCCTAATCTTAATTTTGGAGGCCAAATTAGAAAATTAAATAAACATCTTTATAAAAATCAAGCGCAGCATGCACCAGATAAAATATAAAAGCTCCTTGTGAGAAATAAATGTCTATATTTTTTATAAACTTTTTATAAACTGATTGTCTGAAACTGGAATATTAGAAAAATATATACAGTTTGATTTATCTAAATTGTTATAAACTTCGTGGTTTCAATTCAAATATTTTGAAAAACTAATATTCTCTGTCACTTTCTAGAAACTTTTATTTACACGTAAAACATAAAATATTTCCAAAAGCTGATTCTAATATTATTTACATCATGACAACAAAATAAGCTGAACGCACCAAACTAACTAACTCTACTAAAATTAATATCGCCTTATATATAGCGTACGAAGAATTTTCTGGTAGTTCTAATTTTGTTGGCACAGCGTCCAGATTCATAGTTTTTTTCCTATCCGAACCTTAGCTCTTTTTTTTACTATTCCAGCAAATGATGTTTAATTGAGATGAATAATGCTTCACGTTGTTTTCGCCAGGGACGGAGTGGGATAAATTTTATAACAATATTTTATCAAAATTCAAAATGGAACGGAACCCTTAGTATGCGAGTCCCAATTTACTTTATTTTAATATTTCCATGGGTTTGTAAACTCTTGGAAAATGTATACTTAAGATTGCTCGAAAAATTCAGTTACCTACTGTACATTGCAATGCATTGTATTAGTTAAACGTAAATAAATAAACTATAAATTTCAAAATGCTTTATATGAAGAGATCTGGGTGCATTATTTTCACCCGACACTAGTTGAAAACTTAACGGAAGTTTTAATGTTCTCCAGTTTCTGTATTTCTGCCCTGGTCTTTTATTACTTATTCTAAACAGCATCCGCTCCATAACATTAGTCTAAGTTTAACTGCAAACTTAACTGTGAGTAACTTCATTTCCACTATATATCTCATTAAAGGAAGCAAGGAAGTGGTGAATTATATCCTCTTAAAATTAATTGGAATGTCTGAATTTCCTTGTACGTTTCTGATTGCTGCTCATATCAATCAATTGATTTTGTTAAGTGAAGCGATTAAGTTTCCTGAATTTAATGGCAGATAATGAAATTAACTTCTTAATGAACTTGCTGTTGTTGTTCGTAAAAATTTTACACTGAATTAAATTTGTCAATAGAGTCGTTTCTTTTTTATGTTTTTGGAAATCAACAATGGGTCAAATAATATTATAACATAAAGTTGTTAAACGGAAAACCTTTCTGTATAGAATAAACATCAAAATTTACTGGAAATCATAATCATAATGATCATTCTAAACTTCCATCTATTATCGGTAGAAGGAGTGCAAAATTGAGATTAATAAAACTGATGTTTTAATTATTTGTTAAATGCATTGTAGTAGTTCAGATCCTGCAACAGTTAAATAAAATATATATGATAATACAACCTTTACATTATGCCGAAGTGAGCAGGGAAGTGGTCTCGGAAGTGAGAGGTATGTAAAGACCTCATTTCTCATGCTCCTGCATGGCGCACTCGCGATTCCTGGCACTCCCCAAAAACCGGGTTTTGCGCTGAAGTCAAATGACTGGCAGTGCGAGCGATATCCATGTGACATCTTCCATCTTGTAAAGTCAAATGCGAAGTGAGGAAAGGTACAGTACGTAAACATGTCTCATTGGCGGGGTCCTAATATAAACAAGCCATACGAATTAACGTTACTCAGACAGAAATGTAGAGAATGTTTCGTTATTTTCTTTGGGAACAATACGATGAATAGACCTTCTCAACTATGAAAATAACAGCATTTACCTAGAACACAAAAATGAATTTACCTAGAATACCAAAATTATTGTAATATGCTTAGTTATTATTAACGGAGTAAACAGCTCTTCAACAGAATCAAATCTAATTTCCAAATTTTTTTTTTAATCTAATAAATGTATTTAAAACAGTTAAATCGCAAATTATGATTACTATCAAATTCTACAAGATTTAACATATGTTGGCGAATAATGTCTAAAGGCCTAAGAATGCAGTATAGTCGACCTTTAGTATGATATAATCACCGAATCAGGTCAAGGTATCAAAACTTTCATTTTAAATTTCTCAACATTCTTGATTTTCTTGGGTTTTTCTGAAGTATTAAATAATTCAATATTTATGAATATTTTTATTTTTTTGTATGTTTCTCGAATTTTTTAAAATTTATGAGAATTTGAAATTTTTAATTTTTTTTATTCTTCCTTATTTTTTTAAAATTATAAAATATATTGAGTTTCTCATATTTTTCTGAATTTTTTTTATCAGATTTTTAAAATTACTATTTTCCGATTTTTGGAATATTTCTCATGTTTTTTTATTTTTTTGACTATCTACATATTTTGAATTTGAACGCCACCTTCATTATTTTGTACACACCTCTTAAAAGTAAATTTTTGGCACATCCAAGACGTTGATATCGTTTGAAATTCACAATCATGAACATTCTGGAATGTTACTTAATAATCACGATTTAGTGACTCCACAGTATTAAAGGATTATTAGTAATTTTTTATGTATGTTACCTGATTTCTTCCCCTGTTGTTCCCGATTTGTATAATTACAAATTTGAGAAAAGAATTCCTAAAAGGATCAAATTTGGGATTGAACTCATAATTTCAAGGAAATCCATCAATATACCTAATTTATTGGTCGATTTCTCCTAAACCCCTTAATGATTTGTAAAGTTTTTTAAATTCTATTTAATTAACTATGATCTCGAGGTGGTCTCATATATTTTTCTGTGACTTGTTATACGCAGTTTTTCAGAAAATCGCCGAAAAATCCAATATTCCTATAAAAATACCAGGGAACTGACGTAACTGACATTTCCTCATAAATATTTTTATCATCATAAATAATATTTTTGATATCGCAGTAAAAAATAGTCGATATTCATCTATTCTAATTCACTTACTATTTGAAATCAAAACGTAGGCGATTTACTAATGAAAATCAAAATCAGTATTGATCACAGGAACAAATAGGGATATGAAATTTATGTGACCCATGCCCTTTGGTATATTTGGGTAAAATTGTTTAATTGCGAATATGTTCCTATATTGTATCT
This sequence comes from Octodonta nipae, assembly GCA_034190945.1. Lineage (NCBI taxonomy): Eukaryota > Metazoa > Arthropoda > Insecta > Coleoptera > Chrysomelidae > Octodonta > Octodonta nipae. The sequence continues at coordinate 40,453,974 of CM067217.1, read as the reverse complement.
TCGGAACTGTTAATAACTTGTTAGGTATAGAAGTCGAAACTATCATGCCATAAAAATAGTCAAATATGATTAAACGTGCTAATGTATGTTTTCAGTACCACAAAACCAAAAATTACTTGTCACTAATTTCTGAAAATAAGATGGAAATATGTGAAAATACTTCATTGAGGAAGGACAACTTTTAAATTGTTAGACAGATAAACTTTCAATTTAAAGGACATTTAAATATCAGTAATTTATCTCAACTGAGAATTGTTTTCACGTTTTAAAGGAAAAACTAATATTAATTTTTACAACATCAGTTATTTCTTATTATCAATATGGTACAGTGATAAATAACCAAACAGCTAATTGCTTGTATAACACTTTCTTAACAATATCCTTGATTTTTTTTCTGTGATTGACCCAGAACCACCATTTGCATAGAGTCTAGTGTGCCATTCCTGTTGAATTCATTGTCAAAGTAAATACCTAGTTCAATATCGATTAGCTTTGAACTATTGATTATATAATGATGCACCTCTAGAATGCATAATTATATTCCACTGTTGAGCCTCTATCCTGACTGGAGACGTTAAACAATCGATCTCATGAAATATTCCATATTTTTCAAAGAATTTCGCCATGACTCTTGAAGTTATTCCATTATGTAAAGAAAGAATTATTATCGCATGTGCAGAAGAAAGGAACAATTGTAGGTAATAATTATCTCATAAAATTTTCATTCAGTTGTGAGAATAAGACTACTTGGACGTTAACTGTATGTCACACTATTATTATCTTAATAGACTACTTGAAGTTTTAAAAATATATTAAAAACCTTGGATATTAGTATGGGCTTATTTAGACGCTCCCTTAGAATTCAACACCCATGCTGATTTATATCATTACTTTATTTACGCAACTACCAGTTGAGGTTCAGGAATGAGACATACACTGTGGAACAGCTAAATGGAATAAATTCCATAACGAATAAAGTAGGACGTGTTGAAAAAAACGCTTGGACACATGGATTTGTATTTTTAAATGCGCATTTTTTCAAAAAAAAATTATATACTGTGTGTCATGTGACAGTGGAAAATACCAACTTTCTTGTTTTAAATGCAAACACCTGTATATTTTTTGGATTCTCCAGAAAATTCTAGAGATAATTTATGTAGAATGTCCTACACCTATCTTCAACTGTTTCGGAGATATTAAGTGTTTTCAGATTTATTTCACAAATTAACATTAAAAAAAAGAAAATTATTTAATTCACAAGTTCGCTACATTACGCTAAAAACCTAATAAGTAATACTGATTATTTCTTAATAATATTAAAAAAAAAAAAAACATTAATGTCGGGTAGGAAATGTTTAAAATGCTCGCCGCAAACGTCTTGGCAACATGCTAATCTAGTACAGAAATGTCTTCTAACGTTACTCAACTCAATTTCAGGCGGACTGTTCTAATCGCAAGCCTGACTCGTCTTTTTAGGTAATCTAAGTTGAAGGGTTTAATTTTGTGTACAGTATTATTACATATTCCTACAAAAAGTAGTCCAATGGTGTCAAATCACGAGATCGTGCTGGCCATTCTATCGATCTGCGCCTTCCTATCCACCAATTTGGAAAAATTTGGTTCAGATACTGCCGGACATTGTAATTACATTCGTAATGGGGCGGTGCTTCATCTGGCTGAAACCATGTTCTATTAGCAAGTACTTGTGGGTTTACTGGATTGGGATATAAGTTTGTCAAAGTTGTACGACATTATTTTGGAGCAATTCTGAATATTTATCGCCATTCAAGTTGCCATCAATGAAAAAGGGACCTACGATATGATTTCCAACAATTCCTGCCTAAACATGAACTTTTTCAGGATATTGCGTATGTTTGTATGTTTCTCTGTCATCCAGTGAGAATTCACAATAGACCAATAGTGGTAATTTTGACGATTAACATGCTCTCATCAGAAAACAAAACATCTTCTAATTGGATCACATTGCTATCTAACCTTACGATCAGTTCTTCACAGGAATACGTTTTCCTATCGATATCGACTTCCAGGAGCTCCTGAGTGGGCATCATTTTATAGGGATGCATTTTACTTTCCTTTAATACTCGAAAAATTGAGGTGTCGCCAGATTTTCGTATTATCATTTGGAGCATTAGCAGCTACCTTTTTTATATGCTTTACATGACCAAGCTCGCGAAACTGCTTTTCTATTTTGCTAATTATTGCTTGGGATACAGGTGGCAAATTTGGAAAATTTTCTTGAAACTTCCATTTGTGTCCGTGTGTTATCTCCATAACCAATCATTTGTAGAATGGTTATTTTATGTATTTCTGTTAAATGAACCATTTTTTTGATATTATTACGTAAAGTTAAAAAATTAAAATGACAATAGCACTGACAATGATCACCACTGTCATGCAGGCAGACAACAAGATGCTAAGGCTATAAGTTTTGACGAAAATAAACAAGTCTTTTTTTCAAATCAGTAAAAAGGAACGCAGGATGGTTTTTGCTTACTATCTCAATATCAAGAGCTAAATGGGAATTAAGTATTGAATGTAATGTAGCGAATAAAATCATTTCCTTTTTTTATGTTAAATTTTATAATAAATCTGAAAACAATTAATATTTCCGAAACAGATCGGTGTAGGACATTGTACATTTATGTCTAGAATTCTCTGGAGAATCCAAAAAATAAATAATATATATAACGCTTGCATTTAAAATAAGAATTTTGGTACAGGCCACTGGCACATGACACAGCCTATATATTTTTTTGTTGAAAAAATGTGCATTTAAAAATACAATTTGACGTGTCCAAGCGTTTTTCCCTACAAACCCTTATTAATCGTTATAGAATTTATTCCATTTGACTGTTCCACACTGTATATGAATAGAATCTGGTTTGTATATGTAAACAGCGACTGACAATGGAAATGTTAATCTCAGATAGAGAAACAACTCGAAACCAAGGCTAAGTTCACTAATGCTGGTAAAATAACATTCTTATTCCCTTAAGGGTATGGAGGAACCGAAAAATTGATGCAATACTGAGCCTCACAATCATAAAATAATGTATCATACATTTATTTAATTTTGATTTGTCTAATAAATCACCGTAATGAATCCAAAGAAGACTCTTTTATACTCTATGGAATACTTCTTCTAAGTCGTCTTATTTCTTTATATTTTTTAACACCTAATTAGCGGCATTTCCTCGGTTGTAACATGGCATGTTTATAAATATTGCAAATGCTTGTGATTTCATCACTACATATTTTTAATGTCAGTTTGAATGTGGAATGGGCGGTTCGCCCAGTTTCCAAAAGTGTGGCTACTATGCCGAACGATGCCACAGCTAGGACAATTTTTCTATCGGACCGTACTTTTGCTAATAATAAATTTATTAAAAATGTTTTACCTGTACCTGGGCAACGTCGTCTCTTTGAGCGACGGCTAAACAATCTACATATTCTTTGGCAAGCAGATAATCCTAGGATCTCCTGGTTATAAGAGTATACATGGAAGACAACAAGCAATCTAGTACTTCTCAGGACTCTCAGGCTAGAGATATAGGAGAAATTCTCCGTATCGTTCAGCTGAACGTGGAAGGAATAAGTTGGTCCAATTGCCAATATTTGTCTAAACTCCTCAATAAAAACAAAATTGACAAGATGAGGAGCAAGCTCGTAAAAGAGATCAAATACCAGGTTATGACATAATTGGAATAACATATCACCATACTTATGCCATAGCAACTTATGCCCGAAGCGATACTGATTAATATAAGGTTAGTAAATACTTGCGTTCTTGAGGACACCCATAGGATCGCTGTAAGCGTTGGAGAGGTCCACGTTGTTAATATCTACAAACCCCCACAAATCCCTGGTGCAATGAAATCCTCCAAACATACCCTCATCTATCAATATATGTGGGAGATTTCAATAGTCATCTCAGCAATTGGAGATATCGAGAGTCCGATGATAATGGAACATCTTCTTGGTTGGGCAGAACAAAACAGCTTGCATCTAGTATTTGACGCTAAAGAAAGTAATACATTCAAATCTCGTACCTGAAATACGGAGTCAAATCCTGATTTCGCTTTCGTATTAACTAACGAAAAATGTCAGCCTGTCTCAATATCGAGATATGTTCTAAAGGAATTTCTGAAAAGCCAGCATCGCTCAGTTATCCTTGAAATGGGCATACAGATTCCAATAATTAAATCGTTTCCGAGACCTAGATGGAACTTTCAGAAGGCTGACTGGAGCTCTTTCAAAACAGATCTAGACAAGTGCCTACTAGGTTGGATCCCTCCTGTTGCCGATAATTACAATAGATTTGTCGGTGCAATTATATCTACTGCTACGAAGCACGTTCCTAGGGGTTTCCGTAAGGAGTACATACCGGGATGGTCTGAGGAAAGTGAATAACTTTATCGGGATTTCGCTGAAAGTGGTGACCCAGAGATAGCTGAAGACCTTCTGAATTCTCTTAACGCCGCATGAAAACTAAAATGGATAGAGACTATCACAAATACTGACTGTAAGCACTCAAGCCGTAAAGCCTGGAATCTACTCAATAAGCTTGGTGCTAGTCGACCCGCTACCCGAAACCAAACTGCAGTCACAGCAAACAACATAGCTCCTCGAATAGTTGACTTGTCAAGAGCTCCTTAAGATCGCCAGCATACCAAAATAATAAAACGAGAACTAAAGTCATTAAAACAGTCAAGCCCAGAGTTATCCAAGTTCTCTGGAGAATTTAACATCGATGAGATATGTGCAGCGAATCTCAGCCTAAAAGTAGGAAAGGCTCCGGGATTTGATGGAGTTCACAATGAGTTTCTCATCAACTGCGGCCCCTATGCTAGACAGTGGTTAACAAAATTGTTCACTGACATTCTGAACACTGGTAAACTGCCTAATGAATTTAAAAGAGCAAAAATAATTGCCGTACTAAAACCTGGAAAGCCAGAATCCCGAGCTGACAGCTATAGACCAACTTCCCTCCTTAGCACCTGCTACAAATTCTTGGAAAGACTCATACTCAATAGACTCCAAGAAAAATTACTTGCGAACAATCCAATCGAACAAGCTGGAGTTAGACCAGGTAGAAGCTGGACGGACCAAGTGATAAGCCTGACAACATTCATTGAATCAGGATACCATTAAAACCCACAGCTGTATTCATAGGTTTAACAGCTGCCTATGATACAGTCTGGAGAGGAGGTCTCCTTTATAAGTTTCTGCCTGTAATTCCCTGTAAAAAACTTAGAAGGCTCTTGAATAACATGCTTTCTGATCGAAAATTCCAAGTGATCATGAACGGCAAAGCCAGTAAACAGAGAATTCTAAATAATGGCCTTCCTCAGGGCTCCGTAATTGCTCCTGTCCTTATTAATTTATACACCGCTGATCTTCCTACAACGACTGCACATAAATTTGCGTACGCCGGTGACTGGCTATAGCGGTAAAAGTTAAATCTTTTGATGCAGGAAAGAGAATGTTAGAAAAAGATCTCGAAACTTTGGATGTTTATTAAAAAAAATTGAGACTAGTTCCAAGTCCTAACAAAACAGAGTGTTCCTTTTTTTCACCTAAATAATAAACATGCTAATCAAGAGCCTGAAATATTATGGAATGGTGAACGCCTTAGGTACAATCCGAACCCAAAATACCTGGACAGAACGCTTTCTTTTATGAAACATAGAGAGAACACGGCTGCAAAAATTCAAACGAGGAATAACATTCTGGAAAAGCTCGGTGGAACCTCATGGGGAGCAACTGCCGATACCTTACGATGTTCGGCAATGGGTCTCGTGTTCAGCGCGGCTGAGTATGGTGCTCCAGTATAGATGAATAGCCACCATGTCTCAAAACTTGATGTTCAGCTCCGCAGGAGCATGCGTATCATAACGGGATGCATAAAATCTACACCAACTTACTGGCTCCCAACTCTCAGCCATATTATGCCGCCAAATATCCGACGGAAAGAAGCTCTCCTACGAGAATACGAGAAAATAATGGATATCCCGGAGTTGCTCATCCATGAGTATATACCAACTGCTTGCCTCACCAGACATCCACCAATCAGGACTGCGAAAGCATTGCATGAAAGTGATTTCAGGGGTCTCCGGGAATGGGATGCAGGTTGGAGGGAGGATGCCCCTCCAGAGGTACTCGACTATGTGAGCATCCATGAGGAACCTGCGGGTTTCGATTTACCTCGCAATATATGGAAGACGGGAAATAGAATTAGAACGGGATACGGCGTCTGCGCAGATATGCTGTTATAAATGGAATAAACAACCCACGCACAATTGTGAATGCGGGGCAGCCTATCAAACAGTCAAACATATATACCAAGACGGTAAACTTACGGCCTACCAGGGAACAATAACGGATATAAATACTCTCCCTCCTGCAGCGACTGAATGGATAAAGAACCTATCTGTTAGTTTGTGATTACTATGTATGGACTTGTTATTTACAAATGCTCTGTTTCCGTTTTTACTCTGTACTATTCTTGTTCTTGTGTATTGTTAGTGTTTAAATGTAATTTCGTATTTTTATATTATAAGATCAGCTCATGTATACTATTGCCATACGCTAAATAATAAATACCTGTGCCTCCAGGGGCATCTAAAAAAATATTTCACCTTCATTACTATTATTATTTGAGGACAATATTAGGTCTTTCTTTTGTTCAGTATTCAAGCGACATTCATCATGAATGACTTGTAAAAGTTATAGTTACTTTCTCGTAAATACTCTGTATTGATTCTTGCAATTAAATTGAAATTAATGGCAAGGTCAATCAAAAACTTTTATTGTTTTATTGATTTTCCTGACAAAGATTCCACTTGTTTATTCAATTCAAATAAAGCTTGATAGATAGTTGAGTCAAAATTTAATGACAATTCTTGACGTATGTGATGCATACACACAGTAATCTTCATCCATTTGACAATCATTTTGCCAAAGATGTGGGTCGATAACTTGACTGAAGGATATTATGATTGTAAATAAATGCCCAGGTGATTTAGCTGAACAGCATAAGGAAGCTTTAGAAAGCCTACTTTCCAAATGAAAGTCGTCTCCTAACAGGCCCATTGCTTTACAAAGTCCTTGAAATGTTTCATAAGTTATACATTGAAAAGTACATAGACTATTGAAATAACCATATCTTTATGTTCAGAATAAATATTTTACAAAATTTTCTTACTTCTACCCTCTAATACAAAGACTGCTGAAGGAAGTAGGGCATTTTACATTGTGGAGTAACATCTTCAGCTCGGACGCCTGGCGCTGGGTGACAAGAAGCCCGCCCGGCTCGGTCGAATCACGACACGAAATTAATTTCTTTGGCTGTTATATATTTTGATTTTGCTATATCTCCTAAGCTATTCATTTAATTTGCATGCTGTAAAGGGAAAACTATTCTTCATGAAATGCTCAAGTCAACTAACGTATTTATATAAAATGATAAGGATTAATACCGTATTTGTCTAAATAGCGTTCCAATTACCGCTTTATAATTGGACATTTTTTTCAAGTATTAAAATGGGTATAGCATGTTATCCTTAAGAGATAGACATATGCCGTCGCATACTTTTTTGTAGACCTCTATAAGATACACAATTCTACTATATATTATTTTGTTATATCTCAAAGGGTTTGAGCAGCGTTTTCGTTGGAAGCTCCCAGACGGCTTATTTTTTTCCGACATCGTTATATTTTAGCCAATTTATATAAAAACTTAACAAATTATGTAGTAAAATCTTCCTCGAGAACCACTCTATCCACTGGTGAAATCAGCATGAAAATCGGTGCGGTGGTTTTTGAGTTTATTGCGAACCGACAGTCAGACAGACAGACGAGGCGGAGGACTTTGTTTTATAATATGTTGTGATGGATATATAAAGGGTAACCCGCATTTGTTTGCTTATTAGACTGTACCATCCTTTGATGAATATTTTCTACAACAAATGGATCAATATTTCACATTTTTTTCGAAAAGTCCATGTTAGAAAGCAAGAAGTGAAAAAGCTTATAACAAATAAGGGTATAAAAAATGTTAATGTACCCTATAATTGATCAATTTCCGTTCAAATAACCCATATTTTCTGGATTCGATCAGATGTAACCTAAGAAAACTGTTCCTATTTGGATGCAATTAGTTTCATCCATTTACCGGAAACATCATTTCTATCTATTATATAGCTAGCCGAATTCATTCGTCCACATAAATTTTTGATTATAAACTTAAAAGACAGCATGAGAATTAAAAATGTTCTTGTCACATTAGAAACGACTATTCTAGATGACTCAGTAAATATTCTCATAAATTGTAGCTAATAAATCGTAACTTTCTATACGACTTTTTATTGCAGCAATTAGCACACGTCTGAAAATCACTGTTCCGTCTTGTAATTTTGGTATAAAAGGAATAAAATTGCTTAACATGCCAAGTTGCAATCATTCTTAGTAAGAAATCCCTGAAGTAAGAATTGATGAAATGTTAAAAAATGCAGAAGAAGAAGACGACCCAGAACAAGTCATTCATCAATTAGAAATGTGTCTTTTATGATTCATTAAGGTGATTTATCAGAATCCGACAACTTAAAATAAAAGAAGTGTATGATACATGATTGTATCCCCCGACTTGACCATACAATGATTGTATGATTATTATGATTCTCAGTAATGCATCATTACCTGCCTGGACATTTTTATGCAATAATTATTTGCTTTTCATGTTCTCCCGTGTTCTTAAGTGCATATGCATGTTATTTTTTGCACAGTTAAAGTATGTCACATTGATTTCATGTTGTGTATCTTCCATATTTGTAAATGCAGAGAAAAAGTCAAAAGCATCGACAACATTTGACTTTTCCGTCAGTTTATAATTTGAATGGTTTTCTAAATCTTGTTTAACGAACATTTTTTACTGAAAAAATTAATCTACCGAGTCACGTATTTTGTCTTAATCGATTTGTGACGTCTTATGTATGTTTGTTGTATCTGTTCGTACTAAGATCAATTTATTGCTGTGTCATCAATAGGTAACTTGCGTTTTAAGTCTAATTCAGAGTAAATCTGTTTTGACCAAGTGGACCTATATACCTGTAAAATTTGTTATAGACGGTTATATGCAATACAATATTAAAAGTATTATATTTCAGATTTCAGATTTGGGAATAAGTAATTTCAAAACGATTCTAGAGGATGTCCTTGAACTAATTGCAATTTGTAATGAGTTAATTTGGATTGAAGGGTGTACGAGTAGTTGAACAATTTCGAAAATTTGCAGCCCGTGCACTCTATTATAGAAAGTTTTCTTCACAGAAGTACTGCTTACTATGTAGAAAAGGTGTATTGTAAACGGTGTTCATTTATCTGTTGAGGGGACATTTTAACTCCACATTGTCAATAATTATATGGGACAATTTGCGTCAACCGGATCAGAGCTATGTCAGAATTTAGAATCAACTAAAAAAAATTGACCAAGAACTCATTTTAAAGTCTGTTTTCCAATGCCGGAGAAAAAAGAAGTGTTTAGCCAAAAATCCGTGTAAAATTAAAAATTCTCATTGATTCGGTCGTTTTTTAGCTCAAATTGTAGCCAAAAGACGCTCCTAAAAATCTCTTGTGTAGGTCGACAAAATCCAACATGTTGGATCCAATATGGCGGTCAATAGTAGATAATTGTATCTCAACTGATTTGCCACTTCGGTATACTGGAGTTCTTCTGGTCGCGTCTGAGGTCAGTATTACATAATTCAAGATCAAATTATGGCGGACGTATTTTATGAAAATCAAAAGATTTGGAACATATTTGGTTTTTGGTTGGGGTTTTCACTAACCATCAATACGAAGTCCGATTTACAAAATTCAAGTAGGCGGACGCAATATAGTGGATTAGGTTATTCAGTTTCCGCTAAATTCTGTCCTCGATCTTTAGTTTATAAAATCCGACCTTAGATTAGTCATTAGCTTATACTACTCTTTGCTGCTAATCTTTTTTTTAACTATCCGCCATCTAGAGTTTTGGAATATTATAAACATAACCGTATATTCATGTATGATCGGCAACCCCGAAATTTTTAGGCAAATTGCTTGATTTTTAAAACTTCGGCATCAATATTGGATCTCAGCTTAATACACCAACTTTTTAAGGGCGTCGTTCAGCTACGATTTGAGGTAAAATAACGATCGATTTTCTTTCTTCGGCTTCTTCTTTTTTAAAGACACAGTCGACATTTGAAAGTGGATGCTCTGAGCTTTAAAATGACTCTTTGGTTGATTTTTTTATTTGCTCCCGATTGTAAACTTAGCCTGAACTGGTTGACGCGGTTGGTCCCATAAGTATTAGTTATGAGTTCATGAATGTTCGTTGATTTGCACAATTCTTACTATGCCACAATTGTTCCCTTCTCGGTCCAGCTCTACAGTTCATATTGTCCCATTCTAATCTTCGGCTACTATATTGTTGCTTAACACATAGTTGGCTAAGTTTCATTTGTCCACATCTCTTCTAGATATGTTGTATTTGTGTTCCTTTTTCCTAGCTTCCAGAAGATCTGATGTTTGACTCGTATATGTATCGCCACAGATATGATTTACCTTGTATACTAACTTTTAAATGCAAAGAAAGGAGTTGCAACATGCTTATATAATAAGGTGGAGACAGAAGAAAATTATAAAAAGGGGAATTTTATTGTGATGAGTAATGTTGAAATCAGAGTACGTTCTCTAGAACTGAACTGTTTATTGAAACTATTGGTAGATCAAAACTGACTGGCAAATTAGTTTGATAAATACAAAAAAATTGCATTACTAGACTTGGAGTTGAACCTAATATTTGATTTTTATAGTTCTGATTCACGTAATTATTAACCTTTATATATTTTATTAGGATGAGGTAGGTATACCTTAGCGTTTGAAAGGTACATACCAAGAATAACAATCGTCATAAAAATAAATAAAGATAATAATAATAATTGTAGTTTAAAAAAACTAAAAAAATACGCTTTAATAGCTAACCGAACTTTTTTGTCTCAAAAGCACGTACATATTTAGTATTTATATTAAAAAGTTCACTTCATTACAGCAAATTCTACTACTGCCAACTAGATGGCAGTAGTTAATAGACGAATTTGTATTTAGGCAAGTACAGTGACAAAAAGACAACAAACGGGAAAATTCAACTTAAAGAACTGTATTGTCATCGGCCCTTGACACGTGTGCCAAATTTCAACTTAATTGGACTTCTTTAAGTTGGTGAAAATTACGTTGAAAGTTTCCGTTACATAGATAGATAGATACATACATACAGATCGACGTAATAAAAGCGTATTAAAAAGAAATTATTCAACATTAATATTTTATTGTTTTCTGAAGGTTATTTCTGGCATTCTTTTAACGGTTTCCTTGGAAAACTACACCACATTGAGGAAAAAAAGAGAAGTTAAAAAGAATGAGTCTAAGTAACATTTGGATTTTTTAAATATACAGCTTTCTTTCCTCAATACTTAATACTTTAATAAGTATAATTAATAACGGTTTTGCAACTTTATCCTAAGTGCTGGGTAACGTGGATAAGAAGATGATAGAGCAAATTGAGTGTACCTAAATAATTAACGGATATTTAAATTAATAATATCAAAAGATGTACCTTTCGTCATTTCCATGTTTTTGTTTTGCTTTAGTTTTCATTTTTAATAGTTTTCTTTGTCATCACTACAGTTTTTGCTTTTGTAACTTAGAGCCTTTGCTCATAATTTCCCATTTAATTCTATAACTTGTCCCTAAAATTACTATGAGGGTTTTCTAACAATTTTTCATATAAAATTCAAATGAGCCCCAGTACCCCAAATTATTTTCATAATTTTTGGTAGTATGGTTTCGGAAATAAAGCGGAAAATCAGAATCTTTTTGTTAATATCTTGTAAAAAATTAATTTAAAAAATATGAAATATATATATTTGTATTCCTCATAATGAGCCCTTTCATTTGATGTATGGCATGATGCGTTAAAATAAAATATTTTTTTATTTTCCGTTTAATTCTATTATATTATTATTAGGGATTTCTTTGTATTTTTCCTGTCAACAAAAAAAATATGTCTTATAGTTTGGGGAATAAAGGGGGAATGGGTAATTTTTTTAAATATTTTTGTTAATATATTTTAAAATATTCATTTTAAAAACATGAAAAAATTATATTTGTATTCGTTATAATGAGCCCTTTGATATGATATATTCCATTTAATGCTGTATTTTGCCCCCTAAAATTAATATTGGGGGTTTTTCCTTATTTTTCCAGTAAAGTTCAGGTGAGATCCTATATCCCTGTTTTTCAAAATTTTACGGCTTTTGGTTTCGGAGATAAGGTAGGGGGTATGGGTAAATGTTTTTAAAATAACTTATTTTAAAAATATGGAAAAAATATATTTGTTTTCGTCATAATGAGTCCTTTCATTTGATATATTTCATGATGTATTAGAAACAATTTTAATTTTATATTTTTCATTTAATTCTGTAATGTGCCCCCCAAAATTAATATTAGAGATTTCTCCTTATTTTTCCAGTAAAATTCGGAGGAGGCTCTACAGCTCTAATTTTTTTCAAAATTTTACGGCTTATAGTTTCGGAGATACGGTAGGAGGAAAGGGTAAATTTTTTTATATTTTTGTTAATATTTTTTAAATAATTTATTTTAAAAATATGAAAAAAATATATTTGTTTTCGCCATATTGAGCCCTTTCATTTGATATATTACATGATGTGTTAGAAGCAATTTTAATTTTATATTTCTCATTTATTTCTGTAATTTGCCCCCCAAAATTAATACTAGAGGTTTCTCCTTATTTTTCCTGTAAAATTCAGGTGATGCCCTATCCCTCTAATTTTTTTAAAAATTTTACTTTTTATAGTTTCGGAGATAAGGAGGTGGGAACGGTCGATTTTTTTAGTTTTTCCCCCTAAAATCAAAATTTCGTCATTTACGATAAGTACTACTCATCGAGTCACTAAACTACACACTGGTACCAAATTTCAACCTTTTCCGCCCAGTAGTTTAAGAGAAAACGGAACCCAAAAAATGAAAAAAACTCTCAAGCGATATAGAGACTTGGTCTTATGCCTACTTGTGTGGTAGAAATTTTAATTCTCTGTGCATCATGTTCTCAATTTATAATAAGTTTTCTTGTTTCTGTGAAAAATTCTTTAATAAAATACGTGACGCAATTAAAATTTTTCCACGCCTGAGAAAAGATCTTTTCTATTTGCATTCCTGCTATAAATCTTGCCTAACTTGCTTTGTAAATATAAGTAGGTTAACTTCTAGCACACTTCTGGGTTTTTGAATTGAAACTATGAAATATATATTAAATTAATTATTAAAAACACAATGTTACGGAAATCTGAATAATCTCGACTATGTAATAATTCTGGTACATCATTGTTTTCTCTTAATAATAATAATATTATGTTACTCAAAAAGCAATGCATTTAACTTTTCTTGAACATAGAAATATCTATATTTTTTTAATAAAACGAACGGAGTATTTTTTATTGCAGTTATTCAACGCTAAGTTTCGCAGAAAATTTAGTTTACATTACTGCTAATTTAATACATCAATTAGTTACTCACGAATTTGTAGAATTTTTTATTATTATTTCACGATAAGTCACATTTGTATAAGCTACAGAATGTTTATATTAAATGGCTATCCCAGACTCTTATAAATATTTTTAAAGTATTTCTATTTTTTGACGTATGTTTCTCTTTAAACATTTTTTGAATTGCTAATGCTGATGTGTTAAGTATAAGCAAAATTGCCTGATAATTTCCTAAAACTAATATTACATATTTTTGTTTCAGGTAAGTGGATTGCTTCTAATATCTTATAGCAGTTCACGGGTAAGCTAAAAACAGGAAACGTGTACAAATTGACGAAGACTTAAAAACTAATTTAATGAAGGGAAAATCAGTAATATCAATAATAATAGAAATAGGTAAACATGCTCACTAGTCTTGTCTTCGAGCTCAATCTTTTGAAAAAATTAATTACTTTTATTATTAATAGTTTTGTTAAAAAGTCTTACGAAGAAAATTAGTAAAACTAAATCAAGAGAAGTGAGCTAACTATTGATTTACTTTTAATGTTTAATATCTGCTTCTCAAAATAGCTCCTTCTTGAAGTTGAGTCGACCAAATTGAGGCAATTTTTGGCTGATGGTAACAACCGCGAAGCTATAAGAAATTTAATTAATGATTTTTTTATCATGCCATGTTAAATCTTATTTCATCTTTTTTAGAAACTAGCATCTTCCACAAAGAATAACTTTCTGATAGAAAACCCTTTAAAGCAGATGGGGGTGTAAATGTCTTACAATTCGTTGGAAATCCTGCATCAAGCAGTAGTGTATTGGGAGAACATAGCTATATTTCTTGGAAAAAATACTAATGTTTGAAGTTCGTTTGCTTTACTGATGAAGCTACATTTTATATTTGTTATTCATTGTCACATTCAAAATTTCAGGACCAAGTGCCATGAAAATTCTCGATAGTTTCGTAGCGACACTATACAATTTCCAGAGTAGTTAAATTTGTTGGTAATATCTGGTAGACCCAATATTTATTAATATTTAAATTACAGAAACTATGTTGGACATTGAATAAATAGTTTCAATAACTGATATAACTACGAATCACTTACAAACATTTTATCAAGATATAAGTTACCAACTAGACAGAGGATCACATATTTCTAACCAACGTAATATAAATTTGAGGCCTGGATTGGTGTACCTCAAGCCAATTTCCAGGGCCACGTGAAGAGTGCTACAAAATATCATTCTTCAGAAGTCAGTGCCATATAGAATAATTATTTTCAAGCTACCATGTAACTGGGATTATACTGAAACTATGATTAGGAATAAAAGATTACGAGACTGACAGTGAGACTAAAACTAAGAGAGACTTAAAACATTATGACTAGGACTAACTGAATTATCTAATTTTGTAACATAAGATGACTACTGAATTTATGACTTATACTGCTTGATTAAGCGAGGCTAACCCCAATAATTAATAATTAGGTTATCATTTTGTTATGTATACAATCTTACAAATAGAGTAAGATCCCAGAGCGATCAGACACAACTTATTTTCACATAGATGAAACCTCATGTTCTCAGTAGTGTCTTATGTGCTTAGAATACTTGCGCGCTTGTGGAGCTTGCCGAGTGACACCTGGGCAGGTACCAGGTGTGAAAGGTAACTAAAATTAATAGTTATTTAACTTAAATTTTTATAGCTGATTTTTATATATATTTTGTAGAGTATTATTATAAAGTTATATCATAAGCGTTTTCATGGGCCAGAACTTTTGTCAGACGCTTTAAAGCTCTACAAAAAATAAATTAACTTTACTTATTTTTACATGTCTCATTTTTAAATATGTTTTTAAGACAATTGTTACAAAGTTATATTTAATTAGTCAGACAAAATTGATTGACCAAACACCCCCTAAACAGCAAAATTATTCAGCTGTGAGTATGAGCGCGAGAGCATTATGCGCATGCGTCTCGGAGCGAGTGAGACGGTCTTACTAACTCAGTTCCCCCTCTCACAATTCGTGTAATTCTTCTGTGTATTGTGTATGTGTCCTTTGCGTGCAACCTAATGGTATACAGTATAGTTCGGATCTGTGAGAGCACATGTTTTTGTTGTTTACGTCCTGTAATTTGTGAGTGTTTACATTACTTGATAACGTGAAAATCATGAAAGAAGCAGAATTAAAGTGTACATTTTGTAAAAAATCTCATGATAAATTAATATTATTTACCGAAGAAACATTTAAAAAGTGTAAAAACGTTTTAAAACTGCGAGTAACCCATAACCTAAAATTCAAAGACGTAGTTTTACCTGAAGATTTGTATGATAATGGTTATCATCGAGAATGTTATACAAATTTCACTGCTCTGCCCAAAAAATATTATTCCGCGATTCCAGAAAAAATAAAAAATAGTAAAAACAAAAAAATTTACAAACCATTTGTTGCATCGACATCAAGTTTACCTAGTAATACTAGTACTAATAGTGATCCATCTACCGCATCTACCTCAAGTGAACAAAATAATTCTACTGTTCCCGATTCAGATTTAGTATCAAGCTCAATTCCAGCTAGTGCTATTCCCTATTGTAATATCTGAGCCAAATCTCGATAAAAATATTGAATTTGAATCAGTTGAACCGGTGTCTTGTAATTCTGAAGATTCTTGTGTGGCAGGTGAAAGTGATTTTCATTCCTCTTCCAATCAAATCCCATTTGAGAGTAATATAAATAATGACAAAAATCAAAAGTGTATATTTTGACGCATGCGCATAATGCTCTCGCGCTCATACGCACAGCTGAATAATTTTGCTGTTTAGGGGGTGTTTGGTCAATCAATTTTGTCTGACTAATTAAATATAACTTTGTAACAATTGTCTTAACAAGATATTTAAAAGTCAGACATGTAAAAATAAGTAAAGTTAATTTATTTTTTGTAGAGCTTTAAAGCGTCTGACAAAAGTTCTGGCCCATGAAAACGCTTATGATATAACTTTATAATAATACTCTACAAAATATATATAAAAATCAGCTATAAAAATTTAGGTTAAATAACTATTAATTTTAGTGACCTTTCACACCTGGTACCTGCCCAGGTGTCACCCGGCAAGCTCCACAAGCACGCAGGTATTCTGAGCACATAAGACACTACTGAGAACATGAGGTTTCATCTATGAAAAAATAAGTTGTGTCTGATCGCTCTGGGATCTTGGACTAAAACGTCAGTTTGCCTTGACGAGGCTAGGGCGGCGTGGATCCATAGAACTGTCAACGAGATCACCGAATCCTACCTGTTTACGTTTCCTGTTTGATTATATATTAAACGGAAAGAACATCATACTAAATCGTTAACTTCTTATGACTTGCGCTAGAGAATTGTATAGAATATTGTAGGAGAAACCAAAATATCTTATGCTGTTGCTCTATCCTTATTTGACTTTACGGCCGCATTTATACCCTGTCCCAACGAATATTCTCGTAGTAAACTTATCTATCCAACGTGTATGATATATCTAGCTCTCGAAAGGAGTGGCATTTTGTTAACTCGAATAATGCTTTTTGTTGTAAATGATTAATTTCTTAGGATTCCTTTATTAATAATGCAAAATTAAATGTTGTGACAATAATATTGCCATTAATCACTTTTTCAGAATTCTCCTAAACATAAACTATTAATGAAACTAGCTTATTATAACCTTTCTAAAGATATGTTGTCTGGCTCCTTCAGGTCATGGTTGTCATCTGAAGAGAATTGGTTGTAATGCAATTTTGATAATGTGACTCTCGCAATGGACGTGTTGACAGACGTATACACATAGTGCTAACTTTAAGGTGTTTAGAAATTGGAGCTTAACTGGAATAGTGACAGCGACAAAAGATATTGTTTTGTCTTAATAGTATGTTTTACTATTTATATTATAATACAGCCATTTTGGATTATAAGATACGAGGTGTGATGTTGGTGCAGGATTAATATTTCTAACAACTAATAATGGATCTATGAGAAAACAAGGCTTTCGAAGATATGGTGCTGCGTCGCATGCTGCGTATTCCCTGGACAGACACACGCATATCTATACACATATCTATACCGACAGAACTCGAGATTGAATGCAGACTGTCTCCTATTTGCCAGCTACAAAACCTACAGTATTTTGGGCATTTAGTGAGAAGAGATGGGGACAATCAAGAAAAAATAAT
Source organism: Octodonta nipae (assembly GCA_034190945.1). NCBI lineage: Eukaryota > Metazoa > Arthropoda > Insecta > Coleoptera > Chrysomelidae > Octodonta > Octodonta nipae. Next base: position 40,436,150 of record CM067217.1, on the reverse strand, counting down.
AGTTCAAGGAAAATTAGAAGGTCGAAGACCTAGAGGAAGATCCTTGGCAAGATGGCTCGACCAAGTAAAAGAGGCAACAAACACGGAACTGCAAGAAGCACTTCAGGAGTTACGAGACCGCCACTTGAGGAGGAACCAAGCAAAATAATGCTCATTAACATGCAATCACGAATTCACAGACGCGACTTCGAAGACGAAGAAGAAAAGAATATATCTAACTTTTCACTTACTTGCATATTATCAATTTATTTCTAGGTGCAGCAAAACCTTACAGGTCCATTAAAAGCCTTTTATTAAAATATTAGTTTGCTATTTAACTTCTTAATTTTTCACGCTCCAAAAATACTATTCTGAAAAGAAAATATTCCAAAGTATTAAACAGTTTCCAAGAGCAAACTTCATGATAAATAGCTTAGATAACCCAATTAAAAAAAAGCTTACACCAACATTCAGCTTCTCTATCAGCTCTTTATCTGTCAACGAAAACTGTCTACTCAGCTAGTGCATTTAAATAATCTCTTGAACAAAAAAAAAATAATTTTCAGCCATAGTCAAAACGAGGTCATTATAAGTAGATGTTGGCAAAAGAAGTCTACTTCAAAATAAGCGAATTAGATTCAAAGCAGATACAATTAAAAATGAACGTGCCAGCACTTCCATTTCTTTAGGACGCCCCGTCTCCATTCCTGTTTCTCTTTAAGGGAACGAACTAATTAAAAAGTTTTGAATGGGACGAGCTCTGCGGTGTGGGTTGTACGCCACACTGGAACATTAATGATGATAATTTTTCAAGGGTTTTTCTATCTGACATGCGGAATTAAAACGGTAAATTTTTGGCTCGGCTAGTTACAAATTAAACGTTCTAGATGTTTTATTCAGGAATAATGTATTGGTGTTTAGTGCATTCGGTACTATGAAGTTTAATAATGGAGTTTTTTAAATAATTGTTTCGTGATTACCTTGTACACTCCACTTAATATTTTCTATATTAAGACAAATAAAGACGTTGGTTGTAATATTTTGAATGAAATAGCAGCTCTTAATTTACCTATATATACACCAGTTTATAGAGCAAAATTTAACTCAATTTTGGACATAAAATTCAACAGCAATTCGCTTGTAGGTACCATCACATCAGTAACAGTTTATAGATAATTATTGTTAAGATTTTAACAGCAAACTTGTAGAAGTAAACGATTTGAATAATAAAAAAGCACAAAAATACAATTTCTTTTGTTTTTTGCTTATATAATGAAAAGTAATGGAGGAATCGTAACACCGTCTACAGGAAAGTTTAATGAGTGTTTATACATCCTGATTGGATCATTTTTTACCGAGTAAGATCAGAAAAACTATCGAAAGTGGATTTTTTCAAGAATTTATAACTTTCTGGGAACTAATACTGGAATATTAGTTATTGTCAAAACTATAGTTTATGATATTAAGTGTATATTATATAGATACTACTGAATAACTAGGTTTTCAACAATTTGAATTTATATAATTTAGGGAGCTATTTTGCACATCCCACCTTATTAACGACACTTGCCTGACCGGGATATAATAAAGATATTTGAAAGTTCATAAATTCCACTTCAATTTGTCTGTCTTGGTTTTTCGCTATAATGCCGAGAAGTTGGTTTAAAATAATAGTAAACATTGCATTAAATGTACGAATATGTGACAGCCAGCCAACGGTGCACTGGGAATAGCTGTCAAGGCTCATGGACGGATCTAGAATTTTCTTAAGAGATGAAAATTTTGGTAAATTGTATTATTATATCTTGTTTTTCAGCAGTTTATACGTTTTTATTTACATAACTATTTCGTGGTCATATTGTTCTATTTTTTCATTAGTTTATTGAGTTAATTGTTACCTGTATACAGTTTACTGATATTAATAATTTTTTTTTCCACTGACTGGATCCGCCACTGTCAAAACTTCGAAGGGTCCATCGTTTAAGCCAAATTCTAAAAGCAGTATTAATACATTTTAAGGCACTATGACAAAAATCCAAGTTATACGAAATGAAGTGCATTTTATAAGCTTTCAAAATATATTTGCATACCGCTGTCGAACCATCTTGGTTAATACGATAAGTTCAGCAATATATTTCTACAAATTATATATCTACTTAACGTATAATATCGATCTTCAGCGTTATTAATTTCAATGTTATCAGCTATCACTAGAGGGAGATTACAGTTCCAGCTGTTATTACAACCAAGTTATGAATTTTGTTAAAAATCAATCACTTAACATCAGGTTTTCCAGCTTTTCTTTAAGAAAAATGCTGCGATCAACATTTATAAATATTCATTTTGAAGATTTTCTGATTCTCTACACTTTTTCTATTGACGGCATTATATATGAACAGATCATTACTTTTTACACTATTAGCAAAACATGAAAATACCCTTAATTTTTTGGGATTTTTAAGGCTCAAATAATTTACCTCTACGAGTTTGCTATTAAAATTATGTCAGTTATGACTTACAAACTATTATATACGTGATGGCTTATGCGGTTTGCTGTTGAATTTTATGTCATCTAAAAATCTCTACTGACTGGTGCAATATATTTTGATGAAATTTCATTTTATTTTTAATTAATTTTGTTAATATAATGCGAATAAGGCTACTTACTTATTTTAATTTTTTAATTTTGCCATAAGTTATGATAAACAAGCTTTTTCCGATATTGTGGGAACAATTTGGAAGACTATTCTATCAAATGAAATGAGAATTATCGATATCGGTTCAAAGTTGACGGAGTACTAAAGTAACAAAGTCTAAAAACATACAACCAAATTGAGAACCTCTTCCTTTTTAGTAGTCTATTAAAAATAAAATTTAGACAATTGATAAGGTAGGATATAGAATATATAAAAATAGGTGACCAAAGAAGTCCTAGAATATATAGTTACAAATTGAAGAAGGAGGGTCAATCCAGAAGAGAAAGAATTCCATAATTCCATGAGGAGAAATGAACGAAGAGGATTCCAGAATAGAAAAGTTGTGAAATTGAAAAGAGGAAATTCCCTGTCTATAACAATTGTGGGCATAAGTTAATTTTTTTAATAGCCATCTTTCTATCTAGGGTTTTCTACCTGGGTACCCGGATTCGGGTATACCCCGGGTAAATGAAATGTTTACTACCCAGGTACTATTTCACACTCAGACCCAGATACCTACTTAAATCAAAAAAATTATCAAAATTCTGGAAAACTTATGAAAGAAAATAAGTAGCCCCTTAAAAATAATATTAGCACATTTGCACTAAAAATAAATTAATGTGCTTTAAGGAAGACGTTGTTGTTCTTGAGTTTTTAACAAAAATGTAGTTTTGAGGTTAGGTTTAATTATGTCACCGCGCCGGGTCGTGTTTTATTGCTATTTTATTATCTGATAAAGTTTTGATTTTATTATTTAATTAGAAGTTTAAAATTATACAATATAAGGCTCTATTATCCGTTAAGCCAATATCAACGGATAGTGAAAGAGCTTTTTCCACCGCCGGACTTTTGTAACAAAAAGCAGAAACCGGCTTTCAGACCGCTCACTGCACGCAATAGTGTTCTTGAAGGCCCCTTTCTCTCAAAATGAAAAAGATTCCCTAACCACAAATTTATAAGTTTCATTTACTTTAAAATTGTTTATTTTAGAAGAAAGATTATTAAGTTATACTTTTTATTTTTTAACACCAAAAAGTTTATGATTTTTATTTTTGAAAATAAGACTTTTTAACAGAAAATTATTTATTCTCGGAAGAAATATTTTTAAGTTGTAATTTTTATTTTGCAACATCAAAAAGTTTTTGTTATTTTAATTTCTTAAAATGTTCATGATAACAAAAGATTGTTTAACTATTTATTATATATTATTATATTATTTTACATAAATATATATTATATTATTTTACATAAATAACTGTTCCAGAGAAGAAAGTTTGTCATTTAACTTTAATTTATGTTCAGTCATATTTTTGTTATTGTACAACAGAATTTATTGTAGTAATAAGTCATTTTTGTTCCTAATTGGTTAACGAGAACAAGACTGCTTAACTGTGACTTTTGATAATATACTTTACTCATTAACATAAATACTCTTTAGCATAATTAAATAAACCATGATTATAAAATTCATTGATCTGTTACTGTTATTGAAGTTCTTACTCTATTTCAAGACTTTCTTTGAAGTGATAGTCTAACTAAATTAAATGTCTAGTCTGGTATATCTCGGTACATTCGAAGTAACTGAATGCGAGTAGAGACGTATTAGTTGAAAAAATTATACTTTTAGTAAATGTGCCCTAGGTACTGATTACTCTGTAACTCAAAATTTCTTTACGTATAATGTTGACAATCTATGCGAAATTGTATTTTTGTTACGGTGAATATTTTTATACTTGGTGCTTTAAACAGATTTATATTTCTGTTCGGTTTTATTACACTGAATAAAATTTGCCTTTGTAAAAGGTGTCATATTTTGTATTACACGACATTTTTTACACATTAAAAGATTTCAAGATCGAGGTCAGAGATACAATTATATACAATGCTGAATTCTTCAAAGAATTTCCATTTTAATAATGTGTAAAAGTAGTGGGGAGCAGAGTAACGTATACGTATTACGCATGCAAAAGAAAGGAGTCCCTATTAATATGAAATGAAATAGTGTAGTGTTTTTTAATTAGCTTTCCTTGAAATTGACATTCGGTTTCATTTTCGGTAACTTAACCCAATCATTTATATAGGACCAAGGGCAGTTATATTAAATGAATTTATTCTGAAGTGAAAATAAGTGACAGTATTTTAACTGAAGTACTTAGTTTAATTTTGACGTACCTACGTACGATAGGTGATTACATAAACACATTGTGTTTATATGAGTTCACCAAGTATATAACAATATTGTTTACAAATTTAAACATTAAGATATGCTTGTAAAACTGACTTTCGGCCAAATTTGCTGTTCTTTATTACATAATATTATTTTTGTTGTTCAGAGCAGATGTTCTCATGCTTACCAAGTTCTGAATTGCCTCTTTCATAATATTAGTGCTCAAAGTACTACAAACTGGTTGATTTGGTTCAGTAAAACCCCAAGATTTTATTTTAATGTTATTGGTGTTAGATCTTAGATTTCCAAAATATATGAAAAAACTTGTCTTATTTTCAAATTTAACGAAATGTATCAAATACATAAAGACGTATTCGAGAAGACATTCAATTGTAACAGTAACAAAATATATTATATATAAGATATTGCGTACAAAGGAATGACACCTCGAAGAGAGTATTCAATATCTCTGACAGGTGAAGTAACCTTAAGATTTTATCGTTCAATTCTGTCCTAGGAGTTAAGGGAGAACAGCAATTACACGGAACGGCTCCAGATTCGGAACCTCTGTGTGCTAATTCTCTCGAAAATCCTAGATGTCGGTCTTACATCTCGCGTTTTCAAATTGTCTGTTTCATCTGACAGCCGCCCACGATGTTAATCAGATTCAGTATAATATTCATAATAGTTGTAATATTTCTGGTGTTATTTTTGGCAGTGTGTGTTTTTTCGTCTTTCATTTTATCTACCCGCCGTTTATTCATTCGGAAAATATCCTAAGTAGGTTTCCCAGCACTAAAAATTGTAATATACATAAATTTAAAACCATTAAAACGGACTTCACAGAAGTTGTGTTATGCCAAACTTACGTAAGTAAGTTTCATATTTAGGTAGATATTGTAGTAAAATCTTCCTCTGGATTCAATTATAAAATATATACTTAGTATAAAAGTCTTTATTTGACGAAAACTATTCACAATACTTATTTATAAACAATGACTAATATAGATCAGATGTGCTACACTTTGCCATCCTCTAAACTAAACTGACTTTCCCATAAGGCGTTTATATATGGTCGCTCTAGAATTCGCTTGTCACTTCTGGTATGCCAGTGTGTATGGCTTCCATCATTCGAATAGTTAGGGACTTCATTTTTTGTTGCTGTTGTTTATTTGACTGGTTTTTGTCTTATCCGCAAATTTAATTTTTATTTAGGATGATTAATTTTCAGCACCTTATTACGATTCTTATAACAATATATACTGACTTTGAAAGAATTTGCAGGACCTAAAAGGAGATATTTCAATTTGATATTTTTTTGATAAAACTTTGATGCTATAGTAAGGAGTAAATGATTAAAATTTAAATAAAAAGTATCAGGGATATTAATTTTTTTATTAAGTTTGTTAATAATGTGTTTGTCTACCGCGGTTATCTATAAATTCCCCAACACGCCTTCGTATTGAGTTAATAAGGTGGTGTATTTCTTCTTGGGGAATACTATCCCAAGCTACCTGTATTTCAGGTCTTTGAAGCTCCAAAGGTCGTGGGGGCTGGGACAAATTTCCAATCCTTCTACCCACATATCCTAAACATGTTCTATAGGCGAGGGATTTGGGCGGCCATCGCAACAGATTCCCAGGGTCTCTTCTAAATAGTTTAATTTAACTCAACCAACATGAGGCCGAGCATCATCTTGTTGAAATATATGAGCCGATTAAGGTAGGGGAGAGTAAATACGGCTGGACTACTTCCTGAAGATAACTAGTTGTTGTCTTGGACAAAGACTAAAGGTGACCAATTTCCTGTGTAATAGCACCTCATACCAAACTGAGGTTGACGTCTTTCTCCTCGACATCTACGAATTCTTCTTCGGCCATCATCTCCACCCAAGCAGTATCAAGATTCATCAGAGAAGACGACCAGACCAATGTTGTCGTCCTCTGCACCACTGTAGTCGCTGCCGTCGATGCTCAGCGGTCAGAGGTAACACAAGATTGCCTTGTTCTCCTCACCACTCATCAGCCATGTCGAGGTGTCGAAAATCGGTCTCTAAAGGCCATAAGTCTTAGACATCGATTTTCAACTTCATTTGTGCCCTTTCGACATCCGGTGCCTACAATCTTTTGGGTATTATCAAATCACACTTGGCAATATCTCATAAAAGTAGTTGGATTTCTGTTCTTGCGGTTAGCGATTTCAAATTCGCCGTACACGTACTCTAGATATTTTAACATTACTGAGCATCAATTTTGGATCCGATCGATTTTTTTGGTAAATAAGTGAAACGAGTAAAGGTTTACATGAAAAAGCATTCACCAAACTTTACCAAGTTTTAATTACTCCTTACTATAGCATCTATGTTTTACATTTTAACATCTCCTTCTGGGTCTTTGTCGGTGAGTAGATTTTTATGTTCTGCTTAGCACCTAGTTCAAAAATGAGTTATTTAGTGTTTCAGAAAACTATTACTTATGAAATTTTAATTTATTTAAACGTGAATTTATTCCAAAATTAAGGACGGCAGCGAGTAATCAGTAAAATAAAGTCACATGATGTATTAACATATAAATAAACTCGCATGGTGTTAACTAAAATGTATTCAGGTATTTCCCACATACGTATATTGAAACGTAAGTATAAACTTTTAGTAGTTCAAGTTAAATTTCTAGGCCGTATTTTTGATTTACGTACGAAAGTTATTGACATTCATCTCTTCGAATAAATAACTTTTACTATGGCTGTATTCCTCGTGTAATCGTTTTGCGAAATACCTAATCAGGTCTTTTGACGTATTGCGAGGCTGGTACAGAATTCCCCGCAGCTAACAGTAATGCCAGGCAAGTTAATTTTAAATACAACCGATTCGACAGAAATTAATTCGACCGTAAAAAAGTCGTGAATTAGTCATCAGAACTGGGACGTTTCACGGATTTTTCGTGCAAATGCTAAAAAGGTTAATAACTGTTTTTTGAATTGAGTTTTTCCTTTTTTTTATTTGTGTTGAGAATACAAATTAATAGATAGTTAACAATAGTTTTGGATTTTTATACTTTCAGAGTATTCAAAAAGCTGGGAAACTTCGAATTTTAAATTTAACCAAGTATCTAGCGGTATAAAAGTTTCGGCATTATATAGAATCCAATTCAGGTGACAGCCACGTCTCTAAGTTTTTTAATCAGTAAAGGGTGGTCATATGACACGACCTTTGAATGACTATGAAAATCTGATTTCAACAATAAAGTACAATAATCGTGTAACGTTAATGTTTGAGACTTTAAGTATTAATATGAACTAAAGCGCATGAGATCTCAATCTCTTCTTGGCCAAGATTGACGTCACTCTGTGACAAACTTCGCACATTGAGCTTATTTATATCTGATTAAAAGCATAACCTCTTAAAAAAACAAAAATGTATTCAACTTATTTAACAGAAAGAGATTATTTTTTCAAATATTCAATTCTAATGCATTTTTATCATTAACCGTGCGATAATAAATACCTACAGCTTTTTAAAATGTTCAATAAACATATGCTACATTCCTTGGTAAATTATATTTGAATGCAATGCACTACTTTTAACACAAAAATGATTTCTTTTGTGTAACTATCCCATTTACATTTAACAAATTTTAGGATACAACGAACTCATTTATTTATTCATCAAATAAAAGGGCTCATCATGAGGAATAAAAATATATTTATTTCAAATTTTTAAAAGAATTTGTTTAAAAGATATTAACAAAAATATAAAAAGTTGACCTATTTCCCCCGTTATTTCCGAAACGATACAACCTAAACTTTTGAACAAAAATTAGAAATATAGGGCCTTACTTGAAATTACACGAATAATAAGGTTAAAACACAAATATTACTTATGGGGGCCAAATTTCAGAATTCCATGAAAAAGAAAGATTTAAATAATTTTTATGAGGAATACAAGTAGAAATTTTTTTTTTTTCAAATTTTTAAAGTATTTTGTTGAAAAATTATTTAAAAAACTACAAAATTCTAACATTAATTTATAATGTGAAATGGAAAATAAAACATTATTTGTAAAAGTACATCTGTACTGTATATAAATTAAATGTAATTGTGATAAAAAATGTAAATATATTTAATTTGTATTTTTAAAATAATTTGTTGAAAAGTTTCATGATATATTATTTAAAATTGACCCATTCTTCCGTTTATCTCTCAGACATCTGAGCCTAAAATTCAGACATAACATTATATAGGGCTTAAAAACAAATTATTTCATAATCATGAAAAAATATATAAATGTATTTGTCATAATGAGCCCTTTGATACATTGCATGTTGCAATTTTAATTTAGTATTTTCTTTAATTGTATAATTTGCCCCTCAAAATTAATATTGGGGCTTATGTTTCCTGAAGGTAAGGGGCTATATCTCTAATTTTTTCAAAATTTTGGGTCTTATAGTTTCGGAGATAAGGGGGAGTAAACGAGTCTTTTAGTTTGAAGTATTACATGATACGTTTGAAAAAAAAAATTATATAATTTGCCCCCTAAAATTAAAATTAGGGGTTTCTCCTTATGTTTCCTGTAAACTTTGGACAACGTTCTATATTCCCTATTTTGTTAAATTTTAGACTCAGTAGTTTCGGAGATAAGAGGAGGGGGATAGTCGACTTTTTTTTTAATTTTACCCCAGAACTACACCTAAAATCAATAATTCTTCATTTACGATATGTACTTCCTGATCTGGTCACCAAACTATAAATTACCAAATTTTAACGTTTTCCTTCCAGTAATTTCGGAGAAGTTTGCTGTAATGCGAAAAACTGAGAAATCACGAGTGATATAAGGGTATATTGTATGTACAGAACCCTAAAAAGAACTACCCTGAACCCTTAAGACTCATGTCAGGATTTTGTCGCAAAAAGAGAAACTCTACATTCAATGATATAATCAATTTTTAAACGAGGTCTAATGTAAACACGATACACCAATTTCAAATCGTTGACGAAAAAAAAATTAATCGCAATTTGTTGTGTAGGTTCTCAGGAACTTTATTGGTGTTGGAAACAACACGACAGTGAATGCCGTACAAATATTTTTCGTTGGCAAATATTCGTGAAAAAAGTGGTGAATAATGAAATAGAGGTCCTCAGGAGACGTATTTATCAAGATAATATACATGGAAAGGGTCCGTGAGGTATTACACAAAAAATCCAACCATGAAGAATAGTCAATAAATTATTCGGGAAATAGAGAAAATTTTAATAGCTTATAATAAATTGTGAAGGCATTATTCATATAAGTGTATGATGAAATTTATTACCATTGGACCTTGTAGCTGACATTTTTATATGCATATCAACTTGTGGAAAGTATTTTCTGCTATACACTTTCTAAGTTACTTATGAAGGTTGTTCCAGAATATGTGGGTAATCGTCTGGTTTCCCTTAGAGCACAAAAAATAACAAAGTATACTTTTTAATAACCCTTTAGATCTTTGTTTAATCTAATAATTTTTCGATATGATGAAAACTAGATACTACTCCGTAAAACCAACCACGTGTATACATTTGGGTTATTCAGTCTGCTTTAACATAATAATGACAATGCTTACACCCTGTACAAGAAATACACGAAAAATATTTGTAGGAGCTTCAGTCTTAAACTAAAAATGTGTTATTTTACGATGTCAATAAAATTAATAGCTTTCGAAAAAAAGCTACTTTTTAATAATATTCCTAATATGATAATTGTGTTACTGGGTTACATAGGGACTTCTTCCACTATTATGTATTCCTTTGTTCTGACAACTGAATATTATTGGTCCGTTTCTCGTGACAATGTAAATTAATCCCTTCAAATCTGTTTTTCCTACTGCTAACTGGAATGCCATAAACTTTTTCCATTAAATTTTTAAATGGCGTCACAAAATTCCATTGGAATTAAATCAGGCGATCGAGAAGGCAAGCGATTGATCATCTTCCTAATCACTGTTTTACGAACTTTCTGTTTAAGTGTTCTACATTAAAGCGGGGAGATGCTATTTTATGAAAGAACGACATATCACGTCCTATTCCTAAGATAGATGTTTTAAAAATTCTGACAAGTTGTTCTGGAGAAAGTCTAAATAAAGTGCTCCAATTAACTTTCTTGGCAATACAAATGGCGCAGTTAAAAGTTGCCTGATGATTTCGGTTGATTCGTTAAGGGATTTAACCTGGTACTGATTATGCCATGTAATGGAAGTATATGGATTTTAGGGTGTTCATAAATGTTAAAAGTGTTTAGCATTCCATTTTTAAAAATGTAACTTCATCCGTAAAGACGGAAACTCTACCGGAGTAATGAAATTTCTGTATATTGTACATATATGCAATTGTTGATCTTTAACGATTGTAAAAGCAGTTGATTTTGTACAATGAAATTGAGCAAGCAATTTTGGAATGATGTGCTACTACGACATTTTTTTACATATTCTTTGAGCAACACCCTCGTGGTGTCAGAATTGAATTAGAAAACAGCAGGATTATTCAGGTTGCATAAACGGCAATTTCGTTTGGGATTGGCAGCAAGGGTGTTATATTTCTCTGTGTGGTACCGATAAATACGGCCCTACTATAAAGTATTCTGTAAACTCTACATACAGGGAGAGGGTCACTGAGGTCTTTAGGAGAACGGAGTATGTGGCAAAGTTGTTGCGTAGGTTTGTACACTGTTTTGCCATGGTGTTTTCTGAGTGTTTTGTACACTCATGTCGAGGGGCAAACTAACCTCCCAGCGATAAGCATAAATACCAGCGGTCAGTCTGCAGTTTCAAATGAAACGTTCGGATAAAATTCCACTAGATCACGGAAACAGACCGGAAAACTGCAGTGAACCCAAGTTTACCTTTCTGAGTTTACAATGCAAGGTAACTAACATATTATTATTGTGCCTTTATCCGAATTCCAGGGTGCAGAATAGTCAGCTTTATATTGTTAAACCTATTACGTCCAATGACAAACAAAATAAGCTAAATTTTGTTTTAGTGGATCTTATCTAGTGTCCATCATATATATTGTTATCCGTTCTAACCGAATCGACAGTTCCAGTGGCACCCTGTATAATTTTATGTGATTTAATTCTTTCATTACAGAAGTTATTCGGGCATTATGTTTTTAACTAAAACTTTAAGGTACGCTGGAAATGAATGAGGTAACTGAAGTATAGTCCACTTCCTAAAAAACTTTTTAAGAGATGTGTACTTGCTTTAAGGAATTGGTAAATTAACGTTGGGATTATTTCATAAGACCAAGTAAATGTGACTCCTCGAGAGGAGCACTTTGAGATTACTACTTTCAAAGAGTTTTCAACCTCGCCAAGATTCTCCAAGGCTCGTTAAAAATCTGTACTATCCCAAAAACCCTAATCGCTGTTGCATATAAATTATACCTGTTTCTCTCCCCCGTCTAGGAGTTGTCGCTAAATGTTCATCTCATTTCGCTGAACCTAAATTAAAAATTGTGAAAGGTAGCTCTGATCTCTTAGAATATTTTAATTTAATAGCTAATGACGATTTTATTGACTATTTTTGTGAAATATTCCGGCAGTCAATTTTATCTCATTAGGTATTTTTGAGAGAAGAATTATTACTTGAGAAAGAATGTAATTAAAGAGGTCTTTTATGTCATATGTTAATTGAGTCTTTACTAAATTACTGGGAAACAAATTACTAACTAATATGCAACTATTTTCAAGTTTTAGGAGCAGAAATGGTAACTGATATATAATACACTTAAAGCGAAACAGAATGCCCAAGTAAATTGGCAAATAATCGTCTCTTAATGATCTTTTCCAAATAATGAATGTGAGATTTAATTACTATTAAATTCGTAACTTGAGTTAGACGAATTTATAGTACTTTGTCAATGTAACCTAAGTTTCCGACCAGGAAAACGGCATAAATATATGTACATATATGATATGATATGATGACAATATTAACTGAAGTGGCATAGAAAGTGTTAGTAAATCCCAGAATGAGTCAGAGAACCCCCACAAATACCAAAAAGGTTTGCCAGGATTTTGACATACTTGAACAGGATCAATTTCTATAACAGTTTGGGTTTAATTGTGACGAATCCAAAAACGCCAAGCACAAATCGGGGGCAGGGAGCAAAGCAATAAACAAAGGATTTCATCCATAACTTTCCCTTTGTCTGTTTCATATGTTCTTATATATGAGTGAGTTGCTACAAATTTAGCATTAATTGTAATATGTAAATTATATTTTAATTTAAATATAAATAATCGTTACACGTTTTCTTCTTTAAGATCTAAAAAGCAAATTTTAAGGAAATTATCATTGTTTTAGTTTGCTTTTGACTTTCGCTGTATATTCTGTTTATTTCTGTCTACCTGGCCTGGACGAATTCTATATATATTATATATATTTTATATTCACTTTGATTCAATTCACTTTTTAAAAAAAAATTATTTATTTAGAAACATACAAATTAAAATTGAACAATTAAAATAGTTAAAGTACTTGAATAACTTAATACAATAAATGATATTATTTGAATGACTTAATACTAAAAGTGATAATATTTGAATGACAACACGAGAACGTTTCCAGTTGCTTTTATAACATTGACAAAAGTGCTGATGCAAGTCAGCGTTTTTACTGGGTAAACGGACTCGTGTAGGTTTCCGGGAAGTTGTTAGCATATAATTCAAGATGAAATTTGATATCCCTGAGAAGTCACGTACGCTTTAAATTCCGTTGACTTCTCGACTGTGTGAACTAAGTGCTGATATATTTTGCATATAACAACTCCCCTTACATATCAAAAGTTGATGCTATAACATCAACTTTTAGGAACAGAAATATAAATAATATAAAATGATGTTTGAATGGTATGAATAATAAGTAATAAGTGTATAAAATATGAATAAAATAAAGTAATACGTAAAAATCAAATTGATATTTGTAAAATATAATCAAAATATGTTAAAATAAATGAGCAATAAAATAATACGAGTAATAATTAAATGCTTAACCTAAACATATCAAAATAAAATATAAAGTAAAAGGAAATGTGAATAAAAATAATGTGTAGAAAAATCAAAAAAGGTTAATGATATAAATCAATATTAAAAATGGTGTTTTTAGAGAACATAAAGGGTATACCTAAACTTGCGTCTCTAAGCTTTGTTCTAGGTTTCAAAACAGGCCTAAGCTTGGGGAAGAATTTGAGTCTTGGCTGAGGCATTGAAGTCTGGTCAGGATTGCAGTCCTTTGGAGGTTTTACCATCCTCTTTTTGACAGCTTGGAAGGTGATGAGTGCTGCTATGATCATGAGAGCAGCTATGGTTGTATAGGTAAACCAAGAGATATTTTTGGTTACAAACGGCTGGTTTATGAGACCATCGAGGTCTCTGGAATATTGTTCCAACTTGTGATTTGCTACGTCTAATTCTTCTACGTTAAGCGTGTTCAGCTTCAGGGGCTGAAGTTCAGGAATTATAATTTTTTCTGGCACTGCGTCGCAACAGTTGAACGGCACTGTTACTGGTTGGAAGGTTTCTAGAACATCGGTTTGTTTACCAGATTCGGCTTGAACTTTTGTAATTCCTATAAACGCACTACACTCTGATTGAAGAGTCAATATGGAGTTGAGGGAGATTGCAAGAGTTTTTGGTTTGTTTGAGCGCAATTCACTGTAACACTTATGGGTTCAGAAGTAATTATGAGCCATGTATTGGGTTCTAGTTTTTGAACGTTGTATCCTTGAGTGAATATTAGTGAGCTTTTACAGTTGTCGGGTACCTTCTGGACATTCTTTAGAAGTTGAGCTTCACATAACGCGTTTGTGTCAATAGGATATGCGTAAAGTTCAGAACACAGTTTCTTACGAGTGGATAACGGTTTACACGCACTTAAGTCTTTGATCGGAATAAACATTAAAGAATCATCATTCTTTGCAAGATATTTTTGAGTGAAGGATAGCATATGATGTAAACCTGTTCTTTCATCGTATATAGGGATAGGATATAAATGAAAGACTGTGTAAGGATGTTGTTCGACTAAAGGGATTCTTAACACAAATATAAGATCGGTATATGTTTGAAATGCCTCTAGTTCAATAATTTCCAGATATTGTGCGATGCTCGAGTACTTTACAGCCAATGGAAGGTTACTTTTGACTAAATTTTGCGATACTTCCTGTAATGAGGTAATAAGATGTTCTGGTGTTAAAATTGAAGAGTGAATTATTTTCAGACGCGCGAATGTGATAGAATTTAAAAACATCATTTAAATCATCTTCTAAGTAGAGATGAATTCTCCATAAGTTTTTCACACATTTCAAGTAGTGCGAGTTTTGATTCGACGTAGGCGACCTTATCATTGATTTTTCCGATAGTGTTTTCCAGCTTTTTCATGTTATCGTTAAATAGTTTCTCGTCAATTCTAAGATTTTGGATAGTTTCGTTGAAGTTTTTAATTACGGATGTGGTGACACTTATTTGGTTTTTTTGTAAGTTCTCAATTTGAAGTTGGCCTTGATTTAAGCGGTTTATGCTTTCGGTAAAGTATTTTCCGTCGGCGGCGTCTAAATTGCCGGTGATTGCCTTAAAAAGGGTACCTGCCCCATCAAGTATACCTCGTTTGTGTCTTTTAGTGTCCATGTGAATGTCAGTAAATTTCTGTTTGATTGAGTTAGAAATTTGATTGAGAAGGTTAATGTGGGTTTGTACGTCTGCGCGAAAGTAGTTCATAGCAAAAGAATTGAAGTTAACAGTTTTTACAAGAGTTTGTAATATTCTGTTAATTGTTGTAAATACTTGTTCTAGTGTAGAAATGTTTCTGTGTACTAAAAGTGTCCATTTATCATTGGATACAGTTATTTCTGCTTCGTTATGGAAGTAGATACCTAAAGTATTGTTTATTGGTTGTATTTGAAATTGGGGTACTGCTGACCCGAACAGCAGGCAAAACCTGAAACAGAAATTAACTTTCTGAGAACGGTTTCATTCGGTCGAAATTAACTTTTGATTTTTGGTTAGTTTTAGGGTTTAGTACTGTTGCGGAGTTTCTGTGAATCTCCAGGATTTCGAAAGGACCATTGAATTTATTTTGGAGTTTGTCCTTGATCTGGGATTCTTTAATATAGACTTTATCGCCTATTTGATAGTTAGGGAGATTTTCAGAAACGTGTTCATCAAATCTGACTTTCGCTTTATGTTTTTGGATTTCCGTTCTTTCGCGAGCAATTTTATAATAGTGAGAGATACGATTATTGAGATCTCTGATGTACTTAGTTATCAGGGCTTGTTGGTTGTAGAGAGTTTCTGGAGTCCTACTCGAAGTATGTCCATAAACAAGTTCGTAAGGGGTGAATCCATGAGTTTTGTTTACAGAATTGTTATATGCAATGATTGCATAAGGGAGGATGTTAAAAGGGTGTTCGTCAGGATTTTCTAGTTTATGGATTCTAATCATCTCTAATAAGGTCGAGTGGAATCGTTCTAATGAACCATTTGACTGGGGATGTCTCACGCTAGAATAAGATAGTTTGATGTCAAATAGTTTACACAAATCTCTCATTAGTGTGTTGTCGAATTCCCTGCCATAATCACAATGTATCCGTAATGGAGTACCGAAGTGTTGGAAATAGAGTAGTAAGGTACTAACCACGGTTTTTGCGGATTTGTCGGTTATGGGGTAGGCCTGAGAGAATTTTGTTAGTTCGTCCCGGATAGTTAATGAGTAGTTTTTTGTCGGGACTTCTAGAATATCGATGTTGACGCGTTCAAAGGGTGTCCGTGGGGTTTCAGTAATGACAAGTGGGCTGTCGAGATTTTTCCGGTAAACTTTTGCTCTCTGGCAAGATTGACAGTTTTTGATAAAATTGTCAACGTCCTTAGTCAGTCCTTGCCAATTGTATTTTTCTTTTATTCTGCGGATAGTTTCATTGATACCTCGGTGTATATTATTTTTGCCGTTATGGAATTGGTCGAGGATGATGGGTATTTGGTCTTTCTCAACCGTTTGGACGATATTTTGGCAAATTTTCCATTTGATATCGATTTCGGAAAAGATAAACGAAAGCATTTCCAAAATGGGCAGTTCAATGTTATTCTCAACACAGAATACTTCATTTTCAGTAAACACATCTCTACTATTATACAGAGATGCGAAAAGAATCTCGTTGACTATTTCTGGGTCAGAAGGGAGAGGGACGATGTAATAGCGTCTTTTTCTGACACTTTTGCTTGCAAAGACATTTACTCTAGGGGTACGGAAATCAGCATTTTCCTCAAAAATGTCTTCGATGATGTCATGGTGAAAATTTTTCGTGAGAGAGCCTTGGGGAAATACTAGGATGTTTTTGTTTCCTCGGTCTAGGAGTTGGCAATTAGAAAATTGAATTTTGTCGTAATCTATGAGAGAGACGGTTTGATATCGCTCGACAAATGTTTTAAATTCTTCGGAGATTTGTTGGATATTAATGGGACTTCTCGTCTGGGGTTCTTGTGAGTCATCGTCAGTTTTGTTTGTTGGGAGTACTGTAAATGGTGTTAGATGATTATTTGCTTGAAATGATATGTATTCATTAAAGTTGTTAACTTTAATGCGAGAGAGCGCGTCGGCGTTTTTATTTACTTTGCCGGGTTTGTAAATTATTTGATAGTCGTACTCCTCGAGCTTAAGGCGCCATCTTGCAAGTCTACTTCCAGGGTCCTTTATAGAAAACAGCCAAGTTAACGGGCGGTGATCGGTCAGAAGTAAAAACTTACGGCCAAAAATTATCGGACGAAAGTGTTTAACCGCCCACACTATTGCAAGGAGTTCTCGTTCTATGGTTGAATACTTAGTTTCAGCATTGCAGAGAGTTCTGGAGGCATAGGCTACGGGTAAATCTTTACCTACGGGGCCTTCAGAGAGCACTGCGCCGATAGCAAATGAACTGGCGTCGGTTGTAATAATAAATGGCTCTTCAAAATTAGGGTATATGAGTATGGGAGTAGAAGTAAGGGCTCTTTTTAATTCGTCAAAAGATTTGACACATTCTGAATCAAACTGGAAAGGTGTGTCTTTTTGAAGTAATCTTGTCAAAGGTTTTGAAATCTTGGCGAAATTGGGGATGAATCGCCTGTAATAACCAGCTAACCCTAAGAAGGACTTGATGTCTTTTGGGTTTTTTGGTTGGGGAAAATTTAAGATACAATCTACCTTTGAGGGGTTAGGCTTCACGCCTTCGGGAGTTATAAGGTGGCCAAGATACGCGACAGAAACTCGCATTTGTCGGGTTGGATTTTTAGATTGGCTTTTCGCAATCGTTTGAAAACTTCAGAAAGTCGGGCTATGTGCTCATGTATAGTCGGAGAATAAACGATAATGTCGTCCATATAGACTAAACATCTCTCGTTTTGAACACCTAAAAGAATATTATCCATTACCCTTTGGAAGGTGGATGGAGCGTTTTTAAGACCGAAGGGCATTCTAACAAATTCGAAATGGCCATTATCAACTGTGAATGCTGTTTTTTGGATGTCTTTAGTATCGATTTTGGTGAAACCCGGAAGCTAAGTCGAGGGTGGTGAAGTATTGGCATTTGCCAAGTTGGTCAAGTAAATCCGAAATGTTCGGTAGGGGATATTTGTCGTCAACAGTAAGTTCATTTAATTTATGATAATGGACGACGACACGCCATTTTTGGGTACCAGATGCGTCTAGTTTTTTGGGAACTACCCAAACCGGGGATGGCCATGGCGAATTAGACGGACGTATAATGCCTTGGTCAAGCATCTTTGATATCTGACTTTTTACCTCTTGTTTGTGTATTTCGGGGTACCGATATGACTTTGTGAAAGAGGGTTTTGCGTTATTAGTGTCTATCGAATGTTTGATTTCGTTTGTAAAGGTCAGTTGGTCACCTTCTAAATAGAATATGTCGGAATATTCGAGGCAAAGTTGAGAAATAAGTTCGGCTTCCTCCTCGTTCAGATGTTCTAACCGAAGTTGTTCCATAATTGTAGTTTGTCTATCAGGCTGGGTCAAGTTTTGAGAGTAATTTTCAGAAAGAATGTTTACGGAAAAATTGTTTATCGGTTCGAGTTCCAAATTGTCGAAATTAACAGTCTTGGGGATAGCATTTGCATTTAAAACTGAAGTAAGGAATTCGCCTTTTTCATTAATTTTAACAAGGGCACGGGAAGATAAACTTTTTCTATTTCGGCAGATGATAGGAAAGCATCAGTTTTAGTGAGGTTACATTTTAATTTGCATATTTGTTCTGTTCGGGGTTCTAAACAGATTGTATTAACCGGGATGCAGTTATTGAAAGTTGAAGGGTTCTGAGTACGCATGACAGTATCATCCGTAACTTTGTAGAGAGGTAAAGTTTTAAAATTAGTGACAAGTTGTTTGCTGTTAAAGTCTATAACGCAGTTATAGTGTTCAAGGAAATCTGAACCCAGTAATCCGTCGAATTCAATGTCGATGTTGCAAATATATACCTTGTGTGGGTCGGCGACATTGAAAGGTACAAGGGTGGATTCGTTGATTAAGATTTTCTGATCGGTGATTCCTTGGATGACTACGTTTTCGGGAAATCGTTGTTTGAAGCGTTGGCAGGTTTCAGGTTTAAAAATTGAAAGTCCTGCACCCGTATCGATAAGAAGTTTATAGGTGTTTGAAGAGTCAGTAATATAATAAAGATTCTTTGAGTTGACGGAAAGAAGGGGTCTTACAGAAAGTTCTGTTCTGGGAAGTTGACATTGGGGCTGAAGTCGTCCAGATTCATTGTCTGAATTTGGGTTTGAATTTCTGAAATTTCTTGGTCTGGGGGTTCTGACTGAGTGGGGGTCAAATGAAAATTTACTTGAGAAGAATCAGGTTCGTCAGAATAAAATTCGTATAACTGTTCAGTATTGAAATATTCTGGTTCATTGTTTTGTTCGAAATCATTAGGGTGATAATCTTGTACGTTTCCGTACTCATCGGGTAAAGAGGTGTAATGATTTTCGTTTTGAGAGTAGTTATAGTCATTGTGATATGGTCCGAATTGCAGATTGTTCAAGTGATGAGTCTTTGGTTGTTGGCGTTGTTGATGTTTAAAGAAACTCGGGTTCGGTCTGTAATTGCCAGACATTTGGGGTTGTCTACTGGTAGATGGACGAAATTGTTGCTGTGAAAATTGTTGACTGGGATTAACATTTGTAGATTGATTAGCAGGTTGATTGGAAAAATGAGGGCGGTAATTCGAATAGTTCTGATTAGAATTCGGGTTGTGTTGAAATTGTCTCATTCTCAATAAGCATTCGTTGCTTAAATGGACCATGCGTTTACAAAAAGAGCATTGTTTTGGAGGTGGACCGTTATTTGGTTTACGAGGGGGTTGTTGGAAACTTCTATTACCTGAAAATTTCTGGGTTTCTAAATGTGATAGTTGTAGTTCTCGTTTAATTCTGGAAATGGCAGTGAGAATACTGCATGGGTCGCTGGCGCGAACGAGTTGACCAATTTTGGGCTCTAAACCCGTAAGAAGGCTATTAAGAGCCATTGACTCTATTAAGTCAATCTGTGCTTGTTTTTCTTTGATAGTTAAATTTTGCTTGTTTATAGCTGCTAGCATTTTCGCTTGATGCGTCTGGAGTCTAGCAGAGAAAGTGAGGGGGGATTCATTTGGAGTTTGCCGCATTCGTTGCAAGTCCTGTATGAGAGCCGAGAGATCCCGAGGATCTCCAAAATGATTTTCTAGGAGGGTTTGAATTTCGGCTAGTTGACTAGGGTTTCGCGAATTAATTAACTCAGCCGCTCTACCGCGTAACTTATTTTTGATATGGAGAATTAGCAGTACTTGCTGATTATCCGTTGCCATGCTGTAAGCAGTATTACAGGAGCATATGAAAGTATTCAAAAATATCGGATTACCATCATACTCAGGAATTATGGCAAATATTTCCGAAAGCTTATAGGGTTCTACAGTTGGTGTAGCTGCCTGTCTAGTCGTTGCCATTTTTAAAATTGTATAGATTCGCACAATAAATCGAAATTAAACGTTGAATAAAAGTTTTAAATTGAAATGGTAGAAAATATACGGTTTATCGATTCAGTATTGAGTAATGTTTAATATAGTAATAACAAATTTAAAATAGGAATGTATAAATGGTAGATTAATAATAAACTAGAAATAATGTTTCAAATACTTCGAAATATGTGAGTCGAAGTAATGGAAATAAAATAATATGATTATGTAAAATATATAGTTTCAAAATAATTATTTAGGAATGTAAGGTTATGAGGAGTAAAATATTATATAAATGAAAGAACTGGTGGTCATTCAAAATAAAATCAAAATAAAAAATAGTTACTTTATGTGATTCTTACGTTATTATTCCTCGCATCGGACTGTTCTCCGCGTCACTTAGCACTGGTTAGCCTGGTTGCGTGTTCCCTTGCTAGTACTTGGTAGTTGTTGTCCTTTTCAAGTAGGTTTTGTCCACAATGATTTAGAAATCTCCACAGTTAGTTAGTATTCACGTGTTCTAACTGTGTTGGACAATCCTACTGACTGCGCCAATTTTATATTCACTTTGATTCAATTCACTTTTTAAAAAAAATTATTTATTTAGAAACATACAAAATTAAAATTGAACAATTAAAATAGTTAAAGTACTTGAATAACTTAATACAATAAATGATATTATTTGAATGACTTAATACTAAAAGTGATAATATTTGAATGACAACACGAGAACGTTTCCAGTTGCTTTTATAACATTGACAAAAGTGCTGATGCAAGTCAGCGTTTTTACTGGGTAAACGGACTCGTGTAGGTTTCCGGGAAGTTGTTAGCATATAATTCAAGATGAAATTTGATATCCCTGAGAAGTCACGTACGCTTTAAATTCCGTTGACTTCTCGACTGTGTGAACTAAGTGCTGATATATTTTGCATATAACATATATATTCAAATGGACAGTTTTTGCTTCAGTTTTGTTTTGGATTGAATTGATGTATATTTCTAGTTCTGTAGTAGGTAAAATACTGTTGATTATTGGTGATTATTTTGTATTGAACCTCTATATTACTGAATTTTTACTATAATAGTTAGCTGATTTTTGTTATAAATATTTACATTAATACAATTAAATAATGATCTATCATGTAATGCTTTAATGATACCCTTTTTAAAGTATTTGGATGATTACAGTTAAATGTGAGATATCTACTGTTGTGAGTCGATTTTCTAAAAACTCTGTCTCAAATGTGTTTTCGTTATTAATATAGCTAAGATGGTAGTTTGTTATTCTGCTCAGTTTCTAGTGTAAGTTGGATAGTTGGTGGTTTGTGGTTGATGTGGCTTAATAATTCATGTAAGTAAGTCTCCTTTATAATAGTGGAGACACTTTGCAATCTTATTTCTAAGTATTTTTCACAGTTGGGTATGTTTGTTGACGTTTACAATTTCCTTATTTTCTACAGCAGCGCGCTTTTTATTTTCGACCATAGTTTGTGATGTCGCTTTCGTTATTACCTTGCTCCTATTTCTTTCAACAGTTCAGCATTTTGCTCATTTAGTTAGGTTTTACCTTGTTCTTCTAACTTTTCGATTAATATAGTCCAGAATTTTCGTTCAGACTACTATTATCTTGGTGACTGAGTTCTTGCCACATTTATATCAATAACAAGTTTTGGTTTTTGACAACCTTTTGAATGCCTTCTGTCTACAGTGTTTTTACCGTGCTTATATCCTTTATAGGGTGAGTTTGATTTACAGGACAAATTCAATTCTACCCACTTCCTATTGAATTTTTCCTGGGGAAGAGTTTTGATATGAATATACCCTGATAGTGTGTAAACTGTACTAGTTGTTACATTCTCCTAAACCAAAGTGGTGTTGCCTTTTTCCACTTTGATTTTAAAGTACTGATTATTTGCTCAAATAGCTGTGATTAGTAGTGCCCTTGAAATTATAGCGACTCCGTGTGATGTGGTGCAAATCCAAAGATTTTATTATCCCACCTTTTATGGATGAGGAGTTTTACTCTGCCAGTTCTTCAAGCAGTTGTTACTTGGATGTGTAAGTCTGACTTAAATGTTATTAGTTGTTTCCTGAAGGATAGTTGCGGGGTCTAGGTCAGACCACGTCGTGAATGACAATGAAACGGTTGTAATGTTTATATTTTCACACTCGGGTTCAGTTCTTGGATTTATTTTAAAAACACAGTCCAACTCACTCTAATTTATTTCCACTACTATAACACATTTTATTTTCACAGAACTTTTTACAATTTATCTTAACTTTACAATACGGCAGTCGAATACAGAATAAATGCTATCGCCAGCTGTCCGTATTTATATTTTACTCTCGGAATTCTCTAGTAGATTAACGAGCCATCGGGAAATGTGTTCTCGAAACTTCGATGAAATTCGACCAATTCCCATTAACGCTAGCCGTCGGGCTCGAGTCGGTAGACAAACTTTCGGTTTCCCAGAAATATCACACTATGAAAAGGTGTAATTCTAAAATTTAAAATTAAAAGGTTTAACAATATTTTTTGACATTTCTTTGCCATTGACAACGTGATCTGACCTTGACCTCGAATGGTTGGGAAATATACAATAATTTTGTGTATTGTGCTTAAACATTAAATGTTATTAATTTTTCCTTTGGACTTATGTCTTATGCTAGCAATGTCTTATCTGGTTAGAACTACTTTTAGCAATTTTTTGGCGATTATAAGATTGATTGATGCTAAATAGTCTCATTTGGTGAAAAATAAATGAAAAAATAACTTAGAGTCTAGATAATAGTATATACATTTAATTTATAACTGATAATTCATACTATTTAAATATATCTTCCTCATTAAAGTTTGTTCTTCGATTGCACCATTATAAGGAAAATAATATTATTTCGACAAAAATAATTTCCAGCTAAAACTGTGTATGCTATGTACTAAATCCTAATTCACCAAAGAATATGTTGTACGGAATATTTCTTGCTATTGCGAGATCGAGAACTGTACAAGTTTTGAAATTATGCAGCATCGAAAGTTATTTTCATTAACAAAGTCGAACAAGCTTGTGTTTTCAGTTATTAAAAGTTGGTTATAAGTTTTGTGAGCTCTGCGAAATTTTGCCTATTGATGAGCACTATTATTACAATTCGGAAATATAGTAGAGGAACTTGTAAAATTGGGGAAATTAGGAACATTTGAAAAGTCCATGATACATGGTGTACCCTAAAGATTAGCACTGCTATATGATAAAGGGTAAGAGATGTATAGACTGTTAAAAGTGGAAAAGTGGTATATTTTTTAGACAATTGATATGACTTATGCTGCCTCTTATCACTCTCATGTTTGCGCTTTCTTGTATGAAAGCGCAAAAATGTCATTTGTTATGAAATTTTGAATAGCAGGACCTTCACACTATTTTTCGTTTCTACAGGGCCAATCTCAACTTAATTGTTGTTAATGCGGACCTGTTGATTTTTGTTAAAATATAGATGAAATATGGTAAAACTAATTCATGGCTATGTGATGTTTTAAGTTTATGTGACGTTTTTTGGCACAAATAATCGTCAACCGCCATGCAGATATTAATACAATAAATAAAAACAAAAACCGACTTTGAAAAAAAATAACTTAACTGAATGAAAAGCATGTCATTATTTTCTGCTACAACAAATACTCTGGGAAGTACACTTATAAGTTGTAATTCGCAACTTTGCTGTTCAAATTGGCAACGACTTCAGAAAAAGTTTTTAATTGTTGTAGCAAAAAATTATTTCATGCTTTTCAGTGAAGTTATTTTTTGTCGGTTTTTGTTTTTTAAAAATGTATTTATTTCACAATTTTCAAATCTAATTAACTTTTTTGATATTGCCTAAAATAAGGTATTATACTTTTAAGCATTATTTATTAGTTTGACCAACCTCGTTTACTGTTGAATAGAATAATTTGTTTTCCAAATATCTATGTGTATTAAGAAAATTTTGTATATGCTTGTAACTTAACTGGATCCACTATATTGTGACGATCCGAGTATCATCGTTCTTTAGGTATTTTAATTATACTGACATTCATTTAAGTCTCCTCTCCGCGGAATCTTATAATAAATCGTTATACAGTTTTAATTGATATAGCATAGTAGGATGCACTTTTTCAATTCATAAGTAGATGAATTACTTCTATTTGATAACAATTTTAGAGATTAACAAAAATAAAGATAAGTACTTCACTTTTAATCAAAATTCCTATTTGATGGTAAACCTACTACCTACTATAGTTAAAAAAAGTGACAGATTACAGTGTACGCTTTAGACCATGCCAACCTGTCTATGAAGAATAACTTTTTCTGTTAAAATTATTAATAAAAATACATCTTTTGATTTATGAGTACATACTGTATATAGAGACTAATCAGAAATCTTTACTTTGAGGTTGATTAACCGACATTTAGTTTGGTTAATTAAATTTGTTTACAATTTACTCCAACTTCCAAATAGAATTTTTTTCAGTATTTTTAATACTAGCGACTCCACCAAAATGAAAATGCTTCATATTGTTATCTCGCACATATTTAATTTTTTCAGCCATTAACGCTGTTTAAAATACTTTCAAAATTTTTATTTGGTGCTCAACTAATACTGAAAAGTTGCAAGAGGACCAAATGTTCCTCAAAAAAGCTATCGAGGCCATTACTCCATTCTGTTGAATCCAATTTCTCGTAACCAAATTGAGAAAGTCATGTGAAAAAATTCTACCTTTTTTACATACCGGTTTGACTCCTTCTTGGGCCTTAATTGAAGAAATTGCATATCACACCACCATACTGTATCTTTAGGTGAAGACAATTATCTGGGATTAGTGACATTGCACATTCAAATGAAAATATCTTGCAACACTGAAAATAAATTTACTCAGGAATGTCTTCGAAAAGAGCTCCACATGCGCTCCTCCGAGAATTGATACCATTTTTGAGGTTCTTACATAATCATTAGCTTGTTCTTATGGTAATAATTGAGAAAGATTATACCCATTGAATAATCGGAAAGTGCAAGAACAGACGTATGTTTGGATTGCCTAAATATTCTAAGGTGCTCTAATGAACTTAGGGTCTCCAATTCTTCGCAGTAGTTGGGATCAGAAAACAATTATTTGCAATGGAGGAATACTTTCTGCGGTTGGGGTTTGTGCAGAACCAACAAGGTGCATTTTGTAATGTCGTAAGCTTGGTTGCTCTAAATTGTGTAATAACAATCGCCTTCCACAATGAGGTTATGAAATAGAGTGCAGATATAAACAACTATGTTAAGTTTCCTATAAGTTTGTTTAGTAATAATAAAATACAAAATAATTAATCAATTTTTACATAAGGAAAATCTAAATGATAAAGGCTATTTATTAGTATTTATTTTCATTTATTTTGTCCCTATTGTCAATTAATTTCATCCTAGACTTCGAACAAAATATTCATTTACTACTCTCTCCTCCCTCACCAAATTTATCGTAATCATAAAATATGTCATTCCAGTATATATGCGCAATTAGAATACACGTAAAAAAATACTCACATCGTTTCATAAAAGGAAAAATCTAACCTATAAATTAGAAACACCATGAGTTAGATCTATAACAGAAATCAGAAGAAATTTTCAAAGTCGGCATGTTATTCGCTTCTCGAGGTTTTATAATTCCCTTGAACGCAATACAGTGTATTGTTTTAATTGCACTTACTTCAGATGGTTATTGTTCCGACAGCCATAAAGCACAGTAAACAGAGAAGTGTTATGGGAGGCGATGTTCATAAAAATTGTCTACCCGAAAGCACAATTAAGGTTAACAAACCTTTACCTGTGCGAAACTGAATAAACGACGAGTAGGATAGCTTATTTCCTGCATCTTCCAGTTTATATTTATGGTTAGTTGGGTATATAGTGCACGCTTGAAAAAAGTAGTATATTCCAAAAAATCCAAACCTTTCAAAGTCTTTAATTTGGCACGCTATCACAGGCTAAAGAAATCTGTTAGCTTTTAGAAATACAGGGTGAAACAAAAAAAACCGAAGATCATACATAACAGCGGGGTTGCTTTCAAGTTGATAGAACCTGGAAAACTTGTCATCAATATTATGTGGCGGTCCTAGAGACGATTTTTTTGTCAAAATGCAATCAAAAGATTCTGTTGTTTAACTGACATCCTGTAAGAGAAAACAAAGGAAAACCCTGTGAACTACCCAATATAGGGTTGTTCGAAAGGAGATGGCCACTAATTGCATGATTAATTCTCGGCAACTAGATACGATTGAGTTATGTTATAAGAAGCGATACTATAACATAATTAAGACATACTTTTTTATTTTCGTTTTTGTATTGTCTTCTTCTTTGTGTTGTTCAAATGTCTAATCGTATTTTGTGGCCTAGGTCCCAAGCGTATTCAAAAATTCCAGATTTGTGGAATTGTCGTTTTATTTTGTGTTTATTTATTCGTACAATTAGAGGTCTACACATTTCTCCAATATAAAATGTGTTACATTTGTAAGGGATTTAGTAAACGCAGTTATTGAGTTTTAAGTTGTGAATGTTCTCTATGTTATTAATTTTAGTTTTGAATTTAGTTTTGACACTAAATCTACTTCCTACTCTTTTCAGCCTTTCTGACAGACCCTGTATGGACGGTATAGTTTTTACTGTACTAAGTGTATTACTTCAAGTGGTTTTGTACTGATTCTCATAATTCTTTTGTGTTCAGATTTGTTTAACACTTTGTTAATGAATTTTATAATGTAATTATTTTCAGTAAGAACATTTTTTGCATATTTTTTGTATTGAATTTGTTATTATCCGAACAGCTGGTCTTTGCTCTCTCATATTATGATTTAATAAAACACCCCTTTACTGTATATGTATATAACGTTTATAGAACTTGTCACTGTGTATGAATTTTTGGTAATCACTAGAAGTGTGATGCTGTAAAATGGGTGTGAAATGAGGCATCTTTGTTTTAAGTTTAGTATGTGAATAAACGATATATTTTGTTTACTACTCACTATCTTAGAACTATTTAAATTAGTATAGTGTTTAGTAGGTTTTAAAATTTGAAATTATTCTTTATATATTTTATAATTATTGGTTCACTGCCTAAATATTAAGGTAAACTTTTATTTTGATATTCAATTTTTTTTATTATTTCCATACACATCCTAACCTAGATTCTGAAATATGGAAATTGTCGTTCCAGTTGTGGCGGTTATTACTAAAATAATAATATACCAGAATGTTTGTGAAACACTCTATATTTAAATATTGTATGCAACTGCCAAATAAATTTACGCTAAACCTTTATAAAAAATATTTTTATGGTAAATTGTCTTATTATTATTGCAGCAAGAATATGGAACACTTTTGTGCTTCCAATCCTTTGCAATCATTAAATTACTGACCTTTACCCAAATGTGAAGCTTGCAAAGCAAATCAAGGCCATAAACAGTCAACAGCAACCATCGGCCGCTTTTTACCATCACCTGGAAAGCGTTGATCGATGAGGCCTTTTGGTGGCACGAGAACAAAGCAAGCAGTAAGTGGGTTGAGGGCCGCATAAATATGCGACGCGGATATATTAAGAAGCAATTTCAAGGATATATTGGAAAAATGCAATGATATAATAAAAAGCTACTAACGTCACTAGTTTTAAGTACGTGGAAAAATTACATTACATTACATCGACTCTATTCAGTATTTTTAAAAAGAGCCTTCGACAAGTTTTTTTAATGGTAAAAATGTGAGGTAGTTACGAAAGAATGA
The DNA here is from genome assembly GCA_034190945.1 of Octodonta nipae. NCBI lineage: Eukaryota > Metazoa > Arthropoda > Insecta > Coleoptera > Chrysomelidae > Octodonta > Octodonta nipae. The sequence goes on along the minus strand of CM067217.1, from coordinate 40,407,521 downwards.
GGGAAAACTTTTATCATTTTGTTGGGGAAAAACTGTATAGTAGGTCAAATAGTTTGGGAGCAAAAAGTTGAAACGAAAAAGTAAACGGTGTGTCGACAAAAAACTTCTGTATTTTTAACAAATTCAACAGACTTTTTGTGAAACAGAAATATGGGGAAGATATTTTTAATTTTAGGTTGTAAATCTTACTTATACTTATATGTTATTGATTGGTGTATATTGCACCTTTCAAATACAGAAGTAACTATGATATATTTTTAGATGAAGCTAAAATGAAACAAAATGAGCCATTTGGAAAAAACAAAATTGTTAACCAATGGAGATGCAAGCAGTTTATTAATTATGATGATGTTTATAAAATTAAGATTAGGTTAGTTTAGGGTATAAGTTTAATATCAGGAATTTTTGAATAATTTTGCAATAAACTTCGTGGTTTCAAATCAAATTCTAAAAACTGATATTCACTTTCTAGGACTTTATTTCAACACAACAATCCGATATTTACAACAGCTGATTCCGAAACAATATACATCAAAATAATAACACGACTATCTAAGCTGTACTAACTATGAAATGTACGACCGTCCAATTTATAATCCACATCCATTTTTCTCGTAGTTCTTTGTAGTTCTCGATGGGCATTCTACTGTTGTTCGAGTGTTCGATGCTAATACGTTTTTGCTGACTAGAAGGTTCCGGATCGTAATATTTTTTATTATCCCAGGCGTTCTATGCTTTATTTTCATTGGAATGCCTAATGTTTTCTCCAGTGGAGGCCAATATATTCTATAGCAATATGTTATACAGCTTTATTTTATCTTCAGTTATTTCCATATTGCCTTTGTCAGTAACGCGATTATTATCTATGCAGTTTTATGATTTTTTGCACTGTGAAATATTACTTTCATGTTCCGTTAACCAAATATTAGTAATTTTAACATTCTGACCGAAGTGCAGTTAACTTAATAACCAACTTAAACAGTTGTTTATAAATTTAAGAGAATATAAGTACGATATAAATGAGGAAACTGCTTTTCCACAATGAGATATATATGTATTTTTGAATCAGCGTGTAATTATGTTGATCTCGTAACGTTTTTTATGTTAATATGTTACCCCTTTGTATATATACTTGTAGAAGTGATATTCTCCCCCGCTTAGTGGTTGAAACTAGAGGGTGACCGATATCTGTAAAACGTTGTCCCCCAGTAAATATAAATTAATAAAAATAACTAATTTAAACGTTATTTTGAGTGGCTTTGGGTTTAGAAATGAAAGATCTGTATATTAAATGCGTTATTAACAAATTTTTATGTGATAAAATTTTCTTTAAAGACTAAAAACCAGAAAGTATTTGCTAGTTAACTCCTATCCAATTACAGTTACATCTCTAACCACAACAGAGGACCGTGCAACCTAAGCTCCGCTCTAGTTTACTCTCTCCAACTCTTCACGTATTCCACGTAAACTTCCAAAACTTCTACCAACATCACAACTCCAACAAAAACATGAGAATCCACTTTGGCTACGACTAGGAATATTCCAAACCGCCTTCGATATAGAAGCAGTGGATTTCCTTCTCGCGTATTTGGTCGTCTCTCGCGAAATTTTACCTTTTTCATTGAATGCCGCCCCCGCGTATAACCGAAAAGACTCACTGTACGTCGTTGGCGGCATCGAGGCGAAGGCAAGCAACTAGCGGCGGGAGCATAGAGGGAATATCGATCCTACAAAGGTCACCTTATTCACGTCACCTCCTCATTCAGAACTCCACTAGTGCTAGCCTAACTGAGGGATGCCGATACCTCTTTCGCCTGCGAATGCTTTTGCTAGATCCGCTAAACAATGACTCCGAATTGAGGTTTACATTTGAATTCACGTGAATAGTTTTACATTTTACATGAACAGTTGCATTGTAAAATGACACCAGATTAATCTTTAACTAATGCGAAGGAAATGTTTTATGATGCACTGGCTATTATTATATTCCAAATGAGGTTAAAGGTCACTTTATATTCGTAGCACCTGCTGCTGCTTTATTGTCCATTTTAATAATGAAAAAAGCCCAGTGGCTTATAGATAAAAACTTTGGTCAAGTGCGAGTAGGTGTTGCATAGGTGTAATTCCGTGGACCACCTTTGCGATTTGTTTTAGGCTAGGTATACGGGGTGTTTCAAAAAACATGGTGTGCCTGCTAGGACAGATAGAATAGCGAAAAATAAGTAGAGTTTATTCAGTAACAATTATTCCTAATTCCTTCTTTTTTTGGTGATAAGTACTGTCACTATTGTAATGAAATTTGTTAAATTTTTTTAAAGCTGGCACATCGAAACACTCCATTGTTATGTCTGACACTCAAAGATGGCGCTAGTTACATGATTAATAGGGTGTACTTGTAATTGTAACTTTTTATCAAACTAAGACTATCTAGTTTGATATTTTTAATAAAATTATTCCCCATTCAATTTTACACCTAAAAAGTACTACTTATTACATTCAATATTATGTAACATGTTCCAAATATTTGATTTAAAAATGATGGGATACTCGGTAATATTTAACAAAAATGTTTGTGCAAAATATTTTCTTAATAAAAAAAAACGTGAATGCGAAACATCGTTCTTACTAAATTAACAGCATAATAAAGCTAAGATCCGTTGGATTTAAAGAAAAAACATGATTTTGCATAAACACTTTTTAAATCCAAATATTTGGGAAATAGTACACTATATCGAATTTTATAAGTTTTGGTGTAAAATTGAATGGAGAATGATTTTATTAAAATTTTCGATCCAAAACTATAACCTCAAAAAAGTTACAATTAGAAGTATCCTCTATTAATCGTGTAACTAGTGCCCTCTTGGAGAGTCAGATGTAACAGTGGAGGATTCGGATGTATCAGCTTTAACAAAACATTCCCAACAAATTTCATAACAATGGTGCCAAAAGTTTTAAAGTAATTGCCAAAAATGTGTATAACATAATATTCTTTAAGACCCTGTATTTCTAAAACAGAGGCAGTTAGTAATAACTGGTAACGAGTAAACCCCTCTTATGTTTGCCTATTCTATCTTAAATTCACTTAAATTTTCTTATAAACGTTTCCAAATTATGGGCTAACTACTTTCGAAAATTATTGAGAAATAGTTAGATTTTCTTCTATTGTCCCTAATATCGTTAAATTAAACATTTTAAAATTGTATAAAATATCGTATTTCTCATGACGAGCACTATTAATTAATACATGATGAGTTTAAATATTTTATATTCTTTTTCTGTTTATTTAAGTTTCTAATTTAGTCTCCAAAATTAAATCCTGGAATTTTGATTGCTTTTAGGTCTCTAAAATTTGAGTGAGGCTCAGTGATCTCAATTTTGAAAATTTTAGACTCCGTCTTTTTTAGATAAAAGGGAAAGAGGGAATATATATTAACCTTAATATTTTTCATGGTTGTATATTTTCTGTGCTCTTTTTAAAAAAATATTTCAGGATTTAAAAAAAAACACTTTTGTATCTGTGACGTCGAACTTTTCATTTGGTGTATTACATGCTGCACTTGAAAAATATAGATATTATTTTTTGCGCCATTTTATAAATTTTCCCCTACATTAATAATATATTTTTGCGTTATTTTTTCTGTAAACATTCAGCGATGCCCAACATTATCTATTTTTTCAATTTTTTTGGCTCAGTACTTTCGGAGTTAAAGAGCTTATATATCTATATATAAATAGGCAAAGACAATACGGTTAGGTACAATTTTCTCCTCTGCCAATCAACCGATTTGGTTTATTTTTGTATGCTTTAGTAGCTACAGATGACCTTCAGTGCAGAATGCTAAAATTAATTCATAATATTGGTTCAATAATTAAATGAATATATAAAAATAGGCAAAGACAAAACAATTAGGTACCATTTTCTCCTTTGCCTCTCAACCGATTTTCTTCATTTTTGTTTTGTTTAGTCGCTACTGACGACCTTTAGTGCAGATCTAATATTAATTTATAATATTGGTTCATTCATTAAATGAAATGTAATAAAAATTCATTATTTACGTTCATAATGTCAACGCCAAACAACTGAATGTGCCGCCGCCGCCAGACTAAACACATTGAGTAATTATAGATAGAGGGACAAATGCTGTTATATACTTAGAGCATGTACTTCTGGAAGTGGCATGCAAGCGTTGTTATTGTTTAGTAGTAAAGTAATCGTTGTATATTATAATTATACAGGGCGATTCTAGATATGTTAGAAATGATTTTTTTCGTGGGTGGCAGTTACATATATAGGGTGTTTAAAATATACAGTAGAGTGCAATTATAACTAATAAAATAATTATATAGGGAAGCCCTTCAGCGATTGAATTTACAAGGTTCTTGGAATAGAAGGCGCAGTAGAATTACAGTTATACAGGGTGCTGCAAAAAAAATTATACAGAGATTTATATACAGGGTGGCGGAAATGGAAATGCAACATTTCGTAACCCATAAGCAGTTGTATATATAGGAAAGATGAAAATATAGGGTGAGAGGAATTATAGATATACAGGATGATGATAAACAATTAGAAAAGGAAATGATTTATAGAGTAGCCCACGAAGAGTTCCATATATATGATGATTGAAATATAGGTCGGAGTAGAATTATAGTTACAGAAGATAGTTGAAAATTTCATAAACAAAAAGAGTAAGTACGGTGGCTCATAGGCAGTGGCATATACAGAATGGTTTACCGGGTAGTTCAAAAATGTTAAAAAATATTATGCGTGGTCCATGAGCAGTTGCATATACAGGGTGGTGGAAATATATAATGATATAATTATTATAATGGGGATTTTAATAAATATTAGAGAATTGAGTGCAATCATAGCAATACAGGGAGGTTAGAAAAATAAATATGTAGGGTAGCCCATTAGCGGTTGAATTGTTGTCATATTAAATTGAGAATTACGAATTTGAAAACAAATAAAGTCCTATGAATTATATCTGAAAAAAATATATCGTTATTTATTTGTAGAAACGAGATGTAAGACCGACATCTAGGATTTTCGAGGAAACTATCACACAGAGGTTCCGAATCTGGATTCGTTTCGTGTAATTGCTGTTCTCCCTAAAATCCTAGGATAGAATGTCAATATAAAATTTTCAGGTTACCTACCCTGCCAGAGATATTGACACAATTTGTCGAATTTCGACCACTGGGCGACAGCTAGTCTATATATAAATAGGCAAAGACAATACGGTTTGGTACAATTTTCTCCTCTGCGAATCAACCGATTTGGTTTATTTTTTAATGCTTTAGTAGCTACAGACGACCTTCAGTGCAGAATGCTAAAATTAATTTATAATATTGATTCAATAATTTTAATTATAATTAAATGATAAAATAATAAAAAAAATCATTATTTGCATGCATACTATCACAGCCAAATAGTGCCGCCAGTTTGCTTCTAGAAAAAATCATAAGAGAGGTTGACTCCAATGTGAAAGACAAACAAAAATTAAATGTAACACTAAAAGTTTTGGTCCTTCGCTAAAGTTAGCCTACATAGTCATGCTATTGAAATAGAACGACGAAAAATTATAACACATAATAATCGCCGTTTATTGGGCGCCCGCAAGTTTGCAGTTTGCAACTTTCATTGCATTGTAAATATGGTTTGGCAACTAAAATCAGAATTATGTTGCATCTCATCAATTTATTTCTGATATCTTCTTTATTTTAACCGTATACTTTTAAATTAGAGTTCTTTATTTTTGTCGGGTAACTTTCGTAAGTTTAATTAATATTACAGAAAATTGTGAAATTATGCACAAATTCACGATAAATAGGTAGATCTGACAACACTGAATGATTAGCCATCTGCCGGAAATTTGATTTAAATTTTGACATTTCATTACTTTGTAGCGATTAGGTTGAAAGTTTTCAATTCAGTAACACAAGATTTCAAAGTATTTTCAAGGTTTCAATTTCAATTCACAGAAAAAATTCTCAAAAATAGGTGTATTTAACTACTTTTAATTAACAGTATGTGATTCCTATTTCTTTATATTTTCTACATAAAACAGAAACGTCATGAGTTAGGTACTACGTTGGTAAGTAAATTTTTTATATTGAAAATCATACTGAGAATTAATGTTTTCTGACACTCCGGAAATCTTATGGTTAATTAATTTCACATTACATGGTCCGATTGCTGCAAAGTTCTGACTGTTAAAAACATTTTAAAGATTTGTTTGAATATATTAGGTTATTAGTTATTATTTATTCTAGAGTAAAATATATTTTTTTACATACATATTACCTTTGAAACAGTACATTGCTGGCTTTAAAATTGACAACCTAAATGTTCAAAAAATTTAAAATCCAAAATGCTTTACACCACAACAGAATCCACTGCGTAATTATATATGCTAGGTTGGTTTTCAAAAGATAAACACGGCAGTGGCTTGGTAACGCTCTTTCAGACCAAGTGATGACCACCTTATAGTATCTTTGGAGTTGCCTATAGTTCAATAGGAAAATATTTAGTGTTGTAAATTATAGATCAGTATTGATTTTTCGGACAAGCAGTACTAACTTTTCGTAGAAAATAATATTTGTAATTTTTTGTTGTGATTATAAGTCATTAATAATATATAATTTTCTTAATAATCCGAAGGTGTTGTGCAACAAATCATCAATCAGCGGATATTGGAAATGTCATTAAATATTAGAGTTTTCATTGAGTTGTTTGTCATCTCTATTGTTAAAACCGGAAACGGAAACTTTTAGGTTATAAAAAAAAATCCGCCGATAATTAGATTGAACATGTTGCATAGACATATTTACGTAAACATAATCCTACAATTATATACATAAATTTCGTAAATTATTTCTTTATATTTAATCCAAATGAAATAGTTGGGATAGCAAAAGCCTGGCCTGCTTTTCTAATTTCCCCTCAACTCTATATTTTATACAGACAAAGTAACGTCAATAATGTTCAACTCATAATGTTTATGAAAAGCATGAATTTTTTTGTTATTTAATCTTCCAATTAATTTCCAGAATTAATATTAGTCTCAATAGTTTCGGGATTAAGGGTGGCAATGGTCGACTTTTGTAAAATTTTACCCAGAAGTAACCTTCCAAAAACCAGAATTCGTTTGTTTACACTATACGCCAGTGATTGCCAGACGGGCAGAAACAAGACTGATTCTATAAGAGTTTCATTTCATCGAAATAATATAATCCGTTCAGTTTTGGTCTGAAATGAAGAGATTACGTTTATGCCCACCCCAATTTTCAAGTCTGTCTGTGTGTCTGTTGGTTTTCGTTTTCTCTTTGGAGACAGGCTTGCGATGTATCCTCAGCACATGGTACACAATGTACTGTAAAATAAAAATTTTACCCAACATGATACAGAACAGTATTCAACAAAGATGTAAATATATTTTGCGTAACAGTTTCATATACTCAAAGATTCGTCAGAAGGAATAAAATTAAGGAAAAACATTATTTGAAAATGTCAACAGAGGAAAATTATATACTAGTGGGGTTATATATCCTGATCTGGAATCTTCCAAAATCGTAATGCCATAAAGCAAGTAAAAATATAAACTAGTTTTAAACCTCCTTAATAGACTAATACTAATTTCGTAAAGGTTTATTCCCACATCATATATACATAACAAAACCACAGTAACGACAATCATGTTGAACCTAGCTAATTAAAACTAACTCAGCTTAAATATTATTTCTTCTTCTTCGGTATTTCATGGATTAGACTTCGCCTGTTCCTACACTACTCCTAATGCCACCTTATTGTAGGTCCTCGCAGAAATATTCTTTCTTTGAGTTTATAACCACTTCCTCGTTTAGGAAATCTAATGTCCTCCAATCTGTGACTTTTTCATTTTTCTTTATTTAATCAATATTTCTTATTTTACTCTTTAATGGTTGCAACCTTTGATTCGCCGCAGGCTTGTATTTTTTATCTTTCTTCGAGATTGTCCAGTTTTCACAGCCATAAAGTAGAACAGCCACTGCTAGTGTTTTATAGAATTAGAGTGTTGTTTTTTGTTTGTATTTATTATTTATTTTATTATTCAATCAGTTAAAGTGTGATACCTTTTCTATTGGCCGGTTGTCTATAATTGTTTTAGATCTAACATGATACCTACGTTTTCATTTAAAATGGTTTGAGACTGTTTGTGGTATAATCATTACCCGAACTTTTTTATATACTTGATTGATTGACTCAGTTGTATGAAAATATCTTGCCAAAGCTTATTTCGGTGTACTCCGTGAACCGCCTTCTTAAGTTCACAAAAGTTAGGTATGTTTTACAATTAAATTCTCTGCGTTTCTCTAGTATTGCTTTTAAGATTAATACGTTATTGTTACATGATTTTACTTTTCGAAAGCCATTTTGTTCTTCATAATTTTTACTTCTTTGTCAGCATTCATTTACAGTTTAAGTAGTGTAAGACGGAGTTTGCCTCCATATTTCAATAGTTCTGTATTTATACCATCGGTTCCTAAAATTTTTCTATTTTTTGCATTTATTTAGTACTACCTGTAATTCTTCCAATGTTAGTGGGTCTATTTCCTGTCTCTCTTTTTCGATTATTTCTTTATGGGAAATTTTTTGTCCATAGGTTTTTATGTCTGATCCATTGATTATTTTGGACAGCATTTATTTGTTCTAAGTTCTTCTCTGTTTTACGTTATTTTGTATGCATATGCATTATGCATTTTGTCCATGTATACCATTTTATATTGATATGTTTGTTGTATGCCATGTTGCTTTGTAGTCATTCCAGTCTTTGTTTTTCTGCACTCATTATACTGCAGATAAGTTTACTGTTCATTGCTAATGGATTTTTAGTCGTCGGTGGTGTTAATCTTTTTTTCTCTTCTTCCTAAACATTCTGAAACTGTCATAGTTGTTTCGATCGTATTACAACAAATATATAAATAACTTGGCTTGACATTTATTTAAAAAATAAAGTGAAAAAATATGTTTAAATGAATTTCACAAACTATCACCCTATGTAGGCTTTCACGGCTGGTGTCAATGGATTAATTGTAGTATTACCACACTGCGTAGTGTCAACACTCTTATTGCCGAGCACAAACGAAACAGTCTTTTTTAAGACTTGAAATATATGGTGTTGTAGAACAAGCTTTACACTCAGAAGAGTACAATACCCACGGACCGAAGTTATGTCAAATATATCCTACTCCTGAGTCCAGCGGGAAGCCATGGAGATATAAAAACACCTGAACAATATTAATCGCAAAGAAGAATACTCAGCAAAACTTTTTTACCCGCACTTCGAAACCCTTTGTAAGGCTCATACACTCTAGCCAATCATGGCAGACTACTCCTTCACCGGTTGGCATAAATATCAGCGCGCTCCACTCGATAGTCCTACTCTAGGGTATGGGGAGTGTTTACTAATCTAATATTAGTTTTAAAATCAATTTCCCCATTTGTTTTGGAAAACTCTATGTAATTTTTATTTTTATAAAATTCTAAATAGATTTTTAATTTACATAATCTGAATATACTTCATATTTTAGTTTGGAACTATATATTTGAAAAGTTTGTGTTCGTCATTTTCCAACTGCAGCATAACCCTAGCTCTATAGCTTATTTTTGCCGTTGTTCATCGTGATTTACAAAAACTTCAGAGCAGCGGTAACTATTTTTAGCATTTGAATCAATATCCATATCTTTATATCCCATTATTGTTCGAACGTCTGGTCTAGCCATAGGTTTCTCGATTTTAACTGGATCCAAACGAAAATTTCCCTCAAATTGTTTGGTCGGGCGCACATTTTAATATTAAATTTGGTATTGACACTACTTTTTCTAAAACAATCAAGTATTGCCACTATTTAAAGCTACAGTTTTGTAGTTGTTTCCTGGTTGCCGATGATTAAGGAAGAAATTCCTAATGGTCATGTCCTCGTCAACAACCCAGAGTCCGGATAGGTCAGATTTTTCCTAGGTTTTTGCTTATGATTTTAATGGGATCACTGCATAGAAAATGCTTTTATCATATTTTTGGCGAATGCATCTTATAAAAAAGTCACACCTGGGAGCGCCACATAACATTATTACAATTTGAAAGGAACTTTATGATTATATGATCTTTAGAAGTTTCTTTGCTACCATGTGTATTCTCAAATTAAATTTTCTTAGTTAAATCATAAGTCAAATAATATTGTCAAACATTGTAATTTTAAATTTTAGAATTGTGCCATTTTTTTATAGTTTCTTTGACATTCACAACGTGCATTGAAGTGTTATTTCCCAAAAGTTCTTAAAAGTTGATATTTTGTAGCTTCCGGGTCGTTATTAAGTTACTAACTCATTATATTTGTTAATATTGTCACATGTTTTTCGTTTGGTTAGAAATAGAGGAAATAGAACCACAATAGTTAAAAAGTTAAAACTCTGTAACTTAACTCGTTTCTGTAGTAGTTTTTTGAAAATGCTAATTTCAGGTCAGCCAAGGACCTTTTCCTTTTATTTGTAGAAGTTATTTAATGCTTTTGGCGAAATAAAAAAAGGCAAAACTATAAGAAAATCGTTATTGGAATTACACTTGATAAAGGTGTTTTGCTCAAATCATTTCAACCGTTTCCTTCTAAATGTTATTTGTAGCATATTCTTGATTATTTTTATGTTTTCTTGGGAGTAACACCACAATTGAAATAAAAAGCTGTATATTGAACGAAAAAACCAAACGATTTTTTTTTTCGATTTAGGTACAATACAAAGTTCAATTTCGAACAACCTATTTTAGGTATCTTATCTGATATGTGGTTTATCTCTCTTCTTCTTTTTCTTTTGGTCAGAGAAATCTCATTCTCTGAAAAAATAACCTGAAAATCATCCTCGGAGAACTTTTCCTAAACAACTATTTCTCTAAAACTTATAGGAAGAAAGTTATAGAGCTATATTTAAAAAAAAACGTAGCTGACTTAATTTTTAGAAACTTTCTCTAACTGTTTTTATTTGTTTCAATATTATATTCTTATATATTCCGTCTATATATATATATATATATATATATATATATATATATATATATATATATGGTGGTTTTTGGTGGTTTCCGGGAATTCATCCGCGTAGTTGATAACTGATCCCTGCCGGGATCGATGGTAAATGACGACATTTCGGCAGAGTCACATCTGCCCTCTTCAGGTCGGTTCGCATAATTCTCGTAGCCTTCTGCTTTCGCTTCTAGTTATTCGAATACTTCAGTATTCAGTAACAGTATTCGAGTAACTAGAAGCGAAAGCAGAAGGCTACGAGAATTATGCGAACCGACCTGAAGAGGGCAGATGTGACTCTGCCGAAACGTCATCATTTTACTATCGATCCCGGCAGGGATCAGTTATCAACTACGCGGATGAATTCCCGGAAACCACCTAAAACATTAGTGCCCGCGAAAACTTAAAAACAAATATATATATATATATATGTATATAGTATAAGTATAAATCCTCTCTACATTATTGACTCTTTCTATTTTTCCATTGTTTAAATTATTCCTGTATACCAATGATTTTATTTCGCCCCATATGTCTAGTATTCCATTTATTCAACTGCTCCTGGTCCTATATAACAAAATTCACCTTTTTGAGCCACACTTTATGACTATAATTTTACTCTACCAACCGGTATATCCAACTGCTTCTAAAATTGTTTGAATTGTCTATATTTATACTCTGTCCTACATTCTATAATTCAAATATCCTAACTGCATATGCTTATATAATAATTTTTTGATACACCCTGAATAACAATAATTTTACCCATACTTCAAACACCTTGTATAAGTACTTATGTTCCAAACTATATAACTATTTTAAACCCCCCTGTATAACTGTAAGTATTTTCTGTCCCATAATGCAAATATCCGCTCTGTATAATTCTAGTTTTGCTCCAATCTTATTTCAACCAGCTTGTATACGTAATTACTCATCTGCCACCCAATACAATATTTTTATAAACACCCTGTATAACTAATTCAATTCTAACTTATATTTCAACCATCCTATGTATACAAGCTTATGTACCACCTAATATCACATGCACGCACGCACACACCTACAACCGTATGCCATATAGAAGAGTTCGCCTGCATTTCTAACAAATTTTCGTTTCGATATATTAAGGGATTATTTTCTGCCATTTCACGCTACTATAACTTCGTCTCTAACAGAAAGTGACTTTCAAATGCATCAAATTGAAAACCATTAAAACACCCTATACGATATACTTTCATGGCATATCATGACATTTAAACTAGGTATTTATGATAAAAATTTGACATTTACCATGATGTATACAGTTTTTTTGCATGTATTTTTCCGATTTTCAGAAAAATGGTATGTTTTGCGTTATAGAAAAATGAACGGAATCAGGGTGGAACATATCTTTGCATAATATAATTTATAATATTCAAATTGCGTGAGCACTTTTAGTGAAAACAGTGAAGATTCATTGAAAATCGCTGAAACCTAGTCCCTTACCTATTTACTTTTTTTCTGATTTTCTAGAAAACCGTAAATCTCATGTCGTAGACAATTATATGGTACCTTTCTGTAATGTTCCTTAATATAATGCATTTCAAATCTACAAAATTGCCCAAGCCGTTTTTGAATAATCGCCCCACATATATAAAAAAAAGTTTCATACGAATTGATAGCCTCATCCTTTTTGGAAGTCGGTTAAAAACATAAAAATGACGAAATTTGAACTCTTACTTGGTTATAAATAATTCTTCACAACTTTCTGGCATGGTATACAGAGAAACAATTTTTATATATATTGTCAAGCAATTATTTCTGCAACAGGTTCAGTCCTCATTTTGTAAAAAGTTAAATTAAACTAATCCGTTTGAAGTAGTAATGCTATTCCAACATATTCTCAACCCTTGCCGAGAATTTCATTCTCACTTCATACTTGTGTAAATTTATAAAATTAGTAAATTATATATACTAATCCTACTTCCGAAATACACGCCAACTCCTACCGAATTTCCGGTATAACTTCTGTAAAACATATGTAATAAAGGACCTCATTGTTTATTTGTTTCACACATGTCAAGAGAACATTCCCAAATATTTTCAGAGCCAAACATTCATAGGAACGTTCGGCAACGCAACCCTTGAGACGGGGTTTATTTGAGCCCAGAGGTAACCCGGCAAACACGCCGGAATGATGAATAAACAATTTAATAACACGTTCGGGGATTCCGACCGACAATGTCAGCAATTAATCTGGATCTAAGGCAAATATACCGCCCGGCAAATAAATCATTCACGTAGGTGGATTGTGAATTTCGTAACGCCAACGCATTTACATGTTTATAAAGTTCTTTTTTAACACGACCACCTCGCTGCTATATATTTTGCGCCATGACTGCTGATTTGTAGGTGAAACCTCCGGAGAACTTGGTATAATATTTACTCGCAGTGTTCAGCGTAAAAGTAATGATATGATGAAATTCACTAAATCATTAAACTTTGCTTTAGACTTTAATAAAATGTCATCTTTTGCATGGAATATGGAATATACAAAGGATATCCACCAGTCATAAGTATGCGTATTCCAACAGTCACAAAAAAAATTGTACCCTGAGTGAAACTAAAAAGGGTAGCGAATTGAGGAAAAACGCTATTTCATGCATGCAAATACACCAGGGCGTCTCAAAATAGAAAGACCTAACAACAGGCTTGTTACTGACCATCAAAAAAGGTTAACGTCGAACTTTTTAACGGATCTAGAATTTTTTTAATGGTAGTGAACATATTAAGACGCCAATTTTGTATTTTTATTTATATTATACCAGTATATAAAAATGGTATAAAATAAAAAAAATATTTTTATAAAAACCCAAAGCGTTTGGAGGTTTGAGCTCCCAAACCACATCCTCCTGGCTACGGCCTTGAGAAGTAGAGAAAATATAACAAAGAATAGGAATTCTTAAACCAAAAGCTCTAAACATTATGTTTAGATTAAAATAAGTATGTTTTTCTAGGTATTTTTTTTAAATTCTTTAATTCAACAATATGTAGTTTTCCATTTCCATAGCGACTCAATCTACACAATTGTGCTCGTCGAAAAGGAGTTCCCTTGTGTATAGTATCCACATCTGGTTATTCGAAAGTTTAGGGCCATTTTCATAATAACTTCGTTAAAGTGACTTTTACTAAAGCCACTTTACAACTTTAAATACACTTAAAAGTAAATGTATTTCATAATCTCAAACGACAACTACTTTTGTTAAAGTCTATGTTCTGTGAATTTTTGCCTTGTTTTTGACATTTGTGACAGAAATCTAACCAATTTTTACCATTTAATTTTGTGAAAACAATAACAAAGAAGTGTACTGGTTTGCGGAGAAGGTTCATTTGATTAGTTTAACATGCAAAGTTCATTTGATAGTGGAACAATTATGCTGAGTGGGGACAAAAAGAATAAGGGGAGCAAATTTTACAAAGGAGGAAGAATTATCGTAGGTGCATATAATTTCCTCCTTCAAACACATTATAGAAAATAAGTCTTCAAATTCAGTGACACTCAGGCAACGGGTAAATAATTATTTGTACCTTACCATGGGAGATATTATGTAATGTAAAATATTTTTTAGGAAGAAGCTTGGCAGAGGATCACTGAGCAATTTAATAGCTGCCATCCCAAAAGAACATTGACACAAATTAAAAGCAAATATAATTTAAAACCCTCAGCTAGAAAATACATGGGAAATAAAAACAGATCTTTATATGGTACTGGAGGGGGTCCAGCTGTTTCAAATGAGATCATTCTCATTTATGATGGAATTTTGGAAATAGTAAATAAAAAAACTGTGACAGGATTACAAAATCCCTTTGATGATGACTGTGTCACTAATGAAACAAGTAGAGTTACTGCTGATGATACAGAGGTTATTATTTATGAAGGTAAAAAAAAACTTGTATAATAGTGCTCAGTAGTTTGCAATGTCTGCTTTATTTCAGAAGTTTACAATCAATTATGTTATGCTAGAAGAAAGTAGTGTTTCGTGTTCATACAATAATGACAGTCTTTAACATGAAGACTTGCCAAGTGCTTCTTGTTCAAATTACAATCATGTGCTTTAAGATAATGACCTCCCAAAGGTCATTAATGATTGGAGGGACTATACACCAAAGATGTTACGTTCCAAAAAACATACAAAGTTAAATGTACATAATCAGCCTTCACCTTCAAAATCTGAACAAATGACTTTGTACAAGCTGAAAGTCCAATATTTTCAACAAAAACTTGCAAATCTTGTGCAAAAAAATGAGAGGAATCAAAAGAAATCTGAGAAGGAAATGGAGAAACACAAAAAGGAAATGGATTTAGAAATAAAAATTAAACAAAAGAAATTAAATTGCTAATTTCGTTTTATTAATGTATGTTGAAATAAAGTAATATTGTCTAAATAATGCTAGGTTATGTGTTTTATTTAAAATGTTCATATATTAAAATGTTCATTTATGAAGACTTGTCTGAAATTCACTGCTTGGACCCGAGCATTTTGTTCACCTGACAATTGTACCTCAGGTTCATAATGATTATTTTCCTCCATCTCCTCAACAAAATCAGATGCAGTCAGTAAAACATTACCAGTAGCATATACCTTAATGTAAGAAGCAGTTTTGTTATTGGTTTCATAGCTCCACCTCTACAACAAAATAAGTAATTTCAAATAACTCATGTTTACAGAAACAGTTATTTTACTCACCTAGTTGCTGTTAGGGTTAATTTATCTCTAATATGATTTAACAGTTCCAAAACAGCCGCTTTACTTAGACGAAATCGGTAAAAAACTCAAACTCTGACCAAATCTCCAATGAATCTACTCTTTTTTTTTTAAAGTTTTGGGTTTTGGAATTATAACCTCATCAGAGTCTGATTCCATCGAATCAGTAGAAAATGCCGAGTCGGATGTATCCATAATAAATATAATAAAAAACAACAGTTTAGATAAAACTATAAAGCATTAAATCAAAGCGAGCATAAATAGTTCAGATAGGTTAGGTAGTTACTGTAAATAAAGTATTTTGAGGTTAAAGGCGCTTTAAAGTCGGGTAAATCGGTACTTTTATTTTTAAAGCTACTTTAATATTAAAGTGATATTATGAAAACGGTTTAAAGATTTAAAGTACTAAAGTGTTCTTAAAGTCTATTATAAAAACGGGCCTTAGTTAATTTTGGAGTAACCAGATAACTGAGTAGACGGATACCAGCACAAAGCGAGTAGAGCTGTTGAGGGCTGATATAACTCTGCTGAAACGTTATAATGACGACCTTGATACAATGACCTTGAGAATTGGAAATATGAACGAGTAATATTGACGGGTTACTTATTACCAATTTATTTATCAATACGGAGAAGAAACTATACACAGCAATTGTATTTTAATTACTTGAATATGTAATGTTATTATCTGAGATTTTTTAATGGGTTCTGCAAACCTAACAACATAGGCAACTATACATGGTATTAACCGATTAGGGAATTAACGTTAGGTATTAACTGCATTATAAGAAACCTAAACACAACCCTGCTCAATGGTCTACACAGGGGAGCCAACAATTTCCTATTGCATGTCAAAAGTTACTTCAGTAGAATAGAGATAAATAACCAAAATGAATAGTATGAAAACAACATTTTAAACAAAAACGTCGGTCCGATGTGCAACAAAAACCTATTAGAAGAGTGCCCAATTACTAGTCTATTTAAGGTAACTACGTTTTCGGGGAAAATTATAACAATTTGTGTTAAATCTCACTATTTGTATTCATATCATGGGCTTTGTAATTTTAGTTCAATTTTATTAGCATTAATTAAAATCCATATGAAAAACCGAAAGCGTATGTAAGAATTCGTGATAAAACAGATTTCCAAGGTATTCTGAAAGTGAAATTGGAAGATTTTCGGATTATACCGTAAACAAAGTCTATCAAATTACGAAAGAAACACACATTGGTTTCAATGAACTGTCGCGAGATCTCAAGCATGCAAAAGCTTCGTTTCAAAGATGAGTGGTGCTGATATAAAAAGCCTAAAACACACAATGCTTTTTTAAGAAAATTATGTTGACTCATGCCACAAAAAAATGTTTTAACTTGATTGTTAACGTTAAAAACACTTTAGACTGAAAAAAATTCGCTGATTACAATGGGCAACAATCATCCAAGATAGTTGGAAGCCCAGCAGCGTTTTTCAAGAATGTTTAACAGCTTGTGTTAGTTTCCGACAGTTTTGAAAAGCCCCTTCATACTTCTGGTTAGTCTGAAGCTGGTAGACAATGTAACTCGTTCCTCGAAGTTTCCTTGGACTTCCATCGTCTTGAAGTGGTTGATCTCACAACGTTTCAATAGCTGTGTATCTGCTATCGTGATCAGGTGAATGATAGGAAAATTCAGAGTATCGGTCGTATTTATATTATACCCTTAACCGGTCATGTGTCGCCAGACCGATTAAGTTGGGTCTTATCTGGTCCAATCAGCGTCATCGTGGAGGTTGGTTGCCGGTGATGCCTAGCGGCAGAGGCCGAAGAAGGGCTCTCCAAATATTTTTAATTTGCACGCTGGGCCCGCTATTTATATTTTCGTTCGCGATTATATATGCCGTCTCTATGAATTTTCTTTTGTACCAGTGCTCTTCCTTGTGAATTGCTCTAGCCTGGTCCCAGTTGATATTATGGTGTTCGGTCCATGCGTGATTAGCTAGCCTAGACTTCGTTACCTCTGCTCTTTGAGTAGCTGTGCGGTGTTCCTTAATCCTGGTGTCCAGCGGTCGCTTTGTCTCTCCAATATAAAGATTGCCACATTCACACGGTATGCTGTATATACAGTTATTTGGTATTGCTGGTGCGTCGGGCCTCGTTCTTGTTATCATGCTCCTCAAGGTGTCCTTGCATTTGAAGATCATTCTGATTCCATAGCTGTGTGCAATTCTTCTAAGTTTCTCCAACAAGCCTTTAGTATACGGTAATAGTAGAGTTGCTACCGTGGTGTCCTCTTCCGGCCTACTTGGTTTGTCCAGCTCTTCAAACGCTTTGATAATGATCGTTTCCGGATATCCATTAGCCAAAAGGTCTTCTCTATGTTTCACTTGTTGTTCTTTGAGGGCTTCTGGTGTGCTGCAGATATTTTTGGCTCTATGGATTAGTGTTTTGATGATGCCAGTTTTCGTTGCTGATGGGTGGTTCGAATTGAAGTGAAGGTATAATCCTGTATGCGTAGCTTTCCTGTAGACTGTTGTTTGGTCCTTTGACACTTTACATCAAGGAATGGTAGGCACCCACTCTCTTCCATCTCCATGGTGAATCTAATGGATGGTTGGGATTGGCTCACGTCATCCAGAAATGCATGTCGTTCTGTCTCTCCATGTTGCCAAATTATAAAGGTGTCATAGACATACCTCAACCATAGCTTAGGCTGATTCTCGAAACTCCTCAGTGCATGTTCTTCGAACCATTCCATGTAGATGTTGGCGATGGTTTGGTAAAAACGGGGAACCCATAAGCAATCCATCTTCTTGCATGAATAACCGGTCCTTCTCCTGAAAGTAGCAGTTCTTGAGGCAACATTCAAGCAAGTCCATGATTGAGTCTATTGGCAGCTCCGTCCTCCCCATCAGGGTTTCGTCTCACTATCTTGAGAGATTCGTCTAGTGGTACATTCGTGAAAAGGTTTTCAACGTCGAAACTAACTAAGCGATGTTCTGGCCCAAGTTCCATGGATTCGATGATTTCGACAAAGTGCTTTGAGTCCTTGACGTGCGATGATGTTTTGCCCTCCAAAGGTTGGATGATTGGTAGAAGGAATTTCGATAGAGCTGCTGTTGGTGAGTTGCGCGAACTTGTAATCGGTCTGAGAGGTACTCCAGCCTTGTGTATCTTTGGTAGTCCATAAAGATGTGGTGGTTTGCGTGATGTAGCGTCAATTTTCTCCTGGTCTCAGGTAGAATGTATTCAGCATGATCTCTGAGAGTGTTGTAAGTTTTCCGTTCTATTTTAGATGCTGAACAGTAGGCAGTGGATTGTATTTTCCCTTCGACAGTACTTCGTCGATTTTTCTTGTTGTATTCCGTTCTGTCCATCAGAATAGAGGCATGTCCTTTGTCAGCTGGTAGAATGATGATAGATTTGTCGCCCTTAAGTGTTTTTATGATTCTCCTTTCGGATTCGTTGATGTTTTGTTTGATGTGTTGTGTTTTCTCAATTGCGGTTCTGACTTTCCATCGGAATTCCTCCAGTTGCGGTGTCTCTTTGCTGCCTATTGCTGATACCACGGAACTGATGATATCTAGTATTGGCATCTTTTTTGGAGCTACAGCGTAGTTTAGCCCCTTAGAAAGCAATCTTTTCTGAACTGCTGTGAGAACTCTGGATGACAAGTTCACCACTGTTTTCCTGTTGGTCGTATCCTTCGACAACTGCTTCCTGGTAAGTTTGTTAAGTTTCTCAGTGTGCATCTTTTGGCCGATTCGTCTGATGTTGTCACAGTGTTTTTGAATCGAAGCAAAAATCGGCATGTGGTCCTCCTCGTGTGTGAATCTTGATTTCTTGAAACATTCCTTCTGCGTCTTGCAGGAGTTGGGATTTCTTCCAACGATGATGGTTCATTTCTGACCTCACTAAAGCATGGTTGGCCTTGTCAAGTATCTTCTGTGCTTGTTTTCCTTTGATTGGCGACTGAGTTTGAAACCATTTGGTATGATATTTAGGTCCCTGGCGTAGCGTAGGAACTTGCAGTCATCCTCTTCTCTGGTAATCTTCTTCATAGTCTTCTCGTATCCTCTGAATTTCCCATTGATACCGGGGCCGTACCGGGCTTCCAATGTTAGTCTGAAGTTGGTAGAAAATGTAACTCGTTCCTCGAAGTTTCCTTGGACTTCCATCGTCTTGAAGTGGTTGATCTCACAACGTTTCAATAGCTGTGTATCTACTATCGTCATCAGGTGAATGATAGGAAATTCAGAGTATCGGTCGTATTTATATTATACCCTTAACCGGTCATGCGTCGCCGGTCATGGTCACCTGAACCAATCCCAACCATCCATTAGATTCACCATGGAGATGGAAGAAAGTGGGTGCCTACAATTCCTTGATGTAAAGTGTCAAAGGACTAGGACCGGAATCCAAACAACAGTCTACAGGAAGGCTACGCCCACAGGATTATACCTTCACTACAATTCCAACCACACATGAGCAACGAAAACTGGCATTACCAAAACACGAATCCATAGTGCCAAAAATATCTGCAGCACACCAGAAGCCCTCAAAGCAGAACAAGTGAAACTTAGAGAAGACCTTTTGGCTAATGGATAGCCGGAAACGATCATTGCCAAGGGGTTTGAAAAGCTGGACAAACCAACTAGGCAGGAAGAGGACACCACAGTAGCAACTCTACTATTATCGTATACTAAAGGCTTGTCGGAGAAACTTAGAAGAATTGCACACAGCTATGGAATCAGAATGATCTTCAACACCTTGAGGAGCATGATAGCAAGAACGAGGCCCGACGCACCAGCAATACCAAATAACTGTTATACAGCATACCGTGTGAATGTGGCAAACTTTACATTGGAGAAACAAAGCGACCGCTGGACACCAGGATTAAGAAACACCGCACAGTTACTCAAAGGGCAGAGGTAACGAAGTCTGGGCTAGCTAATCACGCATGGACCGAACACCATAATATCAACTGGGACCAGGCTAGAGCAATTCACAAGGAAGAGCACTGGTACAAAAGAAAATTCATAGAGACAGCATATATAATTTTGAAGGAAAATATAATTATCGAGCCCAGCGTCCAAATTAAAAATATTTGGAGAGCCCTTCTTCGGCCTCTAGCGCTACGCATCACCGGCAACCAACCTCCAGGTACGACGACGCTGATTGGACCAGATAAGACCCAATGACCATGACCGGCGACGCATGACCGGTTAAGGGTATAATATAAATACGACCGATATTCTGTATTTCCTATCATTCACCTGGTGACGATAGCAGATACACAGCCATTGAAACGTTGTGAGATCAACCACTTCAAGAAGATTGAAGTCCAAGGAAATTTCGAGGATTGTTTCTCGAAGTTTCCTTGGGTTTCCATCGTCGTTGATCTTAAAACGCTTCAATAGCTTTGAATCTGGTATTGTCTTCAGAAATGATGGGAAATTCAGATTATCCCTTGAATTTATACTCTTAATCGGTCATGCGTCGCTGCTCATGCTCATTGGTCGCTTAATTCCTTATCTCGTCCAATCAGTGTCGTCATACCGTGATACGTAGCAGTGGCTCAAGAAGGGGTCTCCTAACGTTTTTAACTGGACTCTGGGATCGCTAATTATATAATCATTCTAGATTATGTATGCCGTCTCTATGAATTTTCTTTTATACTAGTGGTCCTCTTCGTGAATTATTCTTGCCTGGACCCAGTTGATCTTATAGTGTTTGGTCCAGGCGTGATT
This sequence comes from Octodonta nipae, assembly GCA_034190945.1. Taxonomy (NCBI): domain Eukaryota; kingdom Metazoa; phylum Arthropoda; class Insecta; order Coleoptera; family Chrysomelidae; genus Octodonta; species Octodonta nipae. Next base: position 40,385,994 of record CM067217.1, on the reverse strand, counting down.
AACTAACCCAGACTTTCTTAGCTCTTTGAGTAGCTAAGGGGTGCTCCTTAACCGTGATGTCCAGTTGTTGCCTGTTCTCCTCAATGTAGAGATTGCCACAATCATATGGTATGATTTATATATAGTTTTTTGGTACTGCAGTAGTATCTGACTTTGTTTTTGTGATTTTGCTCCTGAAGGTGTTGTTGCTCTTGAGTACAATTTTGATTCCATATCCGTGGCCAATACGTCTAACTGTTTCCGACAAGCCTTTAGTGTATGGTAGTAATATAGTTGCTATCGTGGTTTCCTCTTTCTACCTAGGTGGTTAATCAGTTCTGTAAACGCCTTGTTAATGGTTGTTTCCGAATATCCGTTCGTCAAAAGGTCTTCTCTAAGTTTCCCTAGTTCATCTTTGAGGCCCTCTGGTGTGTTGCAGATATTTTTGGCTTTATGGATTAGAGTTTTCATAAGTATGCACTGTCTAAATGTTTGGTTTTGTGCACATCCGTCAACAATTTCGGTACCCACCGTGAATACAATTTTCGGTAATTCAAGTGCTTGGTCACAATGCCATACGAAACACTACGAAAAACATTAGGAAAATCATCACGTAAGCAGGAAATCGTAAAGCGACTGTTTTTTCTCACCTTATTGTCCACTTGCTGCACCAAACTTTCATTATTGACCGAAGGAGGCCCACTCCGTCTTCAAATTTCACAGATCTCACGATGAATATCGATCGGTTTTAGGCCTTTCACACTAAGAAATCTTGTAACAGAACATACTTCACAGTCGGCGGGATTATCGGAAGCATCCTAAACACTCAGTAAATAACGTAAACAAGAAAGAATCGTCAGTGCGTAGGCAAGAGAAGTAGGTACCCAACGCTTTCAGAAATAGCGGAAGGCCACCCAGGCCAGATGACAATAAGGGAACCAAAACCAATTGGACACAAGTGGCCCAATGACACTTATCTCCACTGGAAACGTTTCAACAGAAAGTCTAGAGGCGTTGTTAATCACTGCATGTATCAGTTATGCATAATTTCTTGGTTATATACTGAGATGCACAATGTTTCGTTTGTCTACAATTTGCTTCCGTTACATAGTTCACAAATATCTAACTCTTACAGACAAGAACTGAGGAAAGAAAACCCCAGTGAACATAGAGAATAATCAAGCACCACTTTAGTAATCATTTTGAAATTATGTACTTAAAATTGTTGAAATTTTAATTTTAGGATAGGATATATAAGCGCATTATCTTTATTTATTCTGTGGGAATTAAAACAAAATCAGATATGTTTAACTAATGCGAAACCCATACTAAAATGGAAACTAAAATTCCTGTTTTGAAATAAAACTAACAAAGCAGTTTTGATATGAGTACCAGGGTATTTAAATTAATAATACAGTTGCTCATCTATTGATAAAATATTAAATAAAGGAATGTATTATTACTTGAAGTCACAAATGTGACGCAAAAATAATGAAATATATATAATTTTTTAAAAGTTATGAAAACTTTATTGCGTATAGGATATAAAATGCCGCGTCTAACATGTAAGTCAACCAACACTAAAATATAAAACTAAAAGCACAAAACATCTGTGTCAATTACGGAAACAGCAGAAAATATTAATAACATATTATAGCGCTCCTTTGTATAAGGTAATATATTGAAGATCTTTAACATTCTAACATTTTAGAAGAATTATACTTTACAAATCATACTTCATTCTGATAAGAGTATCTATATATTGCATTGCATTTTGTGAAGTTATAGCATAAATGGCGTTCTTTAAGAAATAAAGTGGACTAGCTTTTTAGGCGTCTAATAAAAAAAGTAACTTACATAAATATCGAATTTTCTGAAACCAGAAAGAAAAAAAACTTCGTAAATCTAATTAAGTTATACAACATCTCGTTGTTTTGTATTCAATACGACAATATTGCTATAAACTCCACGATGGAACATAAAATTCATGAGTCGTGAAAAAATTATCACAAATATCGCGGAAAAATCATTTTAGGGAGCCTTTAAATTCGTAAAGAATGCCAGAAATTTATGTAGCCAATTAACGGCATAGTCTGCCTTCGTTAAATTGATGTTTCTCATTTCCTTTTCCTGCTTTTCCGACATCTCAACTTTCATATCTTCCGCCGAGACTATCTCGACAGTGCCTCGCCGTCTCCGCTTAACTCACGTCTCTATTTCATTTTCTTTATCAATTTTTAATTCGTTCACAGTACTCTTATTGTTTTAATTCGTTAAATTATCTAAGAATTCAGTATGATCCTGGGAAATTTTATTCTGTACATTTAGAGTACAGTTGGATGATATTAAAGAGAAGTGTTTCCTAGCAATTTTCAGGGTAATAATGTTAATGTTATGACGAAAAAGCTAAATCTCAAAATGGTATGTTTTCAGATATAAAATAATGTCGATTTTTTGAAAGATATACACTTTTAAGATGTCATCTTCACGGTTTACTCCATGAAGATCACAACTTAGAGTTGTTTGAAAGAGCTTTGAGTGTTTTAACTAAAGGTTTGGTATTAGGATGCACAACTGTTTTTACATTTGTGACACACCAATGGGTCCACAGCATTTTTCATTAAACCAACTAGGTACCTCAAAATGTTATATTCAAAACAAATAAATATCACATTCCTGTTTTTAGTCCGGAACCAGAACTCTCCGCAACTATTCCTTTATTACGGTCTATGCTTGATAAACGAAAGTAAATTTAATCAAATGTTGCCATTATTTCTGTTTAGTTAACTCTGTTGAAATTATAAATTATTTTTGTCTTCAATATCTCTTCATTTGATAAGAATGATAGATGGTTTTGTTTATTATACTGTTCATTTGATAAAATTGTTTCAGTTCTGCAAATAAATGGTTAAATATACATATAAGTGATTACTTTGGTTGACAACTTAGAACATTTTTTGTTTGAAAACTTTTTAATATACGTTTTAAGACTTTGTTATTTATACTGGTCAGCTATATCATCTACCAATATATCTGCACTGAATTATGTTAAACCCTGTATAGTTTATAGAAGAATTTTCTACCATTAGCCCACCGCCAAATAAGCTTCCAGGAAAGACAAGGAAGTTCCACTGGAACCGAGACGGTGGGATTGAAAGCAATGTATGTTGGAGATCTACCCTAGTGTTTCTCATTGGATATTATTAATTTGTTCCTGACAAAGACATCAACAGTTCTGATATTGGAGCTCTCTTTTTCCAAGTTCATAATTCAGAGAAGCTTGTGGTAGAATATTATAGCCGCAATTTTTAATTCAGAAATGAACTACTGCATCACTAGGAATGAGCTACCAAGATTACTAATAAGAATATTGTAATCATACGGCAGCAGTTCCCTATCTTCAGTACTAAAATATGGATTTTTGGAAGCATGTATTAAAATTTCATCTTCTTCATCGAAAGCGATTGTTTTGTAGCACCATGGTGACTCTGAGGACATAAAGGTCTGATCTCATCTAGGCAGTTGTAAAGATTTTGAAAGAGTTTGCAGTTGGGTTGCCTTTAGTTTGGGTATAATAATATCTTCGAGCTGTGCCTGTTCATTTAAAATTTGATTGAGTAAAAACACAAACTGTAGCGTACCTTTCAATGTTGGCAACAATTACAACAATTGGGGAAGGAATGATAATGTATGAGTAATTAAATATTTTTCGATGGATGTAATCCAATATTATTAAACAGACGTGTTATTTCGAGATAAAGTGACAAATGGTGACGCTTACTTAAAAAAAAACGAAACTTAAAACCCAGCTAAATTTATAAATTCTCTCAGTAATACAAGCAGACTTGAAAAAAAAATGGAAAAATTAAGCCAAAGCTATATCCGGTGAAATTGCGTTTTGTGTTATTTTCTCGAGATTCAGCATATTTTGCAAGTAAAGATGACTCGACTTGGCATATAGAAAATGTCCGCTAGCGTATAAAATCGGGAGCATGTTTCTGATAGTCTCAAGGTACAAATACCCGATTTACGGAGCGTTCTGCCTCTATGAAATGTTTCAGAAGAGTGACAAATCTGTAATCTTGAACCCATAATGTGTTGATCCTTTATTCTCTAGCATGCTAAAAGCCTCCTCAACTTTGGTGGTTATTTCTTGGAATAGAGGATTTGGTATCTCTTCGAAAATTATAGTTCTGTCAATGTCAGTAACAGCATCATCTAGGAAATATCTTCCTTCTTCTGTGAATTCTATTGAATTTATAAATTTTACTATAGAAATTATTCGTTAAAACACCATCTATAAAAATGGTCTGATGTAATTTTTTTTGTAAAGTCATTAGAAAAAAGTTATATCGACAAATCTTCATTGATTTTCGCTTATAGCTTTATTATTTATGGTTATACCACTAAAAGTTACTTGACAAAAGTTGTAGATAATTTATTTTATTTGCAACAATAAACGTTAAATAATTTATGAGACCAATAGTTTGCAGGTAAACCATAAAAACCATTTCCACCCCTTTTTCCAGGATTGCGGCCGTGGGACAAGGGTTGCAACACCACAAACTTCCATTTAACTTTACACTAACCCCCCCCCTCTTAATATCTAAACAATAAAAATGCGTTGTATGACAAATTCAACTCCAAATGTAAGTTTCCAATGGACTAGCAAGCAAAACAAAAACCTATGGAGTTACACGAATCACACAAGAGTTGAAATGTACGTTCTCAAATATTTTTTATTACTTTAATCATAGTTCAACAGAGACAACGAAGAGTAAGTAGGTATATGCCACTATAAGCAGCGCTAAATAGAATTGAAGTTCGTAATCCTTCTCCCAAAAACATAAAATTGCCAGTATTGAAGTAGAAACTATTAAATCACAAAATTATTGAGAAATCCAAAACCAAATTTAAAATTTGAACACTCTGTCTATCGGAAACCTGCAATATATTGAAGACTCAAATCTACAGTATAGAAATTTAACATTGTTAGTGAATTTTACATTGTATTGTATTAAGTGTAGCTCGTTCTATAAGACTGTAGGAAATTTATTAGTACATATATTAACATAGAAAAATAAATCTAAATAGATTGAAAATAACTAAAATCTACATAAACGATAAAATGCACAACGTTGTTCACACTAATCTCTTTTCACATGGAAATGTTAACTCACATCAAACAGTTTTATAAAAACAAAAAGCTGTTTTGTGGTGTAGCTTTCCACAAATCTCTATATCAAAGCATTTGCAAACTGTTTCCCTTTCTCTGCTGTTTCTTTCATTCTCTTTATTCACATTTTCAAGTGCTATCAACACTGCAAACACTCAACCACACTTCCGTCTGTAACAAATTGCATGAAGACGTTTTTTCAAAAGACATCATTAACATTATTACACTTGTTTCCATGAAAAAAAAAACTTGTTGCCCAAGTGTTTACATAAAATATTTGAATACAACACTGGACAAAAGGAGTTATTTGATAAACATTTTTACCTCCAGCGAGGAAATTGATATTAGTTTAATTAGAAGATTAATTATGTCGATTCTTAAAAAGCCATGTGTAGACATACATTATACAGGGGGTCAATAATTACTTTATTTCCTCAAAATAAGGAATAATTTGTGGAAAGTTAAAAAGAAAATGTTTTTGTGCATAAGTTCTTTTGACAATTTGAGTATTCCGCCACCTTATTACAGAGAAAGAAATTGCATTCATATATATGTTTCATAATGAGAAAAAGTCAGGTCTACATTAATTAACACACTAAATTTTTTTACTAAAAATATTGATTCCAAAACTAATCACTTAACAAGAAATCCCTATTATTTCAGAAAATCTGTTAATAGTGTTTAAGTGTGATTTGACAATAACTTATGAAACTTCATCAGTTGCACTTCCGTCAACTGACTGAAAGTTCGAATTACTATTTATTTATTTTGTCCATTCAACTGAATGTAATAGACATCTAGAGGGCTTTCAGACTATGTACAACATACATCGGTTGAGCAAAGCGCAACTGATGAAGGTTCTCGACTAAAAGCAATATATTGTTTTGTAATCAGTGGAATATAAAACCTAGGAAAAATATTGTTACGAGAATTCAACCGACAGCTGGCGCAATCGGCCATCAATCAATTCGTGGAAGGGACATTATTCCGGTGCTTCTGGGAATCCGGAAGGTTTCGCCTCTCAACAGGCCGATCGCTGCCGTTACTGGGAATTCCTTTAAAGCTTCCAGAACATGAAAGAGTTTCCCGATGGTTCGTGGACTTACCAGACAATTCGAAGAGAATTATATAAATATAGACAGCTGGCGATAGGAGGCATTCAGTTTTCGACGGTCGTATTGTACAGTTAAGATAAAATGTAAATAAGTTTCTGTGAATATAAATTTTTTTAAAGTAGTGGAAATAAATTAGAGTGAGTTGGACTGTGTTTTTAAATAAATCCAAGAACTGAACAGAACCCGTGTGTGAAAATAAAAACATTACAGTGGTGACAGGTGTAGGTGTATTTGTGGAACTTTAGAAGTGAAAAATAAATAGACTGACAATGTTTAAAACAGTGAGTTTGGACCAATTGAAAGTGACTGACTTAAAAAAAGAACTTGAAGAAAAGGATTTAGAAATTAGTGGGAAGAAAATTGAATTAATACAACGGCTGCGAGATGCCCTAATAAATGAAGGTAAAATTCCCGATACTTATTTGTTTGAAGTTTCTGGTAATGGAAACATGAGTATGCTACTAAAACAAATGGAAAATTGAAAAGGGACCTTACAAGATAAATTGCTAGAAAATTCTAAAACTTTAGAGGATAAGCTACAAACAATACAAGAAAATTCTAAATCCTTAGAAGATAAATTCGTTGAAAAAGCTAAGACGCTAGAAGACAAATTACAAGAAAATTCTAAAACCCTAGAAGATAAATTGCTAGAAAATTCTATAAACTTGAAAGAGGAATTATAAGATAAATTAGCAGAAAATTCTAAATCTCTGGAAGACAAATTACTGGAAAACTCTAAATCCTTAGAAGAAAATTTGAAAAGCATGGTACAGAAAATATTCGAGAATGTGGCTTGGATGGAAGAGTTAAAGCAAACAATGTTCGAAGACTCAGTCAAAAATGAAACACGCATAGAAGGGCTAAAGCAGACAATGTTCGAAGAGTCAGACAAAAATGAAACGCGGATAGAACAGCTAAAGCATATAATAGAGGGTGAGATCAGCAAAATAAAAGAACAGGTAGTCACTATACAAAGGGGAGAAACTTAATCAAAAACTGTAAGCAAAAACAGTCCAGAAGTAGTGGATTCAAAAACTGGCCTCGAAGGATCAAGACACAAAATGAAACCTCCCCAATTTGATGGAAAATCGTAATGGATTAACAATAGGCGCCAATTCGAGGCTGCAGCAAAGTTAAACGGATGGTCGGCAATAGCACTAACACTCGCCTGAAGAGGGGACGCTACAGATATTTTGCAAACATTGAATACCTCTGAGCAAGAAGACTACGTCAACTGGTAAAACATCTAGAGTTGAGGTATGGCCAGATACATTTGGAGCACGTCTACACAATTAAAAAATCGCGACGAGAAATCTAATGAATCCCTACAAGAGTTGAAGCTGACATTGCCCGTCTGGTTCGCCTTGCCTATCCAGCCACACCGGAAAATGTAATAGAAAGTTTAGCAGTGCAAGCATTTTTGGATGGACTGTGGGACAACGAGGCCAGACAAGCTTTAACATTAGCTCGACCGACTCAATTAGTGGATGCACTTGCTCGAGCGCTAGAAATCGAGGCTGCGAAAAATACCTGCAGAGTTCAAGCCAGAGTCCGAATCATGGACGAAGAATCAGAAAATGGCGGAAACGATGAAGTCACTGTAAGAAAGATAATAGAAGAAGTCCTTACCGAAAAAAGACTAGTGAGATGTCGGAAGTGTCGTAAGGTAGGACATGTCCAGAGTCGTTGCAAGGAGAGCAACGGAATACAGACTTCCTCGTCGGGGAAACTAAAGAAGGTCAATATAAAGGGACCATCGTCGATCCGTAATCAACAAGTCTCAACTACCAGCGCATTTGTCGCTAGCTACGCAACAACGTTAACAGTGTCTTTGTAGATGGCCTTATTAATAGATACTGGTGCGACGAAAACAGTAATAAGGCCCAACATTGTTTTAGAGACAATGATAAAACCAACAAAATGACAGCTGCGAACAGCGAAAGGAAAAGCAGCGAAAGTCCATGGTGAAATAGAGGTTGAAATGGCCTTGGGAAACACAACCTTCCTACATCGGGCATTAGTGGCAGACATCGAAGACGAAGTAATCATTGGAATGGATGTCATGAGCTCCAAGGGATTCCAGTTAAACTTTAAAAATGAAATTTTGCGAGTGAATGACGAAGAAGTAGTGCTTCATGGAAAAGATGACATAATGCTGCGAGCCATCTTAGCAAAGGATGTCAATGTTCCGGAAAGAGCTGAAATCATTATAGATGCTTGCTTAGATAGGAAAGTTCAAGCTGGAACAGTAATGATGTTTGATCCCGAACTTAACGACGGAAATGTGGGCAGAGGAGTCGCACTGGGGAAGACTCTGTTTCGTGCCAGGGAGATTTTTCCAGTAAGAGTAATGAACCTGAATCATTACTCGGTTGTGCTAAAGACAGGAACAGCTTTGGGCCATTGCTCAACAGTTTCCTCTGTAGTCAGAAACACACAGCATTTAGAAATACCACCAGGTAAACTATCCGAGGAACTGGAAAGACTCATCACTGATTCATCTAAGAATTTGAAACCAAATCAGAGAGCAAAATTGAGGGACATTGTTAGAAACTACCAGGATATCTTCGTTGTAGAAAATGGCAAAAGAGGACGAACTGATCTGGTGAAACATAAAATTAATCCTGGGGACGCTCAACCTATACGACAGTCGGCGAGAAGACTACCCCTAGCTAAAAGAGAAGAAGCCGACCGGATAGTCCGCGACATGGAGGAAGAAGGTGTTCTTGAACCATCCAATAGCCCTTGGGCTTCTCCAGTTGTCTTGGTTAAAAAGAAAGATGGTTCGACCCAAATTTGCGTGGACTATCGGCAATTAAACCACGCTACAAAGAAAGACCGTTATCCTCTTCCAAGAATAGACGATACCCTAGATACGTTGGCTGGATCGAAGATGTTTTCCACCCTGGATTTAAGCGGTTATTGGCAGGTGGAACTTGTTAAAGAAGACCGGGAATAAACTGCTTTTACCATCGGCTCAGGACTTTACCAATTCACGGTGATGCCGTTTCGGTTGTGTAATGCTCCAGCGACGTTTGAAAGATTGATGGAAACAGTGTTAAAAGGGCTTTCATGGAAAACATGCTTGGTTTATCTTGACCATATTATCGTGGTTGGAAGATCACTTGAAGACCACGTCAAAAACCTGGAGGAGGTGTTTCGGCGACTTCGAAGTTCCGGACTAAAGTTAAGCCCGAAGAAGTGTCAGCTGTTCCAAGAAGAGGTGCAATATCTTGGACATGTGGTTGCCGCAGAAGGAGTAGCTGTTGATCAACAGAAAGTCAAAGCTGTCCAGGAATGGCCGATACCTAAAGATATCCATCTGTTAAGAAGTTTTGTGGGGTTATACATGTACTATCGTCGGTACGTAGCCGGATTTGCCAACATCGCCAAGCCACTTACTAGACTCACAGAGGGGGACAGTGGGACGAGGAGTGCCAGCGATCATTCGAGACAGTGAAAAGAGCATTGAAGAGTGCCCCCGTCTTAAGTTATCCTTTGCCAGATGGAAACTTCGTTTTGGATACCGACGCAAGCAATGTCGCGAAATTGGTGCGGTGCTTTCGCAGATTCAAGACGGTCGGGAGAAAGTCATCGAATATTTTAGCAAGACCTTGAGCAAGTCTGAACTGAATTACTGCGTTACTCACAGGGAACTCTTGGTAAAGGGGGTAGAACATTTCTATAAATACCTCTATGTTAAAAGATTCCTCCTGAGGACTGAAGCACTGAAGTGGCTCTTGCAGTTTAAAAACGCCGAAGGACAGGTGGCAAAGTGGATTGAGCGGTTGCAAGAATTCGACTTCGAGACTGAACATCGCGCAGGAACAAGCGATAAGAATGCTGATGCCCTATCGAGGAGACCATGCCCTGATGACTGCAAACATTGTCAGCGAGCTGAAGAAAAAGGGGCTGTTCTCTGTAGAACTACCGCCGTCGATGACCATTGGCAACCTGAGGAGATCCAGAAAGACCAAAAATTAGATCCAGAACTAAAAGAAATTATCCGGTGGAAGGAAGAAGACCGCGAACCTACGTGGCAAGAGATACTGACCAACCATAATGTCGTACTGGGCTCAGAGGAACTCCCTCATCCTGGAAAATGGAATTCCCAAGCGCGTCCTGGAAACTCCATAGGAGGGAAACGACAGAAAACAGATTGCACTTCCCAGAAATAAGAGACCAGAGGTTTTACGAGAACTACATGATGGTACAACTGGAGTACATCTGGGAGTAACGAAAACCCTGGGAAAGTTAAGAGAACGCTGCTATTGGGTAAACTGCCAAGTAGACGTAATGGAGTGGTGCAGGAAATGTACGGTTTGTGCAGGAAGTATTGGGCCTCAGAAGCGACCAAAACCTCCCATGAAGCAATATAACGTGGGCAGTCCATTCGAAAGAGTAGCCATTGATGTTGGCTGTCCATTTCCTGAATCTGATTCTGGAAATAAATACATTGTGGTGATGGACTATTTTAGTAAATGGGCCGAAGCGTATGCCTTGCCGAATCAAGAAGCCTTGACCGTTGCTGATGTCCTTGTCAAGGAATGGATTAGTCGTTTTGGTGTTCCCTTGGAGTTGCACTGAGACCAAGGTAGAACTTTCGAGTCTACTCTTTTCCAAGACGTCTGCAAGCTCTTGAAGATCAATAAAACACGGACGACAGCATTACACCCGCAATCCGATGGAATGGTAGAATGGATGAATAGAACCATTAACCTCCATTTGTCAAAGGTAGCCTCTGACCACCAAAGAAACTGGAACCAGTATCTGCACTTATTTCTAATGGCATATCGTTCGTCTGTGTCCACGGCCCGGCCAGTATTATCATGGGACGAGAATTAAGACTACCATGCGATTTGAAGTTTGGATGTCCCCCAGGAGAAGAGACCTCAGGTGAAGACTATGTCAGCCAGCTACGTCAAAAGCTGAACGACATCCATGTACGAGTCCGGTTAAACATCGAGAATGCCAGTGCCCGAATGAAGGCCTACGACATCAAAGCCGAGGGCAGAGAATTCCAAGTTGATGTCTTGTTTGATTGTATAACCTGCAACGTCGTCGTGGATATTCGCCCAAGCTACAGAGATCTTGGGAGGGGCCGTACCAAATTGTGAAACAAATCAACGATGTTGTCTACAGAATAAAGAAGCTCTCTCGGGGAAAACCAAAGGTCGTACATTTCAACAGGTTAGCCCCTTATGCGGGTAGTAATGACAGCGAAGATGACCAAGCCCAAGTCCGTAGCATCCAACCACCCGATGAGATGACCTTCGAGCAGTTTATGGCACTGTACTCTAATGAGCAGAAAGTGCAGCACGACGTGACCACAGAGGATCCCCGAGACCTGTTTGAGGTGCCCATAGAATATGCCCTGGCTCGAGATCTCCGGATGTCCAGAGGAATAGCCAAGGTGTTTGCCAAAAAGTACAGCCAGTTCCAGAAGTTACGGGAGCAAGATCCAGCGGTAGGTAAGGTCCCTCATCTCGAAGATCAACAACCAGTGGGTACCAGAGACATCTTTTATTTGGTAACGAAAACATTCTCGCAGGACAAGTCAACATACAGCGATCTTTGAAAGACTCTGGTAGAATTGAGGAATGTAATCATGGAGAAAATTATGATGAAATTGGCGGTCCCAAAGATAGCCTGCGGGTTGGATGGACAGAATTGGAGGGTGGTGAAAAGTATGATATAAACAATCTTTCGAATCAGTGGCGCCGACATCCTGGTATGCTGTCTTAGTACTTGCAGCCCAAATTCGAAGACCGTTGACTGCTACTTCCACCAAACTTCCCATTGACGAAATGGAGAGTCTTGCAAATATCGTCACACAGGGAAAGCCTCTCAACAGGCCGACCGCTGCCGTTACTGGGAATTCGCTTAAAGCTTCCAGAACATGAAAGAGTTTTCCGATGGTTCGTGGACTTACCAGACAATTCAAAGAGAAATATATAAATATAGACAGCTGGCGATAGGAGACATTCAGTTTTGTACAGTTAAGATAAAATGTAAATAAGTTTCTGTGAATATAAATTGTGTTAAAGTAGTGGAAATAAATTAGAGTGAGTTGGACTGTTTTTTTAAATACATCCAAGAACTGAACAGAACCCGTGTGTGAAAATAAAAATATTACAATATGTTTTAGTTGACATACGATTTCTTTCGAGGGATAGAATCCAAAAAAAAACTATGTTATGATATGTTTAAAATTGGCGTTTACCTACCGACAAAGAAATAAATATAAACAATAACAGGCGCTTATTACATACAAATCATTTGCATCTTTTGTATATTTATATTAATGTCACTGGGAAATCCCGCTTGTTTAAATATACTACAATAACCAATCAGCAATTGCTTCAGAGACCGAGGCCTCCGAACAGAAAGATATGTGAGGGCTACTATTATTTATCCCTATGCCAAACTTCTTATACCTTTCAACTTCAAAACAGTTTTTAAATTGATATTTAATGGAATAATAAAATAAAATGGCAAATAGACTTATCACTTCACTCGAAAATGATGGCAATTCTGTTGGAAATAAAACAGGAAAATAACAATAGACCAAAAGATATGAGATAAACTACGAATAGATGTAAACTTAAAGGGCATTTACACAGGAAACTTTTGATATTTTACGTTTATTCCCAGTATTAGCTTTTTTCTGCGAAAATTAAAAAAGATTCGCAAGGGCAGCACTGTCGGGGGTAAATGTGCTTTGAATTATCTATTGTTAATAATATCAAAGTAGAACTGTTATGGAATGAACAGAAAATGATGTCCTTGGTGCGAAACTAAAATTTGCAAAAGTGCAAGATCATCTGCTCTAGGACAATGGCTTGCATATCTTGACTTAACTGTGCCAGATAATAAAAATGTCCTAGTTGAAAGGTTAGTTGCTTCATCAATTTTATTCTATATGTCATTGTGATGTTTACGTTATTATTTTATTAAATAAATATTGTTGTTGTTTTTTCTTGTATATTTAAGAACTAAGAATGACATTGCAAATCGTAGTTATTAAAAAAATTCATTGGAATTGATGGTAGTAAATGTCTAGCGGATCAACAGCAAAAATGAGTTACTCAATCTAACTCTACCAAGTTCCACATCCTGCACTTTTACTATTACTATATCTCTACCGGCCCTGTTGATACTTTTGATTTGAATGCTACTTTATCTGACGGTGACAAATAGCTTCGGAATTGTGAAATTTCCAAAGCATTTCAAAGAGGAAGACAGTGACTTGGCGTTAAATATGGACGATTCAGCGAATGATTTGCTATGTATATTACTTAAGAGCATACGTACAATCTTCTATTCGAGTCACTGTGAAGTATGAAATAAGTATAGCTTTGGATAAGAATAGCAGCAAAATTCTAAATGTTCAGTGTCAGTGTGCAGCATCTTCTTCAAAGAACTGTTCTCATATTGCAGCTTTACTTTATATACTTGAAAATTATAAAAATCAGTTCACGTCAAGTTTTGTTCAAATTGTAAAAAAGTAAAAAAGAAATAATTTTTTATGTGGAATACTTTGTTAAGCATAAAATATGATGTAAGGTTTAAGTCTAGACGAACAGTTAATTTTATAAAAAAATTAATTAGTAACGAATTTAACTCCTATTGAACCTGGAGCAAATAAACTCGAAGTTAAAGAAAATAGGTCTGCATGGCTATCTGAAAGACAGCTCAGGATAAGAGCACCAGAATGTAACAATTTTTTTCACGAGTAGAAATTTGACAAATTTAGTTAGTACCAAATTATAGTCATTTGCCTCAAATTGTGTATGGCCTCGAGAATGAAGCTAATGTTAGTATTAGTTTTGAAATTAATAATGATTTGATTGTTAAACTGTGTGATCTCTTCGTCAACAAGTTATTTCTAGGTCTATGATGTAGTCCAGATGGTTTGATCTTTAAAAATAAAAAATGATATATTGAAGTTAAATGTAAATAAACAAGTATTATAAATATAAGACAGTTCTCCGTTTGATCTAGATAAAGTGAAGAATTCAAATAATTTATGTTGCTGTTAAAAATAATTCAACTGAGGCTCGCAATACTAGAATTGGAGTATTGTGATTTTATAATTTGATCTGGGCTTCACAGTTTTCTACTGAACGAATAAATTCTTCATTCAAGCTTTATTCAATAATTTAAACCTCAAAACTTCATATTTCGGACAAAACTGAAGCGAAATTTTATTAGATTATGTACCATCACTAATGAAAATATGCAGAGAAGTGTAAAATATATCCTTATTAAATAATAAACAATTGCTAATCTTCGAAACTGTCGCTGACAAGATTAGGACTTTCTGTTGAAATAAAGTGTTTTGTTCAAATATAAGTATGTTTTTTTTTTATTTCTTCAACTAACCTAACCTAACCTAACCTAAGCGACATCTACGATAGACTTCTTATTTTTATGAGTCTGAATATCACTGGTTATCGCCGATGGATAGAATATCGGAACTTATGAATAATAACTGTTCGTGACTTGATTTGTATAATTGTAATGTTGCTAATGTTAGTATTAAATCAAAAGTAATATTTAATTATTCTTAATCATTTAAATGTTGTTTTATTTTAGTTTGTTAATTGATTTTTGTACCGTTTCTTTGTATTCTTATACTTTGTTGTATAATTTTATGTAATGTAAAGGGGATTTTACCCCGTAAATTATAAATAAATAAATAAACTATTAAAGCTGCTCTTCGTGATAAGTGAATCCACCCCTAATACTTTTTGTCAAGTTGTGGTTTTATAAAAGGCACGAATTTTACACCATCCTGCTTGTACAGACTATCAGACGTACAATTAAGTAATGCACAATGTTTTGTAGGCATGAGAATTTTTTTACAACTATATTTATATATTCTAATAGTAATAAGACGTACGTTTGACATTGTTGGCAATAGAGAATTGAAAACATATGTACCGTTCCACCGGTGCTGCCCTAAGCAGATCATTTGTAATCGTCCCAGGAAGACCAAAATAATAATTCAAAACCCGCAGTTTGAAGATTTCGACATTTACGACACAGATTAAACTATGAAGAAATACGCCCACATACATGCATTCTTCCAGCTTGTTATAAACATCCGACATTTCTAATCGCACGGGCAATTGTATGAACTGCCAAGCTGCACAGACTTAATATTATAGAAACCGAAGTGAAGTCTACTCTGCTGAAATGCAGTCTTAAAGCCGAAAATCATGTACATATAAACATAGGTACGGGCAAAATAGAGAACGTTCTATTTTGAACCCGGATATAATAATTTATCTTAAATATACATTTTTTTAATTCTTGTTGTAACTGTAATCCAGATATTTATTAAAAAAAACGACTGTATGTGCAAAAACAATGTGTGCTCACCAATTTGAACTCTTTCAATAGTAAATATTAAAATTTTGTTGGCACTCGTGATACAGAACAGAATATATTTAAAAATTACACACACACTCGAGACAAACCGACATGTCTTGCTTCAGCTCATCGAGGGTACACATAGTATAGCATAAATGAAGAAATTCTGATTCAGGGGTTACTACTGGCGAGAAATTATTCAAACATCGACCATTCCTCCTTATCTCTGAAAATATTATACCTAAAATTTTGAAATAAAATAGAAAATACACGGTCTTTCCCGTTCTAGAAAATTTAAAACTGAAATGCTTTGATTAATTTTTGTGGACAAATTATAGAATTAATAGAAAAATTTAAAAAAAAATGTTGTGACGCATCAGCATCTAGATTGTTTCTCATACCTGTTATATTCGTTTGAATTTCTTCAGTTGTTATATCCTTAACGTCGATCACCACATCTACTATTTTCATTCGTCGTTTTATCTAGCGACAAGTTATATAATTACTATTTATTACTTTAAGGCACGTTTAGTATTTTAGTCTTATTCCCATACTTTTACGTTTTCTTTAGTGATCTCTTTTATTATTAAATTGACCCAATCGTTTCCTCGACATTGTTAAGCGGTTGCTTAGTGTGTGTAGCTCCTTCTATCACCATTTATTCACCAGTATTCTGGTAGCTTTATTTAATATATAGAGCCGGTGTTTTTTTGTCATACTCTCTGAAATAAATTGTGTATCTAAAAATCGGCTACACCATTAACTTTTATTAAGGTATTAATAACATACTCAGTTTGAGACGCCTGAACTATAACAAATAGGCAGAATATGAATATATTTTCTCAACTTAAAAACAACAATGCAATAAATTAATTCATAATTAACTGGATTAAGAATCTGCTACTTTAATTATTAATAATTAATTATAAGAGCACGGTTCTTTACCCACCCATATTTTGTGTTATCGGTCCAAACATTAAGAGACCCAGGCAGTTGCAGAAACTTTCGTAATTTTGGCAACATAATATACCCATTTAATTCCTGCATTGGGGATATTACTTTTATGTCGTTCTTAAAAGCCGGCTTTAATATTTTCTAATCGATTTGGTTCGAACTTCAAATGATGTTCCTTTATAGGATTTTCAGGATCCCTATTTCCTTGTGTTGGTTCGAGTATCTATCAAATTATAATCTGATCGAATAATTCACTTATTTCTATGCCATACCACTCTGGAAAAGTGCCAGTAACGTCGGGTGGTTCGATAAGGTACATTTCGATTGATTTGAATAAATTTGTATTTTATATAACGCCGTCGAATGTCTTCACATCTTTTTCTAAGATTTAACCTCTGTTAAACTTTCTGAAATAAAATGTTTAGTTAAGAAATGATAACGTCTGAGCAAGACGTATTGAGCACAATTGGAAAATGTACATTGAACGTTTTCGATACGAAGGCTAATCCCCATTGTTTTATGTCGAATTGGTGTAGAAGACGGGAAAAGGAGATAAAGATATAAATTCGAACTTTTCGGGTCATTTAGACATTATCATTACAATAAAGTGCAATGTGATGCCAGTAACTAACGATAATATGATAAAGAGAGTACCTTAAACAGGCAGGGTAAGAAAATATCCATGCTGGTAAAAGGGACTGGAAGTACAAATGTTTGAAACATTCACAGGATAACACCTAAATCAAAAAAAAACGCACGTTTCAGTAATAAAGTACCAAATAATGTAATTTACTTAAAACATTTTGTTATCACAGACACATTAATTAAAAAAATCACTTCTTATTTTCAGAAACTATGTCAACTAGCTGGCTTTTTCCCCTGAAATATCCTAAAAATGACTGACTCCTAAAATTAAGACAGCATAATATTGATATATGCGGACTATATCTGAAACCAAACGAAACTACAGAGGAACGAGCTAACTATCACACTATAACTTCGCATATTGCTTCACAAAAATGACATAATTGTCAGGCTAACTATAAACTCTGGAAAATAAAAAAAATACACATATGAAGTTCATATGCATATATTTTACCCACAGAAGCCACAACAGAAAATTACATGGCATAATTCGAATAGAGAGCAGTCGACAGTAGAATACTTAATGTCAAATAGAGTCTTAGATGCAAGAAGCCTAAAATCTTCGAATAATACGACCGAACAACGCAAGTCTGAAAAGTAAGAATATCTCCAGGTAAAGAAATGTGCCGAATACATGAACCGAAAGTTGGGCACAGAATTAATAGTAGAGATTTCTATCAGAAAACTGTTCTAAACACGCCTAAGTCATTGAATAATATTAAAATCATCATATCAATATTAGAGGAACACAACTTAGAAACCAGTTGACTAAAGCCAGGCAATATTATCTGCGAAACAGCTATCAAAACTCTTGGATAAAGATAAGGAGGCAATGTAGGAAAGAATGGTATATGCCAAAAATAAAATACCTAGCAAAATCGAAAGTTATTGAATATATAAGAGACACACAACTCTATCTCGAAGAAGTCTATAGAAATTTTAGTAAATAATTAGAATGATATTATTGAATCGCTATGGGACAACTCTAATTCAACTAATATTGTAGATACATGTAATCAAACCGTTCGGGCACAGTTCAGTCATGCTCCTATGTATATACCTATTCTACTTGACCAGTATGATAACTGATTGTTCTTCTTGTATTGTCAAAAACGTTTGTAACGCCTAGATATAATGGCTAACCTACCACCTTATTACGGCCCACGTGGTAAACGTTGACACCAGGGTGCACGGTAGCTTCAGTGGAGAC
Source organism: Octodonta nipae (assembly GCA_034190945.1). Lineage (NCBI taxonomy): Eukaryota > Metazoa > Arthropoda > Insecta > Coleoptera > Chrysomelidae > Octodonta > Octodonta nipae. The sequence continues at coordinate 40,367,537 of CM067217.1, read as the reverse complement.
GGGAGTGGGTTAACAAACAAGGGCCAAGCCAACTGTAAGTTAACTTTCCAATATAAAGATGTTCTGGGCGCCAGGTAGATTCTCTGCCTCTTTACCCCAGCTAACCGCCTAAGATAACCTAGCAATCCTCCACGGCTACAAGCAATCTATAGATAAGGGCTCCATGGCTAATAAAACCTCAGTGTATTGTCAATTACGTTACAACAAATCTACTTCAATAAAACTCTTCATAAAACAGTAAATAATTTAATGAACTTGTAAATTACCTCAATACAATCCTGCAAAAATATTAAACACAAGTCGACCTGTAGCCAACTTCATGTACTTACATACACATATCTATAGTTTAACCAAGAATCATACATACCCGATACACTAAGCTCAAATTATTATCAAATCAAGAAATGTAATAATCAATTACCAAAATCAACAAACATAATAATCAATTAATGATCAAATGAACCTAGATAAAATAACCAAATATTATCAAAATATTCAAATGTTGTTGTGATCCGTAAACATGCACAATATATCTAAAACCAGAAATGAGTTACTTAAACGAGCAATATTCAAAATAATATCTAAGTCAATAATCACATCTAAACTGTAAATAATTCAAAATTATATCAAATTCAATAACTGTACTGTTATTCTGAAATCTGAAGCCAAAAATTTAGTTACTGACAAAAGTGTTTAATTACTTAAATTTCAAGAAAAATCAATAATGATTTCATAAATCTAGAAACAAATATTATCTTAAAAACATCCAAAATGATTCAATTAACAAGTCGACGTTAAGAGCTCTCACGACACTTTCACCAAATTCCAAATATTATCAATATCTAATAAATAATAATCAATAAATGAAGTTCAAAATTTAGCACTACAGGAAATGTATAAATATCAAATTTATATGAGCAAATTAACAGTCAAAAGTTTGACTAAATAATCAGGTTCTTTATAAATTTAATAAGTTCAAAATGTTATTAAGATAAATCAATTATCTTTAATGTGAAAAGCAAATTATGAGCAAAACAAATACACTGAATCAAATTACAAAGGTACCTTGCGATGACACAACACTCAGCTGTCCTCTGTAGAATCGAAGCAAACATACTCCGTCGTTGCTACGGCAACCAGCGCAGATTTCCGGTTCCCAATAAACCAAAATGGAACTCGTTCAAATGATTACAAGACTTGCCAAAACTTCGGCAAACTAAGTGAAGTTGATAGCCCCATACACTGAAGGTAAATAAGGTCTTGAGTGGGCTAAAGTTCTTACGTACGATGTTCAATTGGTGGTTGACCCGTTAGTCGTCCAGGAAGGCCAACTAGAGTACATGCAAATATTCAGCAATCAAATCCTCACAAATGAGAACGCGTTTCCACTAATTTCCAAAAATATCACCAAACTGCCAATGGAAACATCAATTAGACGTTGCTGAAACCGGTGATCATCGAGAGAACGAGTGATGAGCTTGTCTTAAGTCCTCAAACGAGTATGGTTTCCGTTAAAATCCAAAAATATCACAAATCCAATAACGGAACCAACGATTAAAGTGTATCAAACTAAATCCCCAACATGGATGGCACAAAATTGCCAGTATAAATTCAGATTACACTTGTAGACATCTATCATCACATTTCACCATAACCTCGCTTTCCAAGTACTACACAACCTGCATCCTTTCACTAGGACGGTCAACGGGCAACAACCGTTCACGAGCACGGTCAACGGCCAACTCCCTCTTCCGACAACTGACATCTCAAAAGCCTACCAACCCATTCTAAATTCTAAATTCCCTACATACGATGTTCTTCTTCTACGACATTCCACAACATCAATGCTTTAAATGTCCCGTGCTCGACTCTACTTTTCTACATCTTCTTACCATAAATGCCATTAACCTATTTAGAACGTGTGATTCCGCCCTTAGCAATTCGCCTCGAACGTCAAGAGAAATCTAACCAACAATCTTAACCTAGAATAAATTTATATCAAAACAAATCAATACCAAATACAAAGCGAGAATATTTCCAATACGAAAAACCCAATAAGCCTATCGTAATAACAAAAATGCTACAGAATAATAAAAAAAGGTACGTGTTTACGTTTGAAGATAATTTTATCCTATCCATTGGTGTTAATATTCGAAGTCAATACTCGTGTTTTAGTTCCAAGAAAACAGTTATTGAAGATAAATGACACATCCAACGTCCAGTTTAGGCTATTTAAAATACGTTTTGCATAAATCAAACCTGAGATATTTCTTCGTTTACTTGTTCTTTTACGAGTTTATGGAATACACTGCTAGTTATACTCTGTGGCAAAAATGTAATGTTACATTCTATCCAGAGAACTTCGACAGAAGCAATAGCAAGGAGCTAAAAGCAGAAAAGCTGCCTATATAGATAGAGATACTGGAAGACAAACATCACATTAACAAGCTTTAAACTGAGATACCAACATTGAACGAACCAGTCACGTTATTGAGCTAAAGCATAAGGGTATTAAGAGAAATTCATACTTTCATATATCACCGAGTCAATATCTCAGGAGAGCAGCACGGATTTAGAAAAAATTAAATCAACACAGGATGGTAGCTACATCATTAGGAAAAGCTTTTGAGATAGCAAAGCTAAGTTAAATTGAATATGTTTCTAAGACATCATTGACGTAGGTAAAAATAATCAAATACTAAAAACATTAACAAAAATAATTACTCAATTATCAAGTAACAACAAAAACCAACCGAAACTGGACAGGATGGCAAGCTACGTGCTCATCAATTTGTTAACGAGCCAAATCGTAAACATAATCAACGCAACTGGCAAAATTAGATTACTTTGTAATCTTGATGATACATTCATTATAGCGGTAACTAAGAATGACCTATAGGAACTGCTATATACATTCCAGCTATTTCGTATTTAGTAAAAACTGTAATTTAGGGGGGTTCAATTGTTGAGCAACCAGAGCGACGGCTCCAGATTAGCTCACATGTACCTTCGCAGAACAAGAGTATTAACCCCAATATTTTCTTGTTTCTGCCGCCAGTTGATACGCGTACAAGAAAGTTTCAAGAAACTATTAAGTAGAGGGTATGTAAACATAAAATGAGAAAATAAATTAAAAAGTCGTCTAAACATACTGTCTACCAAAATGGTACATTTTCAAAATGAGATCGAGCTTAAACATATTTACATTAAAAACAATAGCCGTAGTGTCTGCGAGAGGATAGGTAAGGTGTAGCAAGAGGTAACATGGGAGATAACATATAAATATGAGTTGGAGAAAGACGGAGAGGAAGAGTTAGTGAATATGAGGTAAGTGATGATTAATCAGATAGTAAAGGGCAGGCCTTAGAGACAAAACGCCCCAATTCTCCCTATTGGATGAAAACCGTTATAACACTGGTTACGCCATCCGTAACACGATGGACGTCACTTTATTACAAAATGTTACACTGGAGGAGAGCAGTGCAACTAAAGCCACTACTGCATATATTTTTCATAATTATTTCCATAACCTATTTGTGATTTAATTTTCGCATTTTTTTGAATCTTATGTGATTTGTAAATTTCACGTATAGGATTGTGAACCGTCATTGTTCTGATAGGTCTATTATTGGAGACATAAGAATCGATGAAGTTAAATGTATTCCAAAATGTCCTTTTGCACTTTCTCAAAGCTACTTACAAAGTAAGCATGGCATGTTTTTTTAAATGCCTGTTATTACAGCATTAGCAGTCCGTATGAGACATTTCTATTTATTGGACTCCCAGTAGCATTGATAGAAATACTGATAAGGAACAATTATTGCTATTTTGTTAACATGCAGTCTGGGGTGAGGTTTGATGAAGATGAGTTCTCTCATATCCAATTTTAGTATAATTATTACTATTTTTCTTTATTCAGGAAATGTTTCTCCAAAGAGTGAGAGAGAATCATACTAAGAAATAATTATCTGCATCTCCTTCTAATTTAGTTGAAATGGTTCTGGCCTCTCGATCTTATCGATTAGATTCTAGTTACAATACTTATAAAACCACAATATTACAGGGTATTTACACTTTTTGCGAATATTAATTATATTTATCCCATTTCTAAAACTTCAGAAAATTAATATTTATATTTCATCAGGATGCCCTCATTGAATATCAAATTAATTGTTTCGTACAGTAGCTATTCCAAATCCTGAAGCGTAACATTGAAGCTATAAAGGAGTATTTTCCAAAACATAACAATCCAAAAACAAACGAAACAGTTTATAATTCATCACAGTTGCCGGCAAATTGAACAGCTTATTCAGGTTCCTCGTTAAAGGGTATATACACGCCTACTGGAAATGGTTTGTTAGGCAGTAAAATGTGTATTTCGGGTTTTCTCAACTCCCCGAGGTTCGTTTTCTTAATCCTATTTGCTTTAAAATCCATTTGTTATACTCCAGAATATTTCCAGGCCAAGCTGAACGAGTGAGGTGGAAGTTGGCGAGAGTTTGTGTAACTTCAGAAAATTATGGAAGCAAAGTACGGAAACAAAATTGCAATAAGTGTATATTAGAGTTTATTTTTCGAGAAAATATTTAACGTGTTTCTTTGTTATTTTCTACGTACTTTCTTAGGGATGATGCTCGAAAATATTTAACAGATTAAATTAATAAGCCTTGTGTCATATTACCCTTAAATTTGTGAACATCATATTTCTAGAATGTAACAGTTTAGTTTACTCTGTAAAGTATATGATTATGTATAAATAGAAATTAATAATTTTTGAAACATGCTTTTAATTAGTAATAGAAACAAACAAAAATTCAAAAATAAGTTTTTCCTAACATTACACTCTTTTCACGTTTACTTTATAGAATCTTAAATCATACAAGTTCATACTAATTATATTATCTATGTATAGGGGCACATTTTCAAATAAATGAATGTTGAGCTCCTGTTTTATCTATCTTTATTTAATTTAAAATGTACCACGTTTTTGTTTCAATTATAATACTATTAATCCACTTTTGTAATGATAAATTTCTATTTAACTATTTGGTTCTGTGTATCTCCATCATTAGACCATATTAACGATAAGGTGAAAGGAAATAGAGCTGGTAAATTAAAAAAAACTTGTTTTTCCCAGTTCCTAAATATAAGCATGGACATAATACATATATTGGTGGATTCTAGAATAATGATTTTGGTACGGCAATTGTATTTGGTTTCAAATATAACTGTTGTGAGATAATTCCATTGAAACGACAGTATAAATAGAACTGCAATAAGAAGCTTGTTCGCTCAAAGTAATTTAAACTTTATCCAATTGACTTTAAATTTGTTGAGTAATTGAGGCTGCCTTAAGAAACTAACATTGCTTAGCATCCTTTCTGTGTGTAGAATTTTTTTATTTGAAAAATACACAAATACTTATAAAAGTGCAAATCTTAATCAATGATTTTTTATTGTTTCCTGAATGATAGTCGTGGCGTCTCTGCTTTGGATTTTTATGATTACTTGGAAATAATACCACAATTGCTGGTTAATCTAAATATTTTAAATACTGCAAACGTTTCAGGGTCTAAATCAGATTCCCACTTAGCATGGCAATAAAAAATTAATACAACTGAATAAAGAAATTAAAAATTAAAACATTCCCAAAGACAAGCTTAGCATTCACAACTTGACAATACAAACTGATGTTAACTTAGAGAATTTACTGCTAATTTGATATATACAGGATAGCACTAAAAAATTATAAAATAATGGGAAACTAAGAAAGCCTTCTTTCAAATTGGAAGAATTTGTAATGGTTATTTATCTTCAGAATATCATGCGGTACCCTTAGGTGCGACTTTGTTATAAGATTTAGTCCCTGAAACCTTCGGAGTATTTGAAATATACAGACTTTCCTGCAATTGTGGTGTTATTACCCAAGAAATCATAAAAATCCAGATAATTGTTGATTTGGTTATGAATCAAAAGAAAATATAGTCAACAAAATAGAAGGTTATAAAGAATATGTTTTTAATGTACTTAAAATATTAAAGTTCAGAGTTGCGAGATAGGATTAACTGCAAATTTTCATGAATATCAATGGAAATTAAAGGTATTCGAAGATAGCTTATTTTTACCGTCAACTACTGAAGTAATGAGATGAAACAAATCAAAATATTCAGTGTTGTTTTTGCCAAGATTCGTCACTCTGTGAAACTCGATTTTATGAGCTGTATTGTCTGCCCCGCTTGATTGTTCTCTGGCTGCTGAATTTGCTCAAGACTATCTGTGCATGAAATTATCTTCCTTGTTCGACTTGGTACTGATTGTCAAGTTGTTGTTATAACTGCAGTTGTGTTTCTTGGAGTGTAGCTGTTTTTCAGCCATGGGCCAGCATTCCTCAGCACTTTGCCACCGACGCAGACGTCCAGCGCCAGTACCAGAACTGAACTCCATTGCTAAATTCCATATAACTTACTTGTTACTGCCCAAATTAATTGATCGAAAACTAGACCATCCCGTGTGGATTAAGAGAAAGGTAGGAATGTTGTAATTAACCAGTCAGCTATCAAATGATATGACAGGCGGTGGATACTTTGGCGCTACAAATCGGCATTTAATGTTTTTTTTTATTATATTTTTTTGTGTTGCGATAAATCATACCATCCACAAAATTAATTGAAAATAGTATGGGATTTTGATACAGCGACAGTTTTATTACACAATACTAAGTATTGATACATTTCTTTTACATTGTGGAAAACTGAACACATTTTCTCAGTAATTTAATGTCATATTATTTTCTTGTGCTTGTCAGTGTCTAAAAACATGAGTAACCATTTACGATTGATGTCTATAAAAGCGTTTCACACCGATAAAATAAATAAATATTATCTATTCAAGTAGGTAAATAGCCTGGTGGTAGAAATGCATTTTACACTACATTTCTTCAAAAACATTTTGATAGTATATGACGTGGATATTTCCAGAGCGTTCTGAGATTTATTACTATCGTACTTACAGTGCTGCAATCTTTGCTAATGCACTACATGTATCTCACAATTTTGTATACCCGTTATTAATCGGCATTATGTCTCTTTGGTGCAAATTCACGACAGTTTCCGATTGTAGATTTATTTGTGTTTCGCAATATGTAAACGACGTGCACTCTCGTAATAAATCTCCAGACTAGCAGGGTATCCAATATACGTCAGAGAATGTTGTCATTGGACTCATGTGTTTATTCTTGTGAAATTGAGGGAGCTCTTTACAAAATATAAATAGTTTGATCCATTGCCACTAACGATATTTAAATTACAACACAATTACGAATTTAAATCAACCAATGTCGGCGCCACCGTAAAACTAAGAGTAAGAAAAAACAGCAAAATGATATTGGCGGATCCAGGGGGTAAGGAGCTGAAGCCCTTCCCAAATAGGGTTTTTTATTGTTTATTTTGCTAAAACTTACCTTCAACCGTGTCAATCTCCCCAAACGACATTCCTAGATCCGCCATGCAAGAGGATGAGGGATATTACTTATTTTGGGGGTCAAAGTTGAAGAAAATGGAAGAGAGCACGGGAAATTACAGTGTAGATAGCAACAGAAAGCAGGAAGTATCGAATTCTGAGGGTTTTGATGACATTAAACAAAAAAAGTATACAGATCACCAATTCGAGCGACAGTATCATATGGATATGAAATATGGGTTCATAGTAAAACAGAAGAGATGACTTGCACAATGGGAAAGGAATGTGTTAAAGAACATTTGCGGATGTATCACGACGGAAAATGTGTGGAGAAAACAAAAAATAAACCACTGGAGAATATATTTGGCGAGTATAAAATATCTACCTTCGTAAGAGGCGCGAAAAAGAATGATCAATAGAGCACCGATAGAAGTGAAAAGAACTGATAATGTAAGACAAGATCCGCAAAAATGGGCATAGAGCAGTGGAAAGCCAGGGCTGCCAACATAAAGGTATAGAAGCGTTTAGTTAAGAAATATTAATTAATAAATTAAGAAAATTGTTACATATAATTTCAACCCAGTAGGTCTGTTGTATGTTATGAATGATAATAATAGAAATTTGTTAGGTCTCATAAATATAAAACATCAAAGGAAGTTGTAAAATAAATGGTTATCTAACTTAATCTTGAAGAAGCTCATTTGGTTACCCAAATAGACCTTACAAATATAGGGATATCTTTTAATATATCTAGTGCAAGGCATCCAATTGATGCTATTAGTGTTACAGTTCTACAAACAACAAAATATATTATTAGAAATTCAAACTTAATTGAAAATTAATGAGTTTTTCTAATCATAATGATTGGTAATAAGCGTAAGTTTTTTTTGTAAATTTCTATACACTTGTTGTTGATTAAAGAGGAATATTTTCTTCTTCATTTCTGATCTCAAATACATCCACTTTAATTTCCCCAGTAGAATTTCTTGAAAACCGTGGGAATTAGCGAAAAACATTTTAGAAAAAAGTTGCACAACTTCAAGGGAGACATGTCCTTATGATGTTGCTTTGGACATTGGAGTGATGCTCAAGGTCATTTCAAGTTCAAGTCAGTTTTTTAAACAGAAACCTCCTATTTTTGACACGGATTCTGAAAGAGCAAGAAATTTTACTTTCAAAGATGGGGTTTAAACGATCCCCTACGGTCAAGATGTCAATTTTATTATTTTTCTTCTCAATTACTCCACCCGAGGAACCGTGCGCAAACGCTCAACTTCTAAGGAACCTTGTCTTTGACCTTAGAGGTCATGCTCAAGGTCATTTCAAGTTGGTCTGTAACCTAATAACCCTATATGAAAACCCCTATTTTGCACCCGAATTCGGAAAAGCGGAAAATTATATCCAAATAACCCAATAATCCAATAACCTAATTTTTCATTTGTGTGATTGCTTGTACCTCTTCGGTATAGTAAGGTCAGAAATAAAGACGATACATTATTAAAGTATTTATTATTTATTTGTCAAATTAATGAACTGTTGATAATACAAAAAATAATAAAGTTGAGTTCATTCGAACCCCATATGTGTTACATTATTTAAACGTAAAATTTCCCGCTCTATTAGAATCCTTTGTAAAAAGAAGGGGTTTCCATTAAAAAACGGAGTTGACCTTGAACTGACCTTGAATACGACTTCAAGAACAAAGGTAAGGTTATATGGATATGTTCCCTTCGATGTTGTCAACTTTTGCCTAAAATGTTTTTCGCTCCCATAGTTTTCGAGAAATTCTACTGGGGTAATTAATATGGTCCACCGCGTATATTTTTCTAAAGTCGCAAAACAAGAAAAATAACTCCAAAATATCTGTCAGTAAAACTTGTATGCACTAAAAGAAAAAGCCTTGGAACTTTCACATATTATTTTGCATATTGAGAAAAATCATAACCATAAAAACATTGCCCCAAAAGATGTTAACTCAAAATATAAATATACCTTATATATCAGCTGTCACATAAATAACATGCTGATGGGAATTTCAGAAGGACGCACCTTTACAATTATTCCAACTGTTTGAGGATGAATCCCAAATTTACAAATAACACATCACGAGATTGAGGGATGCCTCCTATAGTAATTTGCAAACGTTACATTCCAAATATTAAGATCCCCGTAAACACTGCATGGTATCCATCGATTTGTTCCATTGTTGGAACATCTATTAGTTTTTTCACAATTTTTGTAAGGAATTTCTTCGAGGTATGATTCCAAGTAAATATTTTAAATCTATTCTGAAAACTGGAAGAACAGGATCCAATGGCGTTCCATTTTTAAGTACTAACTTAGTAAAGTTTTTTGTTTTTTTAACAATTAATTTGTAGCTATTGAGTTTACCATAAGTATCCAAAGAGGGCCCCCAGACCGCGGACTTAAAGAGAAATCCACTGATTTTGCCAGAGGAAGATATTCTTCTCATACTAAGTGTAAATTCATATGCACAACCAAAAGCATTGAATGCTTCTGTAGATTACACACCATTAGGGAAACAATCAAATGGAATATTTTTTGTGGGTCTAACTCATCTGTAGTATTTTCAAAGCATAAAAGACAATAGTCTCAGTACATTCCTACGTGCGACCCATTTACAGTTCATCCTCCTTCTTCACTTATGTTTTAATACAATACCGAACTCCATATCAAATATCCAGGCAAAAAATGTTCCTATGAACCACCAAATGACATTGTAATCATACATCCAGTACCAGAAATAATTTGAGGTCTTCTTTCTACTAGTACATTAAGGGGTGCAAATCTCCATTAATATTAACAAATTTTGCATAAATGTTTCTCTCAATTCCCTTTGTAACTGCAGAATATATGAGCAAAACCTAACACAAACCTTTATTTTTTCAGCAGTGACCTTGATAAAGTAAATCAAAACTTTTGTTTATTCAGTGAGGATGACAACCATAATTTAGTTGTAACATAATTGTTATAACCTATTTTACTGTCACTGTTACACCCATAACGAGAGCATCGTAACATTAATGCATAAAGCTGGAGCATAAAGTACGTTCACACTATCTGGAAACAATTGAATTACGTTGAATAATAAAATCTGTGTCACTCCAAAATTTTATTGAGCCATTCCTGTTTGTACTGTAAATCACACCGTAAAGCTTGCAATGTCATAAAACTAAGAAAATCTTGTCGTTCCTGTTGGTTTCCAGTTCTTTACCGTACAGTTTGGAAGTGCATTGCCAGTAAAATCGAAGGTTTGCCATTTTAATGGTTTCCAGCTATCGAACGACATGGCAAATAGCAAACATGCAATCCCTCGAGGTATTTCACCTCTTTTGTTGACTTTTCCACGATGTAAGTCTCCTCAAAGTCGTTAGAGGTTTATTCCGTGTAAAAATAGAAGTCGAAATAGAGATATCATTATTTGCGGTTAAATTGTAGGTAGGTTGTTTAATTTTCCTCTGAATTGAAACCAAGACGTCAACTCCGTTAGATATTTGCTCTGTATTGCAATTAAGTCGCAGTATTTGATATCGATGCTGAAAATTCTGTGTTGCTGAAAATATTAAAAACGCTTGTTTTGCATGGAATGCGAAAAGCCCATGAAACAACAGCATTCAATTATATATATTTTACAAATTACTTTTCTACAGAACTAAATATCATTAAAACAGAACACTAAATATTCTTGAAATGGTGTATTAAACTTGGGAATTTGGCATTATTTTCGAACATTTTTGTTTGATTAACTTTTCTCGACGGGTTCGATAAGTTTGGTTCTTGAATGGAATAAATAATTTTAATGTCAAAATGTTATATATTTTACAGCCTTTCTAAAACATATAATATGATCGATTCGACAGCTTAATGAGTTTCAATGGTGAAGAGCTTGAAAACGTGCGAAATTAAAAATTTTCCACGGAAATAGGGGTTGCTATCCGCAAAACCGAATCAGTATTCTGGTGGATCCGATATCACAAAACGTTTAGCGGATTATGCACTAATATACCCGGCTTCGGTGTATTGTGGAAATTCATTAAGGGTGTTCGAAATGTAAAAATTTTGTTCTTATATTAACTAAGATTACTTAAAAACAACAAACACTTGTTGTTTTCTGAACGATAATTATGGCATCTCTGTTTTTTGTTGTGATTTACGAAATTTGTCATTGCGAATCCTTTTATTTTTTTTAATTTCTTGTTCATTTGTGTTAATACCATTGAAAACGGAGTCTGATTTAGACCTTGAAACGTTTGGACCTTTTGAAACCTGCCGGCTTTCAAGTTTATGTGGTGTTATTCCCAAAAACTCAGAAAAAATAAAAACAAAAACTTGGTTAAATTTCCACTTATTTATTTCTTTTAATTTGACTTATGTTTCCCCATGTCTGGCTTCATCGGAAATTGGAATTACAATGAATGCCAAATTTATATTTTTGTACAAAGAAAGAGGCCATCCATAAATATAAATTATGTAAGATATTTTAGGGTGGGTGTCGGCTAATATCTTACGAAATTTTATATGTTGGTTGGTGGGTGATTGAAATGAGTTTTACATAAGATGTTTCAAAATATATGTTTTCATTGTTTATGACTTTTATTTCCCTGAATTATCTATTTTAATTCTATTTGATTAAGCATTTTCAAATATAAAACATATAGTTATGACATTAACTGTTAATTAAGTGTATAATAATTGATGTCTTGAAAAAATTAATGTTTATAAAAATATTTTATCCGTAAACATCTAACGGTCTAATTCTACGAAAACTCAGGACGTCAGTCAGTAGCTACGTTTCTATTATTTGACAAGCTTTAATAATAATAAGTTGGTCAATTGCGAGTTGGACTCGCATACTAAGGATTCCGTACCACCTCCAAGATTCTAATATTTCAGTTTCAGACAAGCAGGGAATGAGTGCATTTTCTTAAATTTACCCTAATATATTTTAAAGTAAGCATTTTAAATTTATAAAATATATACACTTTCATTTTCCACACAGAGACTTTTTATTTCATCTGCTTCAGGGTTGGTTTGATTTTTATAAGAATACATATGTATTTAATTTTCTAATTTGGCCCCCAAAGATTAACATTAGAGTTTTATTTTAACATAAATTTTCAGGGAAGCGTTTCATAATGTACTGTCTAATTTTGACGCTCTGTAGATTGGAAGATATAGGGCAAAATAGGTCAAGTTTTAAATTATAAATTATTAAATCTGTTATTCAAATTATTTAAAAATACAAATAACATATATTTTTCAAAATTTAAATAATGTAGTTTCTAAAGTGGAAATTAAGTCGATGCTTAATATTTTTGTTAAGATCTTTTCAACAAATGATTTAAAAATATGATATATTTGGAATTCACATAATGAACCTTTTATCTGATATGATGCGTTTGAAAATTGAAGTTTTATTTTCCAATTAACTGTGTAATTTGTCCTTAAAATTACTATGAGGGTTTTCTAATATTTTTTCTTATTAATTTCAAGTAAGCACCAGTACCCCTAATTATTTTCAAAATTTTAGGTAGTATGGTTTCGGAAATAAAGGGAGAAATGAGAATTTTTATATCTTGTAAACAATTAATTTAAAAAATTTGAAAAATATATAGTTATATTCCTAATAATAAACCCTTTCATTTGATGTATTGCATGATGCGTTAACAAATATTTTTTTTATTTTCTGTTTAATTCTATAATGTGGCCCCCAATATTAATATGAGGGATTTCTTCGTATTTTTCCTGTAAACTAAAAAAATAGGTCTTATAATTGGGTAATTTTTTATTTATTAAAAAAAATTAAAAAAATATATTAGTATTCGTCGTAATGAGCCCTTTGATTTGATATATTACTTGATCCGTTAGAAACAATTATAATTTTTTTATTTTCCATTTAGTTCTATAATTTGACCCCCAAAATGAATATTAGGGGTTTCTCCTTATTTTTCCAGTAAAGTTATATATACTATACCTCAATTTTTTTCAAAATTTTACAGCTTATGGTTGCGGTGATAAGGGGGGAGAATGGGTAATTTTTTTTATATTTTTGTTATTATCTTTTAATTCATTCATTTTGAAAATATGGAAAAAATTATTTGTTTTCGTCATAATGAGCCCTTTTATTTGATATATGCGTTAGAAACAATTTTAATTTTATATTTTCCATGTAACTCTGTATTTTGCCCCCGAAAATTAAAAGTAGAGGTTTCGCCTTATTTTTCCAGTAAATTTCAGGTCAGACCCTATACCGCTAATTTTTTTCAAAACTTTTACGTTTTATAGTTTCGGAGATAGGGGGGGATGGATAAATTTTGGTATATATTCGTTAATATCTTTTTAACAATTTTTTTAAAATATGAAAAAAAAATTATTTGTGTTCCTCAGAATGGGACTTTTCGTTTGATATATTACATGATGCGTTTGAAAAAAAAATATATTTTCAAATTTTCATTTAATTCTATAATTTGCCCCCCAAAATTAATATTAATGGTTTCTCCTTATTTTTCCTGTAAAGTTCGCACAACGATCTATATTTCCTATTTTTTTCAAAAAAGTAGTTTCGGAGTCGATTTTTTTAGTTTTTTCCCCTAAAATCAAAACTTCTTCATTTGCGATAAGTACTCCTGATCGGGTCACCAAATAATACATTGATACCAAATTTCAACCTCTTCCATCCAGTAGTTTAGGAGAAAATTACTGTGATGTGACAGGCAGAAATACGGATTGATATTATAAGGGTATCCGTATATTGTATCTACGGAACCCTAAAAATATATTATATTAAATAATGTAGTAATATTGATAATGAAAGTATGTTATTTCAATAATATTATGAGGTAAAGACTTTATTATTATAATAGATAAGATATATTACATTATACAATATGTACAGGTGCATCATTTTATCCTTAAAATTGAATTTTGAAAAAAATAAAAATAACTTACGTAAGGAATGTGGGGTGGGTGGGTGATGAACTTGTATCTTTCAGTTTCTTACATCGGGGTGGGTGGGGGTCAGAAAACCGTCAAAATTCTTCTTATGTAATTTATGGATGTTCCCAAACTACAGATGACGTAATAAAATAATTAAAAGTTCTTATTCTAGGGAATTTCCCAGGAAGTGAGCAACGGGTAGGTCAGGTAACTTATTATATTCACTTGCAAATCTTGTAATTTCTATTTATAATACTCAACTATGCATGACTATTAAAGGTAATTAGTAAAACGTAAATTACTTTGATAGATATTTTTGTATTTCTACTTCACCATTCTACATCCATACTATCAATGCCAAACAGTGCCGTCAGAATTCTTGGAGAGAAAATCATAAGATGGGTCTTTAGTCTAAACCAAATAATTTTGAAACGCAGAGAATTCAATCTAGAGACATACTTAGCCTTCATAGACTACAAAAAAGTCTTAGATCTAATCCAACGAGATGAACGTTTGGCATATAATGTGTTTTTATGGACACTGGTAAAAACATTACTAAAGAAATTAGGACAAATCAAGGTATTATATTAGAATGTGCTTTCTCGCGTACACTGTTTAATATGTACGTAAATGACCTTATGAGAGAATGGAAGAAACCGCAGCTTTTGGAATAAAAATGAAGAGCAAGGATTTTATAAATTACAATGTTATTTGCTGATGAGTAAGTTATAATACAAAACACAGGACGAATTACAACTGGCAATACATAAGTTATATTTGCTATCTGCAGATTATAATCCGAAAATATCTAGAGAGAAAATGAAAACTAGCGTTTCTGGAAAAAACCCGCTTGTAACAAAAATTGTTACATTTCAGATATTGAGGATGCGACATCATATATGAAGAAGATCAAGATATCTTCAAAAAAATAAATAATTTTCAAAGAATTTGTGGAACCATCTGAAGAACACTCTAGGGAAAGACTTTAAAACAAACACTGATAAATCAAAATCAAAGTTGTGGTAATCCCTACGCTATTATAGACGGAAACCTGAGTGCCAATAAAACAAAACTAAAGGCAACTGGATAGATAAAAATGTTGATTTTTAAGATCCATAAATGGTTGTACACGTTTAGACTGTATAAAAAAATGAAGACATCAGGCAACAACTGTTGGTACAACCAATAACTGGATTAACAAGAAACTACAGGAATAGACGTGAAGAACATGTAATGAGGATGTCTCCAAAACGAACACCCCAAACATGCTTAATTATAATCCCGCAGGACGTAGAAGTGTCGGCAGACCAAAAACAAGATGGTATTATCTAATCCTGGAAAGGTAGAAAAAGATCTCGATTTGGATCTTAGCTTAAGACACCTGGGAAATCGGTTTTGATCTTTGCTGTTTTGATATATCCATTTGTTGATAGAATAGTTTTATAGAATTTCCTATGTTTACGTTTATGTCTTTGATCCTCTTATGATTTCTTAATGCTTTGTATATGTCCCTGTTTAGGGTTCTAGATTCTTGTGTTCTCTTGTCGGACATATATCTTCTATGCTTTAGTTTTGTTATTGACTCAGGTTTTCTCCTTTTACTCGATTGGGAAAGAATTTTTCAATATATGCTTTTGTGGCGTTTCTGATGTTCTCTTATATTTATTTTATTGTTGTTGTTTTCATATATTAGATTGGTGGCTATCCATTTCTTATAAGAATCTGTATTTACAGGTCATTTCTATTGCTGATTATTAAATCTACTGTGATTTTTGGTTTTATCATCTGCGCTAGTCTAGATTTATAATATTAGTTGGAAATTAGTAATTAGTGATGAATTGATCACAGTCATTAAGCCATGATATTTACAGGATAAAATATATCACGCATTAATATAGGATATAAGCTACATCTGTGCCAAATTTCATCCAAACCTATAAATTATCTGATTTAAATGGATGATTTTCAGATTTTAATATAGTCAGCTTGAATATATCAATGGATAGATACATGTAGCCTCGAAATTTATTTTGGAAAACAACAAAGCCCGTCATAACTTGATTGTGTTTCCGACAAATTTACAACATAAAGTTCGACAAAAGCTTTCGATGTACGTTGTAATAAAAACAATTCCTGGAAAGTACAATCGCTTCCATTCGGACAAACAAATTCATTTTCCGCGCCCATGTCGTTGAACATCAAGTGTAGCAATCAAAGTAATTCGTATTTCGGAGAAGAATTGGTCGAAAATGAAATAACTGGCGATGAGAGAATACAATTGAAAGTAATGTGGGTGGCATTTAAATTATTATTGACATCCAACGCCATAAAGTCAGCTTGTTCTCTGGTCCCCTTGTTCGGTGTTCTTGTTCTGTGTTTCCCTTATTTATTGCCTGTACGTGTGATAATCGACTACATGGGGCATCATTAAATTTAAATGCCTGCTGAGTTAATGCAAGCATTAAAACAGGCCATTTCATACAGATGGTTAGGAGTTTTATGTAGGAAAAATTTACTGGTGGTTTTATTTCTCTTATTTGATCTGTTAAATAATATAATATGTCTGATCGTAAAGGATATTTAATTTTTGTTCTATAAATGTTGGTGAATGCTGTACGAAATTAGTGATGAACATGTTGAGCTGATTATCTATTCTATTTCTTTTCATTATTTGGTCCCCACTGTTTTTCGTTCATGAATGCTAATGATTGAAAGAGTGAAAAATGTGAGATTTTAATATAATATGGTTTTTGTCCATTTCTAGAGATATGTTGTCTTTCTGAGGTACGTCAGATCTATGATTGTAATAAAATTAGACGAACTTCACTTTGTATCCCAAAGTCTCTAGTTTTTTTATTGAGTTCAATTTCAAATAGACTTTATCATCGTAATCTTATGAGCCCTGTTCTTCGTGATTTGGAACCAGGTTATGCCTGTTTTTTGATGTCATACACCCATTTTATGTTAAAGGGTTTCCATGGTACTCGATTTTTAACCAATCCATTGCTATATCAAGAATGTATTGTGGTCCTATTTCCTATATTTTTTGTTGGCTATCGGTTATTCGGATCATATGTCTCTCCACAAACCTTTGTGTATCATGGAGTTTTTAAACTTTAATTTTCGATTTCAGAACGCAGGTTTCGTAACCATATATCAGTAGTCCGTAGAACATATCCAACAGATGCCTTTATTTCTTTAGTTTTAAACTATTGAGTTTTTTACATAATGTCACTCATGCAAGTTTGATCATGTTATGCTATTTTCATCAATTATTGTGATACTCTAAGTATCTCCTAGTTACTTATACAGTTTCCAGTTAATGATTTTCTCGATGTTTATATTTAGCCCTTTTTCAGTGCTTATTTTTTGTTGCGGGTATTCTTCCGAAACATACTTTCTAATACCTCTTTGAATTAGTTTGTTTTATCTCTTAATTACATATCAATGTTTTGGTTGCATTGTAGCGTGACAACAATATATTTACAGCTTTCCACATTTTCCACTTCCTGTCCACATATGCTGTTACTACACTCAAAATAATTCTGTTCATAATATTAATAAACATCATTTATTGACATAAAATTCATTGTCTCAATTAAATTTTTATTAATATTATGAAAATTGTTTTCTGCTTTTTGGATATTTATGACCATAGTTATTAGTATTATAAATCTCATGTATTAACAAATAATGTAAGAATTCATTCTGTAATAATGAATCTATTCATTGGGAGAATGAGTAAAATTAATAAAGAAAATTCATAATATGAATGTACAAATTCCACGTAAATTATCATACGCATTTGTCGTGCTAGCGTTGCCGGATATTTTGAACATATACCCCGTACTTTAACCTGGGTTTCCGGTTTGGTGTCTTACGAAATCAGTAAAACCACTAATTATACATATAGTTTTATTGTAGGTAATAATTCGAGGTTCCAAAGTATACCTTAGCCTGTGGTTAAAAGGAGGAGCAATGCTAAAGCGAACAAAGAGTTATATTTAGGCCTTTGAATATTGTGGCATAGAAAAAGAATGATGCCTGCACAATTCAAGTTATACAACAAATGTAACCGTGTTTCTCTAAGTTGATTTTATCAACCTTTGGTAAAAAGTATACAAGTTTATTATATTTCATTCTTTACTGAATAATACTAACGACTTTGCACGGGTATCTTGGAAACTGTTCCTAGCCCTAATACATTGAGTTGAAAAAAAGTAGCATATAATTTTTTGAACGTGATGCAGGTCAACTACATAGGCGTTTTATAAGACAAAAGTTGCTCAAAGCAAATTTATAAGAACGAAACAAGCGGTCTTTTGAAACAAACATTGGAAGTGAAAGCTTCTTACAAATTATACTTGCCGTCTATTTTTTCTCCTGTCTCTGTTTCTATTTCCTTGTGTTATCACTAGTAATGGTTATAAATTTCAGGAGAAATAAAATACTTGTCACTATTTTGTTATTACTCAAGTGTTAATCTTGATGTGTAATTTAATTCTTAATTTAAATTGTTATGTGCCAAATAAAATTTGTTGAATTATTAACTTGCAAGTTGAAGCTCATGTCCAATGAACTAAATGCAGCAAAAAAATTAGCATTCTTTCTGACTTCTGGTATGTCTCAATTCCGTAATGCAATATATCGCAAAGAGAGAATTCGAGTTTTTATTAGAAAAGTAATTTTGTGCATGTTTTCTGTATTAATTGGATGTTATATTAGTTTGTTTCTTATATATTATTAATATTCTATAAAAGAAAAAAATTGTACTCATAATTTTCATTTTGAATATATTTTTTTATTATATTTACGCTACTTTTTGGTTAAGTCTAGGTTTGCTGCCTCTCCGACATACGCAAGCCATATTTCGAACAGTATTTAACCTTTTCCGACGAAATCTAAAACTATGTTGTTAATAATTCTTTCAAAGAAAGCCTGTGGTTAAAAGGTGAAAGCTTATATTTAAATTTGTGGATAGGAATGATGCCTGCACAATTCAAGTTTATGTAGTGTTTCTGTTAGTATTTTGGACTTTTTAAATGTTTCTAGGAAAAACATGAGCGGCAGTCATTTGAGATTGAACGATGGAAGTGAAAGCTTCTTACAAATTATACTTGCCGGCTATTTTATCTCCTGTCTCTGTTTCTAATAGTTCATTTTGTCCTCTCAAAAACATTTAAATTGCATAAAATTTATAGCCTCATGTCCAGTAAATACAGCAAAAAAATGTTTGGGTATAAGCCCGTAAAATATATTGCAAAGAGAGAATTCGAGTTTCTAATCAGGTTTTCTGTATTAATTGGACTGAATATCTATTGTCTATTTAATAAAACTAACTGTCCATTAGCCTTTCTAGTGGTGTATTTAATAAAACTAGCTGAAATTCGACCATTGTGTCAATATCTCTGGCAGGTTAAGTAATACCTGAAAATTTTATCGTGACATTCTATCCTAGGACTTTAGGGAGAACAGCAATTACAAGGAACGGATCCAGATTCGGAACCTATGTTAGTTTCCTCGAAAATCCTAGATGTCGGTCTTACATCTCGCTTCTACAAATAAGTAACGAAATTAAAGTTTTTTTCAGATATAATTCATAGGACTTTATTTGTGTTCAAATTCGTAATTCTTAATTTAATATGCCATCAATTCAACCGCTAATGGGCTACCCTAGATAATTATTTTTTCTAACCACCCTGTATAACTATAATTGCACTCAATTCTTTAACATTTATATATAAATACTCATTATAATAATTCCATCTCATTATATATTTCCACCACCCTGTATATGCAACTGCTCATGGACCACGCATAATACTTTTTAGCATATTTGAACCACCCAGTAAACCATTCTGTATATGTGCCTATGAGCCACCGTATTTACTCTTTTTGATGAAATCTTTAACTATCTTCTATAACTATAATTTTCTACTCCGACCTATATTTCAATCATCATATATATGGAACTCTTCGTGGGCTACTCTATAAGTCATTTCCTTTTCTAACATTTTTTATCATCATCCTGTATATCTATAATTCCTCTCACCCCATATTTTATCTTCCCTATATACAACTGCTTATGGGTTAAGAAATGTTGCATATCCATTTCCGCCTCCCTTTATATGCATCTCTGTATAATATTTTTTGCACCACCCTGTATAACTGTAATTCTCCTGCACCTTCTATTCCAAGAACCTTGTAAATTCAACCGCTAATGGCCTTCCCTATATAATTATTTTATTAGTTATAATTGCACTCTACTCTATATTTTAAACACCCTATGTATGCAACTGCTTATGTGCCACCCACGAAAAAAATGATTTCTAACATACAGGAATCGCCCTGTATAATTATAATATACAACGATTACTTTACCACTAAACAATAACAACGCTTGCATGCCACTTCCAGAAGTACATTCTCTGAGTATATAACAGCATTGGTCCTTCTATATATAATTACTCTTACTGTTTTGAGTTTGGTGGCGGCGGCACATTCAGTTGTTTGGCGTTGACATTATGGACGTAAATAATGAATTTTTATTATATCTATATATAAATAGGCAAAGACAAAACGGTTAGGTAACATTTTCTCCTCTGTCCCTCAACCGATTTATTTGATTTTTGTTTTGTTTAGTGGCTAGTGACGACCTTCAGTGCAGAATGCTAAAATATTCATAACATCGATTAATTCATTAAATAAAGTAAAATAAAAAAATAGCAGTTTACGTACAGAGTGCCGCCAGATTGCGTGGAGAGAAAATCGTAAGACGGATTGACTCGAATGAGAAATACAAACTAAATTAAACGAAAAACTAACAACTTTTGTTTATTCTGAAAATTATTCTACATTATCATGCTATTGAGAACTCACCCTCAAAAATTTATATTATATGATAATGACAATTTATTGGGTACTCGCACGTTTTTCTAATTATATTTTGTCAACTAAAATCAGAAATTTGTATTGCGTGGCAACTGAACAATGTTTTACCGATAATATTTTAATATGTTAACATTATACTATTAATTTATATTGTTTCTATTTTAAAGGCTAATAGTTCCATACAATTTAGCTAAGATTACAAAGCCTATGATATGAATACAAATAGTGAAATTAAAGATAAATAGTTAGATCTGAACATCATGGCAATGGTTCTAATTTCTCGACCAGTTCACGGCCAACCATAGATTGAATTTCAATTTAACATTTCTTAACAAAGTTAACCGCTAGGTTAAGTTACCTTCTCAATGCAATCAGAAAATTATTAATGTATAATTTTCAAAATTTCAATTTCAATGATCTTACAAAAATTGTCAACAAATAAAGGTATTATTTAAGATAAATTAACAGGTGGGGTATTTCTTAAATGTTTTGATATACTCCCCTGGTGAAAACTTTTACGTAAGTAAACTAACTTTTGAGTGATTGTAAAACTAATTGAGACATTTGATTTCAGATCCTCTCAAGTTGAATATGTTTTTTTTTATTTTATGCCATGTGCAAATGAAAATTGAATAAGTATTAGTAATATATTGCTGTTTTATTCGGTAGTCTTTTAAATTAATTTTAACATGTCGTCTAAAATATTTGCAGTCAGTCAAAACATGTTGAATGTTCTTTTAACGAGATGTGATATGCTGCAAATATATTTTTACTTATTTCTCTAACAATATAATACATATAATGTTTTGTTTATTTACATATATCTTATGATATGTAATTCTCGCAAACTACACTATGACTGTCTAAATTTCATTTCGGGGTTTTGGCGTCTAGAAATCGATTACTCGGGAAAAAACGTATTACTGAGAAAGAACGAAATTGTGACAATAATTATGACAGCTGGGTTTTGAAATTACAAGAGTTTCAATACAGGATGATTTGGTAACATACTTGAGGTTGAAACTGCTCTTGAAAAAAAATTCTACAAATTGATGTATAGAATCTTATAAGAATTTTATCGCTATTTGTTATTTTTTAAAGTAAAAATTGCTGCTTAGGCGATGTTTTCTCATGTTCTAAATTCACTGAGATATAAGGCGTTGTATATTATAATTACACAGGGCGATTCCAGATATGTTACAAATCATTTTTTTCGTATGTGGCACCCAAGCAGTTGCATATATGGGGGTTTAAAATATAGAGTATAGTGCAATTATAACTAATAAAAGAATTATATAGGGAAGCCCATTAGCAGTTGAATTTATAGGGTTCTTGGAATAGAGAGCGCAATAGCATTACAGTTATACAGGGTGGTGCAAAAAATATTATACAGAGATGCATATACAGGGTGGCAGAAATGGAAATGCAACATTTCGTAACCCATAAGCAGTAGTATATATAGGAATTATAGATATATATGATTATTATAAAAAATGTTAGAAAAGGAAATGATTTATAGAGTAGCCCACGATGAGTTCCATATATATGATGATTGAAATATAGATCGGAGTAGAAGTATAGTGACAGAAGATGTTAAAAATTGCATAAACCAAAAGAGTAAATACGGTCGCTTATAGGCAGTCACATATACAGAATGGTTTACCGGGTGGTTCAAAAATGTTAAAAAATATTATGCGTGGTCCATGAGCAGTTGCATATACAGGGTGGTGGAAATATATATAATGAGATGGAATTATTATAATGCGTATTTATATATAAATGTTAGAGAATTGAGTGCAATTATAGTTGTACAGGGTGGTTAGAAAAAAATAATTATCTAGGGTAGCCCATTAGCGGTTGAATTGTGCACTGAGATGTAAGACCGACACTGAGGTTCCGAATCTGGATCCGTTCCGTGTAATTGCTGTTCTCCCTTAAGTCCTAAGATAGAATGTCACGATAAAATATTCAGGGTATTTCACCTCCCCAGAGAAACAAAACAAAAATGAAGAAAATCGGTTGAGAGACAGAGGAGAAAATGGTACCTAATCGGTTTGTCTTTGCCTATTTATATATAGATGGTATGAAAAATTTACAAAATTTTTTAGATATTTTTGAAAATTATTGTCTGCTATTTTACAATTAGTGTTTATTATTTGAAACCTAACATTTACATTTTGTTTCAGGTAAGTTAACAAACATAATAAGAAACTGCACCATTAGTAGTGTTGTATTAAAGAGCTCAACGTTGGTAAGTGCATGGATTAAAACATAAACCTTCTGTTTAAGTTACCAATATCTTAGTAAACAGCCAACTATGTTGGATTACCACATAAACTGATCAATAGATCACTCCTGTGTAGTAACATGTAGCAATTAATGAAGTATGCAGCCCTATATAAACTCATTTTCACACGGAGTTAACAAATTAATATTCAGACACATTCTTTTGTTTTACTTTATTGTTTAGAGTGAATTTTTACCCTTTGTTTATTAAACTTAATAATAACGAACTTAATATTCGATATTAGTTACACTGTCCTCAAAATTTATTATTTGCAAAATGGCATAGAAGTTCTATTTCTTTTGTTCGATTTCTGTTGTCACTTGTTTTGTGCTCAAATATACCCCTTAAAATTACAAATTAGCTATGTTTATCCTATTCATGAACTATTGTCGCTTGTTCTAGTTTGATATACTGTTAATGCACAATTTACTCATTTTGATACTATTTTTTTGTTTAAAAAAGCAAAGAAACCGCCCGCATTAAGAAATTAATGTATCGAATGTACCTACAATGTTGGCACATGTAAGGTTCATCTCAGTAGATGCTTGCCAATTTCTTAAATTTCGAGAGCCTTTTTGATCTCTTGTAACTCTGGCGTTGTATTACACATTTATTTGTCCACATTTACTGAACAAATGGCTGAAATATATCCGTCTCAACTTATATTTACTTTGTAATTTGTGTTCGAGGTCTGCCATATATACTTCTAATTTAGTTTTGCTATATCAGTTTTTTTCATGTAATGTTCTAACTAGCTTATCTTTTGACAGAATTTTGAATAATATACCCGAAATCAACTCCTAGTTCCACACCCAAGCACCTCTAAATGATTAAACTAAATGTATACTGAAAAGTGTTTTCGAAAGTATTTTATTATTTATTTATTACCATAGGCGCTGGCGAAATGCAAGCTACTCTAGCTTCATTAGCCAGATGATTATTTAAGAAAGGAAAGTAGCTGTTGAAACAACAAAAATGTATAATTTTGATGCTTATTTGTTGTTTCACCATTGTTTATCTAGCTTACTCTGAAGTGGTATAGACACATTATAAACCTTTTATCACAAACATAAGCATATTTCTGTTGATTTTTATTATTCCGGTTCTTTATATTAGGAGTATACTGTTAAGATGTCGTAAATTATTACCTAGACTATTATTAGCTGGAATGCACAAAAACATTACTGTTAAATTTTTTGTCATAAAATGTCTCTATTTTGCTCTATTGATTGTTGTATGCGTAAAATAAAGTTCGGCATTTCTCAGTTAAAGATGTCTTTGTACGTGGACCACCGAATGCTTACTAAGAGCAACATAGGTATGAATTATGATGGTCCATTCAACAACTTCCTTATTGCAACTTTCGTCGTTATCTTCTTGTGTTCTAATTCAAATACTGCCGAACTAGTCCCTGGTTTCGGCAAAGCAGGTTGACTATCTCTATTATCACTGATGGCTGAAGCTCTAATTTCGCGTATTTTCTTTTTTTTTTCTGCTCCTGATCATAGTCAATTATATGGTGATATTTATTATTAGGTCAACAATCGGTCGGAATACAAACTTCTAGAAGTACTGCTACCAATAATAAGGGAAGTCTCACTATTGTTTATGCGATAATTCTCGATACTTCCGGTGGATCCGCCATTGTTAACGCAACATATCGTACCCAAAACACGGTGACTTCGATTAAAATAACTGTTAAAAATATAGATTATTTAACGGTTATTGTATAACAGTCATACATCTAAGGAAAAGCAGTTACAGAAAAAATGATAAAATAACTATACTGTCTATATCAATATGTAAAGAGGTAAAGTTTGTGTGTTTATTTGTAGAGGGTAATCTGTGGAAATAGTGAACCGATTTTAAAAACTCTTTCACTATCCGTTAGTTACATTGGCAATACTTTCTTTTGTTATATGAGGGTTGTGGGGTTTCTATTATTTTCACTATTTCATTTCTTGGAAACAAAAAACGAAACTGTCATTAATATTGTCATATATACTCTTCTCCCCAAATGAATGAAAACGAGTCTCTCTCTCCCTCTCTCTATACGTACGCCATGGAAAATTGCTTTTTTAATGAACTATTTCTCGAGAACCAACAATAATACCGACGTAAGAATTAAAAGGTTAATTCCTTTCATTGATTGCATAAATACAGAAACATAAAGTAATGCTGGCGTGAATGTTGATATAATATATATTCTTCTAAAATGAATAGGAGCGAGTTTAATCATTTTGTGAGTTAGGGGCAAGTGAATTATTTAAGACATATTCACTACTTTTCGGAAACCGAAAGTAATACATGTATGAAAACTATGATATTAATTAATTAAAAGAGATTTGGTGTAACATTTCTACGACTAGATGGAGGTTGGGAGGATTCAATACTGTTTAGGTACTAAAAATGGTGCAGGCTTGTAACTTGGCATATGAAGAACCTTAGAAACTTCAAAAACTTAAGAAACAGAATTAACAAAACATGTCAAAAAATCTAAACAGAAATACGGAAAAACAAGAATATCAAATCTGAAACATATCAAACATTTTTACGAATTAATATTTGTATAACAATCAATTTTAGGGCGATTTTATTGTTTTATCATAAATAAAATTAATTGCGTGTATATGTCAGTTGAATTATGTATAACGCATAGCACATAACTACAAAAATATTTCATCATACGATATTTATTACGTAACAATTATTCTCTTCCAGAAATTAAATAATATTAAATGCAAACGAGTTAGCCTATTAAATAAATTATTGATAAACTTTAAAACTTTCATAACGGAAGAGATAAATTAATGGATCTTCAGAAATATTGAGAAAATTTGACGCATTTAATTTCTTGTTTAAATTAAGTGAGCAGTCAACTGGGCACAGAATTGGTCAGTACTGCCAGTACGACGCTGCTAGCTTTGCTAAATTCCATACTAAACTGATAAGCCACTAGACTTATGTATGACATGTGTGCAACGTTAGCATTGGTCCCATAATTATCGTACACAACACATAATTCAGCATATTGTACGTTTAAACATTGAGGTGTTGTTATGTGGCAAAATTGTACGATAATCCACTTTCCATCACATAATTATACCATAATTTTACTCTTGTCAAATAATCCTGCTTAAATCGAAATTTTTTTACTATGCTGCCATATCATTTTTTCCCTGTAGCTTCGAATACAGAATTTCAGAAGCCATCTATTGCCTGGAACCATTAACAATATTTTTTGTCTAAACGGTCGTTTCTACCTTAGAGCATATGCTTCTGGACGTAACCTGGAATGCAGAAATATCGTGACGAGACTAGAAAGTGAGAGCAATAAACAGAGTTATCTCACTTGGTTGGTAGAACCAGCCAATGAATTACATACTGGACGTAGCGTATTGGAAGTAACTCCCAATCGAGTGAAATAGCCTCTTGCTCTCTCTATTGCTCCCTTTTTCTAATCTTAGCACGATATTTGTGAGTGCTAACTCGAGAATAAGCTCTAAGGTTAGTACTTAGTCTTTTGCACACAGAATTTTTATATGTGCCCTATTTGACCTGTTAAGCGAAGGGTGGCGTCACGCGGCGGTTGGTTTGAAAAAATTGCATGATACTTATATTGATAACCAAATTAAAGAGTATTGTGTAATATAATACTGAAATGAAACAGTTCAATGTTTGTTTGTAGCTGGATCAAACTCAGATCTTGATAAAAATTTAAAAACAAAAATTATAAAATTATATGGTGAATTTTTTTATTCGTCTTGACAAAATGAGGAAAAAAATAATAACATTTTTATTGATATTTAACGGTCAACAAACTACTGGTGAAACATATGTACCGCTAATTATTTTTTGTAACTTATTATTTTCAGTTAAAAAAAATCATAAAACAACATTTTTAAACACTGTACATTTTACAACTACAAATTCATAATATTTAAATTTAACTGAACGGTTTTTTTTTAAATTTTTGTACGATAATTTTTTCAAGAGTACGATAATTTTACAACCCTGAGCACATAATGCTGTTGTTCAAGAATGCCAACACTGCATGCGTGTACCTCAGTCCCAGCAGCGTGTATGCTGTCGCTCAGCAAAATGCGACCATCGGAGGCACGGTATAAGATTAGAAGGTCTTCCTATTCCCACAATACCAAAAACGCTTTCCCTTATTGAGGATTTAAATCGTTAGTTACTAGATGGCGCTGCTTAGCGGGTATACAATTCACGACCATTACCAGTCTACTGGTACTTTTTTATCATTAATGGTCACACATAATTGTGGCAAATACTGTATACAACTGAAAACATTATTTTATTTTTCTTTATAGCAGTTTGAGTTTTTCAAAAACAAGAACACTATATATTGTGTGCCTTTATGATTTTTTATTGTTGTGTTGAAGTCAAGTTACCTTTCTTGTTCTCTTTATCTTTTAACAACCCCTCGTCGCCAAATGGCCTCAGGTATTAGAGTTATATTGTAAAAATTATGCAAATTTAAAGCACTATTTAAAACCTTAATAATATTCGTGTATCTAAGAAACTAACCCAGATGTAATTCTTACGATTTGTTCCATTTTGTTAAATCTTTTGAACAAATCATTGGTAGACGTGTAATGGTAACGCCACCGGTGGTTGTTAAATGAAATCCTTATTAAATTCTCAAGTTTCCATTAGAGTCGGTCCACCTTCTTATCTTCCCCCGTGCTCGGAGGCTAGTTTGTAAACAATTCACTTCTAATGCTCCTGTCAATGCCGCTCGCGCTGTCTGACACTACCCAAGTGAACGGTTTTTGTGCGGAAGTCAAACAATTGGCAGAGTCACGTAAAGAAGTTACAATGAGTGTGTGCCATTAAACACATCGTAAAAACATAAATCCCAAAAGTCTATTTATATATACATCTTTCACAATCGGTAACGAGGTATACATTATACAGTAAAATAAATTAATACATTATGCAAGATTACTTAAAAGTTTTAGGCTATCTTTGCAATCAATCTAAACCTATTCGATACTTAAAATCACATAAAAATTGTACTTTATTATTAAATGTATTACAATTTCGTTAATCAGACTTCCCTCTTTGTAAAATAACAGCGCGGAAACATGTGGTGTAATCGATACAAACCACAAAAACAAACTTTATGTTTCAACATCGACCTCCAGAATTACCAATTGAGCGCCACTGTTCAGCTACGCTATAGCAACACAAAGTTCTCTTCATTTTGTAAAACAGTTTCCCTCGCTAATATTTGCTATTTGATATCCCGGCATCCTCTTTCGGTAGATCGGCAAACTAATGTCTCCTCTATTGATCGAAATTTATTCGCGGAATAGAGTTACATGAAATGACAATTGACTAGCCCACTGCCATCTAGTGAATAGGAAAAGAATCGTGCAGAGCGCGTAGAGTTATCTTGTTCAGTGAAACAATATCCTGAAGTTGGCGCCGTAAGGTTTTAGATCAGTAACCTGATAATATTCCTATACAAATAAAAGAATATATATATTGGAGACTTTGACTTTATATGATTTTTATTTATCACAATGCAAAGCATTAAAATTTATTCTTCATTGTGTTCAAAAAGGAGGTTATCAATTCCACTGAATTTATTTTTATCAGTACTTACTCTTTTTAGAATACACTCAGTTTCAACCAAGCCCGTAGCAAGCGGGGGGTCTGGGGGTTCAAACCCCGCCCCGAAATTTTGGAATGTTTGGTTTCAAGATTTTAACCAATTAATCATGTTTTTCATAGAATAAATTTATATTTATATAATTTTATAAATTCTTGAAATACATACAAAAATATATAATTTGCAGTCCTAATCAGCCCATCACCAATCAAAAAAAATTTTCTGGCTACGGCCTTGGTCTCAACTGATGAAGGATGATTACAGAGTAGTAGTTACGACGTTATAAGTGACTCAGAAGGAATTATTCCTTCCAATCATATCTCACACATATTCGATGAGATTTACAGTCGGGGAACGAGGTGGCCATGGCAAAACATTAATGCCTGCGTCTGGTTCATGTTTTAAAGAGCAACATGGGGAAGTGCGTTGTCTTGCTGAAAAAGAATGTGTAGATGGCCATTTAGATAAAGCAAGAAAGTATTTTGTTGGGCATAATCAGCATAACGCACAGCTGTCATACTGTCTCGAATGAAGAGAAGTGGTGATCGGTTACCATTCCCCCTCATCCATTACTCTAAAAGTCTTGTGTATATGCCTCTCAACAAATTGCAAGTAAAATTTTCATTGATTGGAAGACTTGTGTAATTGGAACCCAGTATGATCCGTAATAAAACCAACCAAGGATATTTTGAGTAAGGTTAGTGCCATCTTAAAGGAGACAACCTAAATTGATTAATTGAATAATTAGACGGATAAAGGTTAAAAGAACAAGTAAATGCAAAAAATCAACAAAATTAATTATTGGTAATTAATCATAAAATTAAAATAGTTGACAACAAAATAACTGAAATATAACCTGAAGTTGACGAGGTATAAGAAAAATCAAACAGTTGAAATGAAAGTTAACCTAAAGTTAAAATAAAGAATAACATTCGCGAAGTAAAAACTGAAATTTAATGAGGTAAAAACACCCAAATTCGACGGAAGGTCTTCATTGCTTTTGTATAAAATACAGTTCGATGCAGTTACAACCACCAATGGGATATCATGAAAAATCTACAGCAATTGTAATCGTCTCAAGGGGCTCTGCACTAGAATTAATCCAAAGTGTTCCAGAAGACTAACAGGCAGGTTTCGACAAATTAGTTGAACGGCGTTATGGCAATCAACGTCTTGGTCAAGTTTATCAAGTGCAACCTAGATCACGAACTCGGAAATCCGATGGTAACTAGCAAGAGTTTGAAGCGATTGGAGAACCTAGCCTATCCAGAGGCATTTCGGGAACCGTTTCCACCAAATGCTTCATTGAAAGTGTCTCAAAGATGATAAAATCCAGAAAAGCCTGCAATTTATTGGTATTAAAATGAATGAAGACCTTTTTCGCGATTTAGCAATTGGAGCAGTTCTAAGGTCTCTAATCCAAAAGCGGGGGCTCGTTTTGAGCAAGAAGACCAAGATAATATTACTAAGATTATGGTCTATCTGAGGTAGAGAAAATATTAGAGAATGCAACACGTAAGAATGACGCCCAGCCTACCAAAGCAGGATATTTTCGCTGCGGAATAAAAGGACATTTCAAAAGATATTGTAGAGTTAGGTCATGACAACGATTAACAATTTCATTTGAGCAGAGAGAACAAGAAGGCACCACTTAAATGGAAGCAGTGTTGGGAAATAAATAATAAATAATGACACTAACGCTACGAGTGCGGACGAAACGAACTTTTTCTAAAGGTTTGGTGATTGTTACCTTTCATGTATGGTCAATTCCGTCGAATGAATAACAACGAAAAAGTGCTACTGTATTATTTCAAAATTTTCACAAAGAAGAATGAGGGAGTAGACAGACTTGGATGGAAAGAAATTTCGCGAACAGGACTGGTCCTAATTTCATTGTGGGCTCAGTGAGACTCTTCTGAAATTGAGAACTGAATTTTGAAAAGGATCTGCGAAAGTGCCGCAAGAAAGAAACCAGGTGTTCTCCGATATTTCGTAGAATCGGCATTCGACCGATATTTCCAAAAATTTGTTTGTTTGGCGCCCCGATGCCAGCACTAGCGCTATCGAAATTCTTTAAATGTTCGAGATTCCATCTAGAGCCTTCTGAGAAGAAATAAATAAATATGGGAAGCAGATGAAAGGATTCATTCACTATTCGATTGCTGTATAGTAAACAGCAGGTGTTTAAAATAATCCAAGAACCCACAGTGAAATAACAATATTACAGTGGTGTTAAGTGTATTTGTGGCGCTTTAGAAGTGGAAAGTAAATAGACTAACAATGTTTAAAGCGGTGATTATGGATCAATTGAAACTGAAATTAGTGGAAAGAAAAGTGAATTAGTACAACGACTACGAGGTGCCCTAATTATAGACGGTAAGAACCCCGATATGGTATTAAAAAAATGGAAGAAAATTTAAAATAATCTTTAGAAGATAATCTACATAAATCACAAGAAAATTTTAAAACGCTAGAAAACAAATCACTAAAAAATTCTAAAACCCCAGAAGACCAATTGCTAGAAAATTCTAAAAACTTGAAACAATCCTTAGAAGTCCAATTATTGGAAAATTCTAAATAGTTAGAAGTAATTTTGAATAACATAGTTCAGAAAAATTCTCAAATGAAAAAAAAGTCGGTAATGAAACTCGGATCTAAGAGATGAAACAAACGGCAGTCAAAAATGACACGCGGATACAAGAGTTAAAACAGATAATGCAGGGTGAGATCAGCAAAATAAAAGAATAGGTAGTCACAACCCAAAGGGGAGAAACTCAACCAAAGACTGAAGCAGAAACAGTCTGGAAGTACTGTATTAGAAAATTGGCCTTGAGGGAACAAGAAACAGAATATGTCTCCTTCACAATTGGAAGGAGAAGACAATAGCATTAACCCTCGCCTTAAGAGTGGATGGTACAGATATTTTGCAAACATTGAATACCTCGAAGCAAGGTGACTATGAACAACTCGTCAAACATTTAGAACGGAGGTATGAAAAACCCATTTAGAGCATGTTTACCACTCCCAACTAAAAAATTTGCACCAGAAAGCGAATGAATCCCTACAAGAGTTTGAAGCTGGTATTGCCCGTCATGTTCGCCTTGCCTATCCCGCCACAACGGAAAATGTGACAGAAAGCAAAATAGCGCAAGCCTTTTTGAATGGACTTCGGGATCAGGAAGTCAGTCAAGCATTAACACTAGCTCAACCGACTCAATCAAAGGATGCTCTGACTCCAGCTCTGGAGTTCAAGACTGCGAAAAATACCTTTACAGGTCAGGTCAGAATCCGAGTCATCGATGGAGAATCAGAATATGGCGGAAATGATAAAGCATCAGTAAGGAAGATAGTAGAAGAAGTCCTTACCGGTAAAGGACAACTGAGATGCTGGAAGTGTGGTAAGGTAGGACATATACGGAGTCGTGGCAAAAGGAGCAACGGAGTACCGACTTCCTCGTCGGGATTACACGCTGGAAAAAGCCATAAGAATCATTCACTAAATCGGAAGCCAGTTTCATTTTACCTCCAAAATTAAACTCCAGCTGTAAACTGTGACCGATTTGGAGAATGTAAAAAGTTATCCAAGGAAATTTCCACCTCTTTTACGGGTCTATAGAATCCTACAAACGAATTTTTTTTCTTCATTATTTTCAAAGAAATATCATAAATTTTGTCTAATACATGTGATATATTACATTATGACAGTACTATGATAGTACAGTCTCCGAAAACAATATAAGGAAACACCAGGTTAGGGTCTGTAAAAATGCTGTTGATTTATCAATTGACAGAATCCCTAATCTCATAATCGTTCTTAACTATAATTTATGTGAGATCTATAAATTGTGTTGCAATCATTGTCCTAATCTATTTTTAGGGTTCATAATCGCAAAATATATTTCTGCCTCTGTCAATACTTATGCATTGGTATGAAGGTATAGTTTGGTAACTTGATCAGGAGCACATAATTTATGTGAGATCTATAAATTATGTTGCTTAACTTTACAGGAAAAATAAGGAGAAACTTATATTAATTTTGGGATTATAGAATTAAATAAAAATTAAAAATAAAAAAAATTCAAACGCATTGTCATCCAAAATATAATATTTAAAAAAAAATATATTT
Source organism: Octodonta nipae (assembly GCA_034190945.1). Classification (NCBI taxonomy): domain Eukaryota; kingdom Metazoa; phylum Arthropoda; class Insecta; order Coleoptera; family Chrysomelidae; genus Octodonta; species Octodonta nipae. The sequence goes on along the minus strand of CM067217.1, from coordinate 40,334,177 downwards.
AAAAAGATATTAACAATATACCAAAATTTTTCATATCAAAGTTTTGAAAAAAAAATACTATTATCAAGCTTTTATCAAATTACAGAATATGGAAAATATAAAATTAAATTGTTTCATTATATATCAGGAAAGGGCTCAGACGAAAAAAAACATTCTATTTTTAAAATAAATAAATAAAGTATTAACAAAAATTATATCTCACAACTAATTAAAAAAAATGAGTTATAGCAGAAAATAAGGAGAAACCCCTAATATTTATTTTGGGGCTTATAGAATTAAATGGAAAATATAAAATTAAAATTATTTCATGTTATATATCAAATAAAAGATTATGACGAAACAAATTTTTTTTTCAAAAATAATTAATTAAAAGAACAAAATATAAAATTTTACCCATTCCCCCCCCTTATCTCCGAAACCACAAGCTATTTTTTGATTTTTCTGAACGGAAGAGAAACCCCTATAACGAAATAAAAAATTAAACTTAATGATCAAATCACAGTGTTAAGCACCCGCTAATTGGCAATCACCAGCCATCCACATTAGGAAGTTTGCGAGTGCAATAAAAGTTTACTCGAGCCGCCAATTTTCTCATCAAACATTAACTAACAGAGAAAATTTCTGTTTCTATGATTATCTTTATTATGATCGTTATAAATTGCACTTCTCGTATTTATAACAGTGAAGTAATTTTTCATTTCAAGAACTTGAACTCAACGCATTGACCAGTATTTTAGATTACCTACGATTTATCAGAGAGCGAACTTTAGTGTAGCTTGGGAAATAAAAATAAAAAGTTTCTTTCGTATCGCCTGAAATTCCCATTAGGACTTGATAGAAAAAAAAATTGTTAGAGAAGAAACATCTTATTGTGTGTTCTCTGAGTAATAATTGTTAATTTGGTTTCGATAAGATGGTTCTTATTTAATCTTTGACAGCTCTAACGATTTTGATCAAATTTACCCATTTGGAGATTTTGGTGAATAGAAATCGATAGGTAATCCTGTCATATGAATAATCGTATTACTGAGAAATTTACATATTAAAAGCTCAATGAGAGGTTCGCCAAAGTCTGAAATATTATGACAACTGACGTATACTGTGCTATGCAAATATTACTTGAAGGTAGCACATTTGGTAGCCCACTATACTTCGATCGCGTTACCGAATTTGTTTGAGTGTGCTACATCCTGTCTAGCTTACTTATGCGAGACTGACAGGTTGTATCCCTACTAAGCCAATTCAGTGACGCAATCGGACTATAGTAGGATACATTCAGGTAACATATGCTCCATGCGGTTTTCAGATTACTCATAACCCAAATAAATTTAATTATATTTTTTATTAGTAACATGTAAAAATGGTAAAAGTGCCTTCATACGTCAGTCTGGATCAGTCACATAGTTACGGTGGAGGTAAAGGTGTCCGAGAAAACCTATCCAAAATATGTAATAGTGGTTTCTGACTTCGTCATAGAACATGCTAAACAATATTTGTTCGTCCTTTTCTGGTCTACCAAGATTTTTTTTTTGGTTTTCAGTCGGTAGTTTGCTAGCAGTTCATTGATGAGTTCCTGAACAAACGTCGAAAACATCATTGGTGTTTTATTTTGATTTCCTCAGAAAACCATATTACGCAATAAAGGAGTCTGCTCGATGTACACCAGCCACATAATTAGTGCAATTAACAATAATAGTTGGTTTGTTGATTGCTTGGTTATTTCCTCCACCTCCATTCTATTTATTATTGAGTACCTGAAATGCTCCACCTGCAAAGTGTATCGGCCGTTCATTATTCAATCACGATAACAGAAAATTCATAATTTTTAGCAAACTTAGAGTTTTGTATTGAATGGGGCATTATTTTGTGTAGTTTCTGTTATGTGTATTAACTTTGGCAGTTCTTATGTATGTGGTTGGCTTGTGCAGTGTCCATCTGTAAACATATGATATCCCTTACAGTAGGGATTGATATCTAGTAACCTTTGGCACAATTTCACTACGCTTCATGTAATAACGAGAAGGTCAGACGTGCAAAATTTCAGTAATGCTTTCATAATAGAGTAAAATTGAATATGCTTACCCAGTAGTGGCATTTCCCAAGACTGCCCCATGAGCAGAAATTTTTCTTGAGGGACAAAATGATCTTTGAATATTCTATCTAAAATTTTGAATAATGACTAATTTTAAGTATTTGGGCTTTTGTATTTGTGACCCTTCAATTTTGTTAATAGAAATATATTAGGAAATTTTGTAACAGCCTCGTGTAATGCTTTTATATTTTTATAAGATTTATTTTCCCTACCACTGGAGACACCTCTTACTTTAGTCATTCCGATAAAAATAACACATGAACCACCTGGGATAATAAAAACCACACCATCCGGAATCTTCTATGGGACAAAAAGCGTTGACCTCGAACACTCCACCAACAATGAAATACCCATCTAGAACTACGAGAGAATTCGATATTAATTATAAAATGACATTGTACTGTTTTGAGTATTATTATAAGTTTCGTTTATATTTCCGTGTGAATTGTTTTCTGAGAAATCAGCTGTTGTAAATAAATAAATAGTAAATTTATGTGAGTGTAAAATAAAGTTTTCGAAATTGAAAGTAAATATCAGACTTGTATTTATTTTGAACCTACGAGATTTATTGCAATATATTCAGTTCATTATCGTGAATAGTTTAACAAATTTCAGAATAGCTAAGCTATCACACTTTACAAAAAGGGTTTTTACTTTTTATCAGAGAATCGCTTTTTTAATTATTTTCTGTGTTATTTAGATTTACCCTCCATATATTAAGTAGTTAATGTTGTTTACGAGATTCTAGTAAATTATCTGCAATACTGCTTAAATGGGTTAAGCAACAATAATTATTTCCACCAAATCATAAGTTGTCAATTTTTTATGCTTCCTCTACCTGACACTGTCCAAAATATTTATAATTGTAACTGGTATAATTTTGCAAAAACCACACTAGACATGAGAATGTTGACACGTTTGTTGTTGAAAAGAATAATTATACCGTATATAACCGCACTACACTTCCCTAACGATATTTTAATGAAAGGCTAATATCATTACATAAATGAGGTATAATATAAATTATAAAGAATAGCATACAAGTTCCTAATGGCGAACAGGCAATAAATATGTATCTATGTTGATTTATAATTAAGATAAAGACAAATTGAGTAAATGTTTCATTTATTCTTCTGCATTACATATTAGTTTAATAATTATAAGTTACACTTACAGAGTAAACTTCTTAGTTACTTGGAAAAATTATATTTGACAATTTTATTTATGTTCAATCAATTATCCAGTGGATATATAAACATACTGTATATTGTGTATACTTATCTACTGCAGAGAAGATTCAGTTACAAGTATAGAGATTTGGGAAGTAAAATTTAATAGCGATCCACACATGTTATCTTTTGAGGAATCATCCATAGGTGATAAAAAACCGTGGTTATTACTTGTTTTTCAATAATAAACTAGTAAATATGTAGGCATTTTGTATGCAATATGTGTGCGTAATAAAATAATAAAGATATATATATATATATATATATATATATATATATATACTTTTTAAGTTTTTTTTTTGGAAACAACACCATACTAGTTCAAAATTTGATCTCGTTTTCAATGGAATTATAATCTGAAATGGGATAAAATTTAATGTTGAATGTTAGAACAAAAATTGGGAGCTTGCAGTTAAACTTCAGATGCCAAAAGTAATAGAAAATACAAAAATTAAACTGGAGTAATAGGTAATGGAGAAACGGGGTGGTCTTTAGGGCTTGAAATCGAGTTTTTGCGATTTCTGGCTCAATATGACATCCTAGCCTAAATTGTTTTATACAAAAGCTGTAAATAGTAAACAAATAATAAACTCTTATTCAAAATATGCTTCCAACCTGAAATTTTGAAAGAAAATATGTTATATTTTATATTAATTATTAGTATAATACAGTTATTAAAATATTATAATTAAACTTATGAATGTTTGCAGTTTAATAGATACCAATATTTATAAATTATTAGTCAACTAAACAAAACATATGAAAATGTGGACTTAAGAGGTTTTGCACTTTAGTCATGGACTTAATTCAAGTTTTGATGTTTTTTTTCGGTGGCGGTTCTTTTCCCGGTTTAGCTGATAAAGAAAAAAACGGCACTAAATCATTATTAATAGGCACGTACCTATACCTACGCTTTTCTCTGTCATCTGTCATGAGATTACTCCTACGTATATGGGGCCCGATTCTCGAACCATTCGACAGCTCTACTATACGACTATCGACGTAAGTCGCATGAAAAGTTGAGGTAAATGAAGTTTAACTCATATATTAAACTTCATTTATGTCAGATTTCATACGACATACATTCCAAGTCGAGTGGTAGCGCCATGGTTTCAAGAATCGGGGCCCTGCCTACCTTATATCTACAGTCAAGGTTTCTAAGGTATATATGTTAACACGGCAATTTATTGAATCCAACGAATCATTTACACCATATAAGAAATATGACAAAATTAAAGTTTCTAAATGAAATAAAACAACAGGTCAGTGACGACTGAAATACATAGGTCCAATCCTGCTAATCTTAATCATAAAATATTGCAATAAAGAAAAAATATTGTGCCTTGATATAACATGCCACTTAGCATGTCTATATAAAAGACCAAATCAAGATATGACACATTAGCAGATTATTGACACCATCCCTCGGCTGTAATGCCTCATACCCCATATGACTAATTAAATATCTACCCAAATGGTAAATGATTTAGCTAACAGAATGTAAACCCTGTATTGTACATACTTTACAATTGAAAACTTACTGTTAAAGATATTGTATGTACGTTTATACATTTTATCGCGAAATGAAAATTGGCATACTTTAATTTCTGAAAAACTTGTAGAAGGAAACTCCAGATCGGGTACTCTGTGATTTCTAGTATACAATTAATAGGAATAAAATTCATAGGTGAAGTAAAAACTATCATACCATGTTTTCCCTAAATGACTTGGACTATAACTCATTTGTTAAATTTACTATCATCATCTTTTCTAATTTTCTTTTTCCAATTTCATAGTTTGTTGGCCATTAACAAATAATGAAACTAAATACAAAAACCATTTAAACAAATTGAATTTAAATAACTGTTTAACGTTTGTTTCTATTATACCCACAAATTATAATTAGGTATATTTTATTATCAAGTGACATTGTTAGAAATGGGGAAATAATTTGAATGTTTGTGGTACCATTAAGCAAATTACTGGTTAATTTTTTGTAATTTTGTTATGTAAAATTTGTAGACTTTGTATATTAATAAATTAGATCATTTCACGGAAACTCAAAATTAAATTTGAGGGGTTATTTGGGAGTACTCGATTTTCATTTAATGGGATTTTAGAGTAAATCTTTTAAATGGAATCAATACAAATAAAAATTGACAGTGCTTACTTTACTTTCACCACCACCCAAGAGAATATATTTTTGAATGTTTTTTTAAAGGAGAACACCTGCCAAAAAAAAATTCAAATTTTACAATCCCTAAAACTTACCTATTGACTGGAGTGATGCATTTACACCACTAATTTGGAATCAGACAAAATAATCTACGATTTACAAGCGTTCCGATGTACTGCATGACTATTTTCAAAATAGTCAATAGCCAAATGTTGTAGTTTTTGAATTATGAAAATTAATAAAATAATTTACGAAATTCAAGCTCTACAAAGATATGTATATTTTACGGCTGAAACAGTCATTCTGTCTGATCATTGGGGTTTCCTCTTCGTATTTATTTTACAGTGTTCGAAATTGTAACAGAAGCAACGTATAGTACACTCAATTTCGAAAAATTGCGCGCCGTATTGGTTGTTGTTTACAAAAAGTTATCCTCATAGTTGTTTTGAGAGAACAAAATTTGTAAAATATAATCAACCAGCCTTCCAGTGTATATTTAGCTGTATTGTATATTTAAAGGAGTCAATAAGGGTTATTAGTAAAATCAAATTTAACTGCTTACGCCATAAATTAAGTAATAATTTATAGGGCATAGTTGGCATAATTTTAACAGGAAATTTGTAGAAGTAAAATATTGGAAAATAAAAACCCCACAAAAATTTGGATTTTTTTTTGTTTTTTGCTTTTCACAGTAGGTGTGAAAGTAAAGAGGCGAACATAATGCCGTCAATGGTAAAGTTGTACAGCATCAAAATTCATCACAACAAATTTTGATCGGAGCACGTTTCAGAGATAAGCGATAAAAAAAACCGTAAAGATTATGTATATCTAATAATTGATAACTTTGTGTTAATGATGATAGTTTCTCAACTATCATTGGACAAAAGATCGATATTTTCTGTAAATCAGTTCTAGCAGAATAATTATAATTTAAATGATCTATAGGAATCTTTTACAGCAAGTACCTTATTAACCACGATTGATCGATTGGGATAAACAAAATATATTTTGAAACTACATAAAATATGGTTTATTTTTTCTTAGCTCGTAGGTCCAAAATACGGAGCAACTCCAAATTGGTGAAACTGCAACTCACGTTGCTTTTAATTTGAATTCTAATAGTGTCTCTCTTACTCTCTACCTGTCAGAGATATTGAGTACTCTCTTCGAGGGGTCATTCTTATGTACGCAGGTGAAGTAACCTGAAAATTTTATCCTGACATTCTGTCCTAGGAGTTACCGGCGAACAGCAATACACGGAACGGCTCCAGATTCGGAACCTCTGTGTGTGAATTTCCCCCAAATCCCAGATGTCGGTCTTACATCTCGCGTCTACAAGTATATATGGTGTTATTCCCAACAAGTTCATAAGCTAGATTAATAAAATTTGGGCGAGGATTTAATAAAGGAGTGAACAGCAAATCATTAAGTTTGTGTTGGTGGTTCAAAAATACAAAGTTGGCTTGATATGGAAATGAGTGGTGAGTTTTGTTTTACGCTTTTCAATTCTTCACATATTGTAATTAGTAGATTAGTATAGGCAATAACTCTACTGTCATAGAAAAGCATTCCGTTGATTCTAAGGGTTAATATTTTAATATAATTGATAAGCACATGATGCAGACCTTGGTAGAGCGCATATTTGTCCAGGAACATGCATCATCTGGGCATTTTTTCAGTTACAATAACTGATATTTCGGTCAATGGAACGATGTACACACATAGTTCTTCTTTTAGGTTCCTTTCTTTATCCCAGATACGTGACAATAATATCCTCGTCACTTCCACTCAACCTTCGAAACAGCTCTGCTGTTAAGAAAACTAGAATTATTGTGAAAACAGTTCATTACAGAATGTTTATGCCATGTGTGGAGCAGTTTCAAATTACAGTTTGAAGTAGGTTATGACCAGCGCAGGCGGGGCAACTGTTTTGCAATAACAGGTGCAAAGCAGTAGCACTTGCAACTGTTTAGAAACTTTGGCAATGTATAGCGGCAATTAAAGTGAAACTGGTTTGCAATCAGTTACATACTCAAATTGTCTATCAAACTTGAAATTGATGTATTCTTTAGGTCACACAAATCTGTCACTAGTTTGACGTAAAGTTATGTATTCCGCTTCAGTGGTGGATAAGGCAATGACTACTTGATGTTGAGAGTACCTAGTAATCAGACTGTCCCTACACTTGAATATATGTCCAGTTGTTGATTTTCTTTTTGAAGTACTCCCTGCAAATTCTCCAAGATTGCAAGTGCATTTTAAGCATCTCATAAAGAGGTTCAATCCGTTCGAATTGGTGCTTGTGGGCTTTTCTAAAATTCTGCATGCATGAGTTAACGCATGGGCGGGATCTGGTCTTGTACATAAAGACATGTAAATTAGGGTTCCAAAGGATTCTTTATCTGATGCATTAGTACCTTTTGAATTGTCAGCTCTGGTTCAATTACTTCAAACTACTTTATTAAAGACAGAGGGATCTCGTGTACAGTTGATTCATCTAGAGTAAGCAAAAGTCAATAAACCATGAAAAAGGCAATAATGATCCTTTTGAACTTGCATTATTTGCGATTTTCTATGTTGTTTCAAACCTTTGCCGAACCATATATTCCGACATCTGGAAGATTATTTGATTCCAGAAGTACTTTTTTTAATTTTACAAACTGTTCAATGCCACCTGTGAAACCATCTGGTTGTATTTTATGCATATCAGCATCCAACTTTCAATTTATTATGCTGTTTTTATATAAAATTGTTTAATATGTAACTTATCTTTTGTGGATAAGGAAAATATCAGTCTAATTGAGGCATATCTTACCACTAGACTAAATGTCTCTTTTCACTCTATTCTTTTCATCTGTTCAAAGCCTCGAGCCACTAGTCAACAAATAATGTCCCTTTTTAATTTGCAGGCGGGCAGCAATTATGTATGGTTTTGTCTTCTGAGTTTAACCAATTCCCATACTACATTTTCTTTGGGGACTGTCGTTCATCTTAGATAGTTAAAGACACCTTTTCTCCATATTTATTAGTGAAGTGCTTTTTCTAATGTAGATGGTTCTTCCTCGAATGATAGAAATAGATTATCTATATCCAACTGTATGTTAATAATTTACTCGATAAATATTTACAATACCTCATATTTATTGATTCTCATTCATATAATTAAACAAAGAAACTTGTATTTTCGTAATTCTAACCTCTCAATGCCGAAGCTACAAAATTTTATAAATATAATTTGACAGATCGCACAGCGCAACAGATCCACAATGGATATTGTCAATGTACGGATAAAAGGTTCATTTTGGTTGCAAGCGCTACCAGTTCGCAACGTTAGTTTCGAAACAGTTGCACCGTCTGGGCTGGCCCTTAGTCTACTATGGCAGTAGCCAACTTGTTAATAGGTGTAAGCATTCTATGTACTAAACACTCAGTTTAGGATAAGTTAGACCGAGAATATAGAACATTTCTTACTAAGAAAGATATTATTATAACTACAAAAAAATTATTTGTTATTATTTAAGTTGTATAATTTTCCATCAGTTCCACGTTTTTTTGTTACGCCGCTGTCGCACACACTCACACGCTTTGATTCTGCAAATTGCTAACAGCGGTAATCATCAATCGAGTTGCACGATACAAATGCCGGTCAAGGTCAAGTGGCGATTCCTCTTCTCTTTTTTTTCGAACCCATTTCCACATTTTGTACTCGTGTGAGCACTGACTTCGACACGATGTTATAAATTGCCACGGTGAAGGTGAACATCTTTGATCGATGAAAAGGAAGTTTTTGGTCGCGAAAAAAAAAGAGAAGTAGGTGTATAAAGGTCGCAACAAAATATTGTCTTTGAGAATGTTGTAACCCTTGACCAATAGTGGGTGAAATTCCAAAAGGATATTTCGTCTAGAGATCCGTCTCAACTAAACATGAAAAACATTGATACACCATTAGTCATATCTGCCAATCAGCATTTCGATGGCAATGGCACATAAATGTGAACAGATACGCTAGTACCAGTTTTGGAGAAATATGATTTGTCAACCACTAAAGGTTACGTCTACAGCTTGTTGAAAAATCGGTTTCTTATGCTAAGTTTACTATAGAACTTATATATAATTTGAGCAGTCTTCCCTTTTTTCTTATATAACAAATTTGGATACCATTGGGTCCAAACATGTATAAATTTCATATTCATCAGCTGCTTCCTTGTTATTTCAACATTGACCCAAAAAATATGCATAGCAACATGTTTTTTGGTAAAACTGAACGCTGCAAGTTCAATTTCAAGCAGCAGCTACTTGAAAGTTATAATATTTTGTTTCGTTATTGATCTTGTTAGGAATTACTTCAGTCGATTTTATTAACGATGATTTTAAATTAACAATTCACAATACAACGCAATGAACTTTTACGCGTAAACTATAATTTTAATTACTAGTGCTGATATTTAATGCCGGAGACAGACCACTTCCTTAAACTGGTTTATCACTGTCGGTTTTTTTAAATTATAAACTTGAGATTTTCGTTTAAGATATGCGCCGATATATACTAAGCGAAAAACGAATCAAATTATTTTTTAAATATATTTTTACGAACTGCAATCTATGTTTCTTCTATTTTAACAATAACAGTAAGTTGCAATTTTATACATTTCTACTATTACTTACAAATAATTCAATTGACCGTCCTGACATTTTTAGAAAGATAATTTTGAGCATCGGTAAGATTATTAACTCCGTCTTCTTATATTTCTGATGATGGTCCATTTGTTCACAAACAATTTTCCCCAAATAATCAGTCAAATATTTTGTGAAAACTGTCATAAATATAATTATGGACAATGACTCCATCTTGTTGATAAATAATGTCTTCATTTGGTTGTAGAACAGTGGACCAATAAAGTGATGTCCTACGTTCATACCAACATATTTTTGGATAGCTTGTTCAATCTAGCCTAAGATTTGCTGTAATACAATAATGTGTATTATTTTTATTAGGTATCTGCATTCGTTAAAAATATAATGTGATATAAGTATCTAAAAACCAGTGCTTTATTCAAAATGAAATGATTGAAATCCATGTTTCTTTAGAATTTTTCAGGCACATTCGGAGGAAGCCTTCCAGGGTGTCGCCGACGCAATACATCCATCTTCAACATAATCTCAAACATTTATTTTAGCTTCCGAGCTTACTTTAAAATTTTCATCATCATTAGCATTGTTGAACAACCCAATGAAAATATTCACATGAGGTGCGTCACGGTTTAAAAAACATTCTCTATAAATTAGAACCATATCAATTTGACCCCTCTTGAATAAATGATAATCTGACTATTTATCAACTAAATATCAGATATTAATGATAATTAATTAATAATAATAATTAATAATTTGGTCAAGTGCGAGTTGGACTCGCATACTAAGGATTCCGTACCACCAGGGAATGAGTTGAGTTTTGAGGCTCTGTAGATTGGAAGATAAAGGGCAAAATATTGAATTTGAATTTTGCCTTAAATTAAGTCGATGTTTATATTTTTGTTAATATCTTTTAAACAAATGATTTAAAAATATGATATATTTGTAATTCACATAATGATATATTACATGATGCGTTTGAAAATGGAATTTTTATTTTCCATTTAATTGTATAATTTGTCCCTAAAATTACTATGGGGGTTTTCAAATATCTATTCTTAAAAATTTCAAGTGAGCCCCAGTACCCCTAATTATTCTCAAAATTTTAGGTAGTATGGTTTCGGAGATAAAGGGAGAAATGAAAAGTTTTTATATCTTTATGTTAATATCTTGTAAACAATAAATTTTAAAAATATGAAAAATATATATTTGTATTCCTCATAATGAGCTCTTTCATTTGACGTATTGCATGATGCGTTAAAAAATATTTTTTTATTTTCCGTTTAATTCTATAATTTGGCCCCCAATATTAACATTAGAGATTTCTTCATATTTTTCCTATAAAACAGAAAAAACAGATCTTATAGTTTAGGGAATAACGGGGGGTAATTTTTTAAAAATATTTTTCTAATATATTTTAAAATATTTATTTTAAAAAAATTAAAAAAATATATTAGTATTCGTCATAATGAGCCCTTTGATTTGATATATTACTTTCCTTATTTTCCAGTAAAGTTCAGGTGAGGGGCTATACCTCCATTTTTTTTTCAAACTTTTGTAGCATATGGTTTCGGTGATAAGGGGAGAGGGAATGGGTAAAATTTTTTATATTTTTGTTTATATTTTTTGATTTTTTTTAAATATGAAAAAAATATATTCGTTTTCATCATAATGAGCCCTTTCATTTGATATATAACATGATGGGTTAGAAACAATTTTAATTTTATATTTTCCATTTAATTCTATAATTTACCCCCAAAATGAATATTAGGGGTTTCTCCTTATTTTCCAGTAAAGTTCAGGTGATGAGCTATACCTCTTTTTTTCAAAATTTTCCAGCTTATGGTTTCGGAGATAAGGGGGGGGGATAGGTAAAATTTTTTATATTTTTCTTAATGTATTTTAATTAATTTATTTTAAAAATATGGAAAAAAAATATTTGTTTTCGTCATAATCAGTCCTTTCATTTGATATATAACATGATGGGTTAGAAACAATTTTAATTTTATATTTTCCATTTAATTCTGTAATTTGCCCCCAAAATTAAAAGTAGATTTTTCTCCTTATATTTCCAGTAAACTTCAGGTCATACCCTATACCTCTAATATTTTTCAAAACTTTACGTTTTATAGTTTCAGAGATAAAGGGGGGGGGTTAGGTAAATTTTGGTATATTTTCGTTAATATCTTTTTAACTATTTTTTTTAATATGAAAGAAATATATTTGCGTTCCTCAGAATTGAAACTTTCATTTGATGTATTACATGATGCGTTTGCAATTTTTTTTATTTTTAAATTTTTATCTAATTCTATAATTTGTCCCCCAAAATTTATTTTACTGGTTTCTCCTTATTTTTCATGTAAAGTTCGGGCAACGTTCCTATTTTTTTCAAAATTTTAGGCTCAGTAGTTTGGTTAGTTTTTCCCCCAGGGATAACCCTAATATCAAAATTTCTTCTTTTATGATATGTACTCCTGATCGGGTCACCAAACTATACATTGATACCAAATTTTAACCTCTTTCGTCCAGTAGTTTAGGAAAAAATTGCTGTGATGTGACAGAGGCAGAAATCCGGAGTCATATTATAAGGGTATCCGTATATTGTATATACGGAACCATAAAAATTCCAAAAATGCAAAGAAATATTTGTAGTTTGATGCTTCACGTTTCCTATATAAATCGTAGTTACCTAGTGCGGGCTACCACTTTTATTTCTCCAATGACTGATTAGAATTTATTACCAGTAGTAAGTAGAATAGGCGCTAAACCTATTCCTATAATAATTTATATTTAAAAAAGAACCGACTTCAGCTGACTTAAAATAAAAACCGTTTAGAAACGAAACCGTGTGAAATTAATCACTATTTTCAGACATATCTTCTTTCTTCAACTGATTTAAGGTACAATTCTATTGAATATTTTATATAATATCTGTCTCTCTTTCTTTTTCCATCTCTCTTTCTCCCTCTCTAATTTGTATTCTTTTTCTATATTTTCCAAATATAGTTTAACTTTTTTTTATTTGTTTTATTAGTTGGACCACTTTCTTTAAGTGTAACTCTAATTCATTCTATATTGCATCCATAATGTATATGCTTCTGTGTATATTGGTTACCTCTATATAACTTATTTGTCTATCATTTTCTGAATCACCCTGTAAAACTATAATTCAACCCCACACAATATTGCAACGGTCCTGATATCTTTAAAACCACCCTGTATAAGTATAGATACTTTCCACACTATTGACTTTCTATTTTTCTATTGTTTAAATTATTCCTGTATACCTATGATTATACTTCGCTCCATAAGACTAGTATTCTATTTCTGGAACTGCTCATGTTATACCCTATATAACAAAATTCATATTTTTGGACCACATTTCATCACTATAATTTTCTTCTTTCATTTATTTCAACCACCAGGTATATGAAACTGCTGCTAAATTTTTTGAACTCAGGTCTATAATTATATTATACCCCGTCCTATAATTCAAATAACCTAACTTCTTATGCTTATATAACAAATTTTTGATACACCCTGAATAACAAGAATTTTACTCCACCCTTACTTCAAACAAGCAGTTACTTATGTTCCGCACTATATAATTTTTTTCCACTGCTGTATAACTGTAACTCTACTCCAACTTATATTACAACCATCCTGTATATTCAACTGCATCTAACATTTTTTTAAGCCTTCTGTATACTCCGCGCTATAACGCAAATATCCACCTTGTATAACTATAGTTTTGTTTTTGAATAATCCTATGTATACAACTGCTTATGTACCCCCTAATATCACATGCACACACGCACACACCTACAATCATATACCATATAGAAAAGATCGCATAACAAATTTTCGTTTCGATAAACTAATGGAATATTTTCTGCCATTTCTTGCGAGTATAAGCCCTGTAACTTCACTTCGTCTCTAAACGAAACTGACTTCAAATGAATCAAAATGATAACCATTACAAACACCCTGTAAGATATAATTTCATAGCATATCTTGACATTTAAACTAGATATTTATAATGAGAATTTGAGATTTACCTTTATGTTTACACTTCTTTTGCACGTATTTTTCCGTTTTCAGAAAAATTGTATGTTTTACATCATAGAAAAGTATACGGAATCAAGTAGGAACGTTATCTTTGTAGAATTCAAATTGCTTGCGGCGTTTTAGAGAAATCAGTGAAACTCACTGAAATGTAGTCCCTTAATTACTATTTTCTGATTTTCTAGAAAACCGTAAATCTCACGTTATAGACAATTATATGGCACCTTTCTGTAATGTTCCATAATTTAATGCAATTTAAATCATCAAAATTGCCCAAGCCGTTTTTGAATAATGTATTGAATAATAATTGCCGACGAATTAATAACGTCCTCCTTTTTGGCAGTCGGTTAATAATATAGTTTTCTTTCAAATTGGTTCATTAGTGATAAATAATTTAAAGTGCTAAATATCCCGCTATATAGTCATAAATTTTTTTTTTCAATTTACTTAAAATTAGTGAAACCTTTCAGAGTATCGGTCGATATACGAAATAATTTAACAAACACTTTATTGGTGACGTCAAACAACGGGCTTATTGAGTGTTTTGATATATCAGTTAAAATAGTATTTTCAGTCACATTGAATTGCCACATAAAATTCATAGGCTCCTCTTTGAAATAAATGACTTAAGTTAACTTCTGGACAAACCGGTGGCGATCTTCGCTTTTTTTCTGAACAATACAGGTGCCCACAGCTCATATTTTTAACTAAAATTTTAAATTTATAACTTATGAAACAAACAAATGATATATTTATTGTTCAAAGATTCCATTGACACCCGGTACATATCGTCTTGTTGTTTTCTTGTAAGTTTCGTGTCAAATATCAGTAATGTCACGAATTTTCTTGTTTCTATTTTCTTGATTTGTTGATGGACAATTACTAGACGAATATAATTTATTATGTATTTGACAAACACAAAAAATTGTGCATGTCAGATATCGTTCAAGAAATAAAGAATAACTAACATATGCAATGATTGACAAGGACTCCAAACTTGAGTAGTTTCTAAATGATTGAGAAGGCAAATAATTATTTTGGATGTTCATGTGGGTTTTCACTCCTGAAAAATCAAATCCATAGACCTGCTGTCTCACAGTTAATCCTGCGAGAGAGTTTTTCCATAGGAGGGCAACTAGTATTCTGGCCAGTTTTCACAAACTGCTCTTAGATACTACACTTTTATTTTCAATTACTTTACTTATCTGTTTTTTGTCAGAGACCATTTTGAGCAGTAAAAATCCACATTAACATCCAAAATAACCAAACTTGAAGTTGAAACTTCTCCAAAACAAATAACTATACAAAATATACGACATACCTATTTATCACACACACAGTAGTTAAGTATACACAATACAGCACAGATACCCGAAAACTGGTTGATCAAATTGTAGAGATTTGTTTCTCTGAGAACCCCAATGGACAGGCATAATTATACTTGTTTAGATATGAATATCAAATTATTGCTTAATACATTACTTTTCAATAATGAGATTTAATAGTCGAATACCAAATGTCTGATTGCTTGGCTATATAACAAATATAATTTCAGGTTGTTCAACTAAATGTATTTTCTATTTCATTCATTGATGTACATTTATTTATAAATAATTGGATTTACTTACAGTAATACGATAGAGACACTTTTCCTAGCCATATGTCTATAGGAGAAACCTTTCAATGTCGATCGTAGGAAATAGATTTATTTCTTAATATAACTGTGTTAGGTATTGAAATATACTTGAAAATACTAAGTATATTGTGTGTCCGCGAGTGGAGTGCACAAGAAGAGAAAAAATAATTTGGTCAAGTGCGAGTTTTTGTATGATAAAATTTAGTTTTCTAATTTGTCATTAGAGTTTTATTTACTAATAAATTTTCAGTTATAATCTATTGTCTGAATTTTGTTCACAATAGGTCAAGTTTTAAATTATAAATTATTAAATTTGTTAAAATATTTAAAACTACAATTATAAAATAAATAGTATAGTTTCTAAAATGAGAATTAAGTCGATGTTTAATATCTTTGCTAAACAAATGATGATATATTTGCAATTCACATAATGAGGATATATTACATGATTCGTTTGAACATTGAAATTTTCCAGTATAATTTGAAAATTACCATGGAAATAATTTTTCTTATAAATTTCAAGTGAGAGTACCCCTAATTATTTTCAAAATTTTAGGTTGTATGTTTTCGGAAATAAAGCTCTTTATGTTAATATCTTGTAAACAATTAATTTTAAAAATATATATTTGTATTTCTCATAACGAGCCCCTTCATTTGATATATTGCATGACACGTTAAAAAAATATTTTTTATTTTCCGTTTATTTCTATAAATTGCCCCCCATTATTAATATTAAGGATTTCTTCGTATTTTTCCTGTAAATAAAAAAATTAGGTCTTACAACATAATGAGCCCTGTGATTTGATATATTACATGATACGTTAGAAACAAGTTCATTTAATTCTACAAAATGAATATTAGGGGTTTCTCCTTATGTAAAGTTCAGGTGAGGCGTTATACCTATTCTTTTACAGCTTATGGTTTCGGAGATTGGGTAAAATATATTTTTGTTAATAACTTTTAATTAATTTATTTTAAAAATATGAAAAAATATATTTGTTTTCGTCATAATGAGCCCTTTTATTTGATATATAACATGATGGGTTAGAAACAATTTTAATTTTATATTTTCCATTTAATTCTGTAATTTGCGAAAACTAGATGTTTCCCCAGTGAACTTCAGGTCAGAACCTATGAAAGTATTTTTTTTC
The DNA here is from genome assembly GCA_034190945.1 of Octodonta nipae. Lineage (NCBI taxonomy): Eukaryota > Metazoa > Arthropoda > Insecta > Coleoptera > Chrysomelidae > Octodonta > Octodonta nipae. The sequence goes on along the minus strand of CM067217.1, from coordinate 40,317,196 downwards.
AAAACTTTACGTTTTATAGTTTCTTAGATAATTGGGTAAATTTTGGTATATTTTCAATATCTTTTTATATCCATGAGACCTTTCATTTGATATATTACATGATGAGTTTGAAAAAATTTTTATTTAATTCTATAATTTGCCCCCCAAAATGGTTTCTCCTTAGTAATTCGGGCAACGTGGTTCAGTAGTTTCGGAGATCAAACGGTCAATTTTTCCCCCCAGAAGTACCCCTTAAATCAAAATTTCTTCTTTTGCGATATGTGCTCCTGATCAAGTCACCAAACTATACCTTCATACCAAATTTCAACCTCTTCCGTCCAGTAGTTTAGGAGAAAATTGCTGTGATGTGACAGAGGCAGAAATCCTGAGTGATATTATAAGGGTATCCGTATACTGTATATACGGAACCCTAAAAATCTTTTTATGATAAAATGTGTCACGTTATAAAAAGTTCTGCTTGTTAATAAAATCAATTTAAAATATAAAAAAATTGCATTCAGATGTACAGGGTGTTAATAAATTAGGAGAAGTAGAAAATGCCTCAAGAGAGAAGTACTATTATTTATTAAATATTATACAACAAAGTTGTTTATAAACTAACGTAAAGTTCAAATACAACTTTTGAAATGAAAATTCTGATATTTAAAATATCCTCCACACACTTTTCCGCTGACCCAGTAATTTAAAGCTTAGATAATTATCACATATCCATAAAAATCAAATAAAAATGTTATTATGCCAGAATTCTGATTTCAAAATTTTTTCAAATCTGTTAATGAGAGAAGAGCGAATTTATTTAATATAGTGTTATAGTATTGGAAAATTCACTATAGATTTGTTCCATGAAAAATATCCTGTTCATTCCACAGCATTGGTTAATCATTTTGGCACCAGATGGATAGGGAGGTTTGACCCGATCAATTATACTACTAGGTCGCCTAACCTCTCGTTACTGGATTCTTTTTATGCAGTACCTTAAAACAAAAAATTGTTTTGACTCAACCTTCCACATGTCATGAAAATATTTAAAAAGTGCATACAAGTAGCAATTCACGAACTCAATGAGCCCCAAATCATTCGTAAATTGTACGGTAAATAAATGTGTATGTAGAAGGTAGCTATGTTAGATTTTCGAATTTTCATTTTTAAAGTAGTATTTGGGGTTTATTGTAGTTGATAAACAACTCTGTCTCATAACATTTTGATAAAAGTAATAGAAAATAATACTTCTCTCTCGAGGCATTTTATATTTCTCCTAATTTTCCATTCCAATGTACACCATGTACATTTGATAGAAAATTTTTATATTCTAAAATTTGGTGACCCGATCAGGAGTACATATCATAAAGGAAGAAATTTTGATTTTAGGGGTACTTCTCAGGGAAAAACTTAAAAAATCGACCGTGCCCCCCCCCTGATTTCCGAAACTACTGAACCTAAAATTTGGAAACAAATAGGAAATATCGAACGTTGCCCGAACTTTACAGGAAAAATAAGGAGAAACCGTTAATATAAATTTTGGGGGGCAAATTATAGAATTAAATGAAAATTTAAAAATTAAAAATTTTTAAAACGCATCATGTAATACATCAAATAAAAGGTCACATTCTGAGGAACACAAATATATTTTTACATATTAAAAAAAAATTTAAAAGATATTAACGAAAATAAACCAAAATTTACCCATTCCCCCCCCCTTATCTCCGAAACTATAAAACGTAAAGTTTTGAAAAATATTAGAGGTATAGGGTCTGACCTGAAGTTTACTGGAAAAATAAGGGGAAACCTCTACTTTTAATTTTGGGGGGCAAATTACAGAATTAAATGGAAAATATAAAATTAAAATTGTTTCTAACGCATCATGTTATATATCAAATGAAAGGGCTCATTATGATGAAAACAAATATATTTTTTTCATATTTTTAAATTAAATTAATTAAAAGATATTAACAAAAATATACAAAATTTTACCCATTCCCCCCCCCTTATCTCCGAGACCATAAGCTGGAAAATTTTGAAAAAATTGACGTATAGCGCTTTACCTGAACTTTACTGGAAAAATAAGGAGAAACCCCTAATATTCATTTTGGGGGGCGAATTATAGAATTAAATGGAAAATAAAAAATTAAACTTGTTTCTAACTTATCATATAATATATCAAATCACAGAACTCATTATGACTAATACAAATATGTATCTTTTAAATTTTTTTAAATAAATATTTTAAAATATATAAAATATATTAAATAAAATATTTAAAAAATACCCATTCTCCTCTTTAATCCCCAAACTATAAGACTAATTTTTTTATTTACAGGAAAAATACGAAGGAATCTTTAATATTAATATTGGGTGCCAAATTATAGAAACAAACGGAAAATAAAAAATTATTTTTTTAACGTGTCATGCAATATATCAAATGAAGGGGCTCATTATGAGGAATACAAATATATATATTTCATATTTTTAAAATTAATTGTTTTCAAGATATTAACATAAAGATATAAAAAATTCTCATTTCTCGCTTTATTTCCGAAACCATACTACCTAAAACTTTGAAAATAATTAGAGGCACTGGAGTTCACTTGAAATTTATAAGAATAATTATTAGAAAATCTCCATAGTAATTTTAGGGACAAATTATACAATTAAATGGAAAATAAAAATTCAATTTTCAAACGCATCATTTAATATATCAAATAAAAGGTTCATTATGTGAATTACAAATATATCATATTTTTAAATCATTTGTTTAAAAGATATTAGCAAAGATATTAAACATCGACTTAATTCCCATTTTAGAAACTATACTATTTAAATTTTAAAAAATATATTTTCTTTGTATTTTTAAATAATTTCAATATCAGATTTAATAATTTATAATTTAAAACTTGACCTATTTTGCCCTTTATCTTCCAATCTATTGAGCCTCAAAATTCAGATAGTAGATTATAAAAGGCTTCCCTGAAAGTTTATTAATAAAATAAAAAAACTTTTGTTTTCAGATAAGCCAATTCACTTTCTAGGAATGCTATCGTTTAATTTCATGTCGATGTTATAACTACACTTGAAGACATTGATGTTCTAAATTGGTTTCACGTCACTCATTTTGTCGAAATAGTAATAAAGTTGTACAAAAAAATGCAGTCATTATCTCAGAAATATCCCGATCAAATTGGCATTTCCCTTGTCGTTGCATTTCCGAACAGCTTATAAATGAAATATTAACTCTTTTACCTTTTATTGCATGATCGAATGTTGTCAGTTTAAAAATGACATTTGGTCTTTTCAAAGTGCACTTTTTATTTCAGGTTTTTATACTCTGTAAATAAAATTCTCTTTAACATGAAATCATTTTCTACACTTTTGAAATATTGACAGGCGAAAATGTCAGATTTTTTGCAGTTCAAGTCACGAAAGTTTGCAATAACTTGGTGGTATTTTGATAAATATATTTCATTTGGTATTAAGAAACTGAGTAGCTATAACGCAACCGTATTGTGTATAAAATGTTACATGTGTATTGAAAGATGGTAAAGTTGTTCAAATTAATGTTGCGAAGATTGAGTTCCCGTGTAAGGTAAATCATCGTTATTTCACCAATGATTATCTATTTATATTGGTCTTTTCGACAAATTAAGACATTTCCACTAAATGTATTTTTTTTCATGTTAAAATGAAAATATGTTTTAAACATTCGTATTCTGATGGTATTTCACCTATTCCAGATTATGATCATCTGCACTATATATGCAATGTGGGACTAAGAATTTAACATATATACACAATTACCAATTACTATGTAATAGATTTTGGTAATTCAATAAACAAGACTACAATTCATATTCTATTTTGGAAGCTCTATTCGTTTGTTTACAAAGTAGGATCGATACAACACTGTATCAACAAAGGCATGACATGTCACGAAATTATCAAGTTTTTCTAAAATATTTTTCAAGTTTTAATGTAAATCATGTTCAGAAACTCTAGATGTCGAATGTAGACATTGTACGTTAGAACTAATCTATAAATTGATTTTATGTAAGGTTATTCAGATTTTATAAAAACAAATTACGAAAAAAAAACAGTGTGCCAATCCTACTGTACTATTGACAAATACGTGTTTTCTATTTGTGAGAAATTGCAATATGCTTCAGAGAACTATAGGCCACCATTTCCGATCCAAATTTCAAATCACCAAATATTGAGTGTTTCTACATATTCCCACACATTAATATTTACAACTATTTCAATTGAGCTTATGAATTTATTTCCAACAATTTCCACTGACTATAAATGTCCTTTCAGCAAAAATTGAATTGTAGAAGAAAACATTTTATCAATGAGAGTTTCAACACTGAAGCGTCCTAATAGATCGGATCGGGCTTGACCCGCATGAACAGGTTTTTTAATTAAGACCTAATGAATTAGCTCAATTCAAGAACTTTGTTACTGTGAATACTAAAACTCCTATAGAATAGCTGCACAAGGACTTCTTATGCATTGATTCAAATTCATTCCCAAAAAAAATATTGTGGCCCTAATTAAAAAATGATTTAAACAAAAAAATTTCTCTTCTGCTCTAGCAAATATCTGACCCATTATTAATTATCGTTGCGTTTACTGGCCAGGATCTCTACCTTGCCTTAACTAACCGTGTAAAGCCTTTTTACCTTCACTGATCGGTATCCATAACTTGCCTTCACTGATCATGTTCAATGTTACTTTATATACGGATTTTTTTAATACTCATTTCCGCCCAATGGCCTCACTTCTATTGCTTTTGACCTTGACAAGATCTTCAAAGTAATAGTCAGCTATGGTCACGGTCATGTTCGGATATACAATATTCCAGACTTTTTAAATTGGATATGAAAAATTGGGGTTCTATTTACTTGGCTTGACTTTGGAATTATCTCTAGGTCAAGTTCAAATCCAAAGTGACTAAATAATTAGTAGATTACGTAAAGTTTTTCTCTTTTAAGTAAAGTTCCTTGATAAAACGTATTCCATTCTTTTCAACAATGACGCAAAGAAAGTCTGCTATACTTTCAATAAGCACATTGAATCCTGAACAGAAATGCCCACCAAAAAAAAAACTAATAACACAACTATCTGGAGACAAACTTACGTCGTAAGTATTTGTATTTGATGTAAATTAAAATACTTGTTTAATACATAGTTTAGCCTGAAACATCTACACATTTCTATAATGTATAAATTTGTTGACCTGAAATAAATATATTTTGTCAACAACAAACGCCGAAACACACTGTTTCACCAACATCCTCAAACTAAGTGTCGGTAATAAGTTATCTTCGGATATCGCAGCAACAAGATGTTGGAGGAACAATAGATATTCAATACTTATTAATCTGTTACAACTGTCTGCTGTACAGTAAATGAATAAGTGCGAAAGATTTTAAGGTGTGCTTCCCCCAGTCATTTTATGACGAAAAGTTCGTATGAACATATGTCTGCAAACGCTTCGTTACCAATGTGCAAAGTGTTGAAATCGTGTTTTTCTGCCACTAGAACATTTTATTTAGTACGCTCCTGGCAATTAAACAATCTCTTATGAATTTGCAATCTTTTTTACTTCTTGCGCTTTTTTCTTCTCTGCCACTGCTTTTGTGTAAAAACATGATCAATTTCATGTGTACCGTAAAAACAAACAATCCTTATGTGATGCAATATGCTCCTTTTATTCCAATATCATTAAAATAACAAACAACTTTTCCTAACTATGAAAACGAATACGTCAAATTAAGTGCTCAAAACCGCCACTACACAGGAGTCTAGACGTCGACATAAAGATCTTCGTATTCGATTGAAAATCCCAGGAGAATCTTGAATTACTCTATAATAAACAATATTGCGGTTTCTTAGGTTCTAACGTTTTAAAATTTAAAAGTTGAAAAGTCTATGGGATTTAAATCAGTTGAACAATCTGGCCAAAATTAAGGCCACCTCGATTTATCCAGCGATCTGGATATGTTTCGTTCAAATATTGACGAGTTCTCATACTAAAATCGACAAGAGCGCCATCGTACATAAACCACCTTCCCGCTCTGACACTTAAAGGAATCGGAACAAGTAGAACTGGCAGCCCTTCGAACTGAGTGTAATGTATCTCCATTTAATGTAGGTGGAAGGAAATGTGGGAACAATTAGGTGATCTCCAATTGTTCAAATCCACACGTTAAAGAAAATCGTTCCCGGTGGTTAGCTTCAACGATAGCAAGAGGATTTTCTTCCGCCCATATGTGGTTAAGGTGGTTATTAATAATGATTTCTCTTGAAAAACTTGCTTCGTCTGTAAATAAAATATCCTCAAAAAATTCTGAGTGTTGTCTAATCACGATGTAACAGTGCCTGGACTCCTCGTACATGATATGGATATAAGAGCTGTTCCTTTAAGATGACAATTTTCTTAGTGCTTGTATCGGATTGCTAGTCAATTAAATTAACAACAGCTTCTTCTAATTCTAGTGGTCTATATTCCGTTCGCGATCACAATAATGTTTTCTAGGTTTGAAGCTACCTTTTTCTCTTAGTCGTTGATGAAGCCGTTAAACAAAGTGTGATTCTACTGAATTACGATTAGAGAGTCCGTAGACGAAATGCAGGTCCGCATTTTGTAGGTTTGAATAAACCGATCACTGTGTGTAGGTCAAAATCAAAGGGAGGAAATTAACAACAATTAAGCCAGAGTTGTCAATAAGTTTTCTGTGATCTTATTATGAAGACTTCATAGAGGCATTAATACTCCAAAATTGAACTAAATATCTCGAAAACCTTAGTACTCAGAAGAAAAAAACTGAAAAAACCTGAAGGTGTTGAAATACCTTGTACGTCGGTAACGAAGTATTTGCGGACAGATGTTCATACAAACTTTTTGTCATAAAATGACTCGAGGAAACACATCTTACAATCTTTCGCACTTATTCATTTACACCCTGTATAAGAAATAATATATGTTATGTCACACATTGTATCAAAATGCTTTCAATATGCGGTGTATATATTTATGTGTCCCTTTTGTTTTCATTTCGGAATAATATTTTCAAACGGATGCTTGGTATAAATCCCTTTTTAAAATCGGTGGCAAAAAATTAAATGCTGTGGCTAATTACACTTTCTTTGTATTTACAATCCTTAAACACTGACACTTTTCAGTGTTTATGATTATTCATTTCTTAATAACAAACACTCTCAAGCAACTAAATATCACTTTCCAATTTCAGAATCTTATATAATACGGTAACTGAGATTGCAATAAATTCTTCTACTCTGACATCTTGATTAATAACTACAAAACAAAAACTGTTAGTGAATCATACCTACAAGCCTGTTTCGATAATTGCGAAACGATGAATCAAAAACATTGTCACATAATTAACTAGAGCTTCAACAATTTACATGAACAAATCACTTTCCCGCTCCAAAAACATGCTGAGGATAGCTGTGCTCTATCCCCCAGACAGGAAGCAATAATAAGTTTGATTTTAATTCTTCGCCTTTCGCAGCTATATGCTCAGTGTAGTTCTAGTTGTCCAATCGATGTCAAGCGGAGCCCGAATTCCGAATGTTTACCCGTCTCGAAAAACTGTGCATAAATACGTGTGTGAACGATTTTGTTTATAAAACTGAAACTAATTTACTGATCGTTTTTTATTTGTGTTGTTAGTTTCGTACATGCAACAATTCTTGTCGGTTTTACACATCATTATTTTTATGTGACGGTGTTTTATTTGTATTTTACCGCCGAGTGTTTTCCAGTGGATGTTTGTTGGTGTTTATACGGAAAACCTGCCGGTTTGTGATTATTTGTTGGAGTTATATTTGCGGAACTCCTGTTATCCTTAAGGGAGTTTCGGCTGCAGTAGAAATTTAAAGGGGTAAGCATTATAATGGACTTTTATTTTTATTTTAAAAGTAATTAATTTAATTTATATGTTTTTTTAATTGATACGATCTTTTGATCCCTCATTGATAATTTGGGAATTTAAAATCTTATTGTAACCCAAATCTAATAGACCCAGTTTCGAAATTATTCTGTAGCTCCAATAATGCTATATCTTGAAGATCATTCTTGAGGTTTTTGGGCATTGTAATTTTCTTATGCTATTTCTATTAGTTACGTACGTATTTTTCTTTCATTTTTCTTCATTTATTAACATATACTTAACATATTTCCTTCCGGATATTAATATTTTATCTGATTAGCTCTATAATCTCTTATTCTTCTTATCATATATTCACATTCCTCTTAATTGTCTGCCTATTTACTATGTTGACCATAGTAAATAGTCGTCAAATTATTCTACGTTTAGACTACTATTATTATTTCCTATTGGAATTCAAATCTGTGTTTTGAAAACGAAACTGCTGAGGTACTGGTACATTTAAATTGGTAAAGAATAGAACTTACTACTATTCTGTAATCAATTACAGACTGTTATTATTTACATCTGATATAGAGACGCAACTTGATTCTAGTACTGATAAAAATATCAAAACCCGACCGATTACGAACATTTTAAATAAAATTCCAAATCAACTGTATATAATTTTTTATTAGAAATAGAAAATATACTGCCAATATTTAGTACCGGACATAGAAATAGCAGTTTGCTAAATCTCGTGCGAGTTAGCTTATTTTTACTCTACGTGACTATATCTTTTGTTTCTGAAAGCCATTAGGTAGACACTGGCGAACATCTATGGGCAAGTAAATCATTGTATCTATAAAATGGTTTCCATTGACTTCTATACAACCTTGACTGATAGCCGTCTCTGACATGGTTCAGCATAGTCAGTGTTATCTGACGACACTCCGCTATAATTCGTTGGTGTAGTTCGTCCAAATTCTCAGGCTGTCATAAAAATTTTGGATTTAACATCTCCCCACAAAAAAATACAAAGGGTTCAGATCAGAAGATCGGACAGGCCATTCTATAGGACCTCTTCTTCCAATCCAGCGACCAGGGTATTCCAAATGGAGGTATTGACGAACTGGTACGGCGTAGTGAGCAGGAGCTCCATCTTGTTGGAAATGCAATTGCTCTTCATGTAGTAGAGGATGATTTTCTAATTTTTCTATTTTCAATGCATTAATTTCGTTTTCCAATATATTGTGATAAATTTCACCATTTAATGAATAAACAGGGGTCCAATAGATGATTTGCCAAAATCCCTGCCCAAACGTTTAGTTTTACCGGATGTTGACTATGAGCTTCTCGAAATAAATGAGGATTTGTATCGCTCCAAAAACTACAGTTATGTCGGTTAACCTCCCCATGAAGTGAAATAGTGCACTCATCTGAAAAGCAAGAAATTCGGGTTTTCGATCATACGCTGGTTAATAATTTCGCAAAACTCTTGCCTTCGATCCCCATCATCCTCATTCAATTAATGCAGTAATTTAATTTTGTAGTAATGGAATTTATACTTATGCAAAATTCTAAAAACGTTAGTTTTGGTAATACCGGAAGCTGCAGAGATTTGCTGGACAGACTGCGTGTTTGGTACAAGTTGGACATGGCCCAATGTAGCCACAGCTACCCTTTCATCATTTACAATTCCAATGGGACCTCTTTTTTTATTCATTACTGAGCCCGTCTCAACAAATTTTAAAATCTGTTCCAAAACGTATTCATGACTAACGTTACGTTCGGGATGGTTTTGGTTAAAACCCCCTGCAGCAGATTCGAGCACAATTTTGATTTTGGTAATAAAGACTTACAAGTTCAACACGTTCTTGTAATGTATATACTATAATTATCTTTTAAATTTTCAACAAATCAATAAAGTAATAACTTGACAGATAAATGTACAATGCTTCAAATGATCGAATAAAGGTCAGAACAGATAAACAAACTTGCTGTAAATATCAGCAAAAACAATGTAAAATAAATGAATATTTACATTTAATGTTTTTCTTGTATTGTTTGTTATTACAGGGAGCGCCAGTGAAACAGGATGACTTAAGAGCGTACTATAAAAGAACTCCTTTTTAATACTTTTCCATGCAGTAAAAACTTTTAATTTAATAATCCGATTTCACTACTAGGTCCGTTAGGTTTTCTGTTACATGAACAGGAATTGCAATAAAATTTTTTATTATGACGGTATAGTCCGTAAAAAGGGCTTTCAAATGATATACGACAACACCTATTTTCCCTACCTCAAATCTCAAGGTCATTGAATTGACCTGTTTATGTTGAATGCGCGCAAGCGCTAATTCACCTTAAAAAATTTCCCCTCGAAACAAAAATCGACCGGTTTTTTCTTATTCAATAGTTTTGAAAATAACCAAGATATTCAAGGTGGCTTGAGATAGAATACCCTGTATATAAACCATGGCAACTCTAGTTTGATACACCTAGCAACAAGTACCAGTTTAGTCACAAGGCTGAAGCAAGTGCCTAAACTGCATTTAATATTTCTGTATTAAGATTCATTAGATAGGGTTAACCGTGTAGATTCCAAAAAAACAACACAAAAATTATTTTCGGTAGAAAATAAGGAAAAAAATAATTTAAAGTTAATTTTGGCATGTAATTAAATATTTTTAGAACAAATTATTATTACGATAGAAGAACATTAAATTATTATTAAGTCGAATCTTATATTTGTACGGTAGGTTTATCTCAAAGATACTCGAGAGCCAACATAAATGTCGGTCCTATTGTTTAACAATTGAATTTGTTTTGTGAAGAAATTCGACGTCCTTATTGTTTAAATAATTTTATATTCTCTACACCCTACTTGTTGGTAAATTGTTTAAGCAGATGCTATCCTCAACTTTGAATAATTTTTGTGATGTTACCTAAGGTAATATAAATATTATGAACAGCTGCCATGATAAGATTCGACACCCTAGTATTTTTGTGATAATTGTCCACTCTATCGACTTTATTTGTTGGTACATTAATTGAATAAATACCATCCTTACTTTGTTTGTTTTTTTGTTGTAACCAAAATACTACGCAGAAAAATCCTTAGTGTACTCGTTATGAAATTAGACGTTTATCGCAATTTTCTTGTGCATTTTTTGTTAATTTATTATTTTAGTTATTATAACGATAAATACAAATTTTCTGTAATTTTGATTTGCTGAAGAAGATTTTCAATCTTATTTATTATTGTATTTTCCTAGTTTTATGCTACAATCTAGCAACTCTGTTGTTAACTCACATTATCTACCAGGATCTGAGTCTAGAAGGTTCATCATCTTGTTGAAGTTCTCTATTTGCAATTTATAGTCTTAATTTAAGGTTTAGCTGTGGTCTTAGTGAATTAATTAACTTTTTGATTTCCCCTTTTTGTTCAATATTGCAATTTAGGACCTTGATGATTTCCGATATCTTCTTTGCGGTGATCTGATTATTTTGAAACAGAAGTGTTTGCAAATGTTGATTTTTCTCTACTGGTGTAAACGTGTATAACTTTTCCTCAAAAAAATGTTGTATTATACAATATAAACCAACATTAACGCAATTGCAATACGATAATGTGTACATTTTATCCAATATTAAACCACCACATGTTACTTTCACAAATCTGGAAATAAGTTTTCTGAAGTTAATGTGAATTAAATTTGAATATATTTTCACTGGACACTACGCAGTTCTTTGTATCAAACATAATAATTATTTCTCGAAACTTTTAATAGCTGTTTGATGAATAAGTCGTTATATACTTTTTCCAGATTTGTAAAGGCTAGTTGTAAGTATTAACATTGCATGTCGGATTTTTGCAATCAATAGTTTTTTATGAAACCATATTATCTCATGTTGATCGCCCCACAAAAAAAAACACTATGTTCGTCAAGGTTACAAAATATTAGTTCAAGGGCTTTATGGTAACGGCTTTGATTCTGTGCTAAAATGTTTCCGTTAAAAATATAACTAAAGACCGAAAATATGAAGCAATATATTATACTTAATAAGTAAACTACACAAATATTTTATTGCAGCTAATTAATTCCCTTTTGGGAGTTATTCTTTTTTGAAATATTTGGATAATTTCGTTGTTCATTACTAAATATATTAGACAATCATTGATAGATCTATATCGTTTTAAAGTACAATCAATTGTTACTCTGAAAAACTACTTTGAGAGTTCTAAAGATACAAAATATTCTTGTCGAACATTCTCTATTGAACACGAGAACGAGGTCACAACCCGATTTTGGAACAGGAATGATCCAAAATGTGACCCTATTCCACAACATTTTACTAAGTCCCAGATTTAATCTTTCAAATGCCTCTGAAAAATAGACCTAAAGAGAATCAACCTATTGAAAATGAAGATAGATTTCGAGGAACGAATTCTCAAAAATATTATAAATCATAACATTTGTGTATTATTGTAGCAAGTTTTAAAAAGTGAAGTTTTTTGAAAAAGTCTCTTAAATTCTGGACGAAACGTCGGAAAATCTTTGTATTCTGGTTATTACAAATAAATAAATAAAGTAATTTTGTAAAAGACGCTGTTCAGATCCATTCAAAAACAGAATCGTGTTCAACCTATTCATATGGCTCTAACAACTGGATGATAGATTTTTGTTAACAAAGAAAGGTAGTCATTTGAGACTGAACGACGAAAGCCAAAGCTACTTATGAAGTATATACTTCCTGTGTCTTATTATCTCTGTCTCGTTCTTTGTGTCATTCTCAGTAATAGATAAACATTTCAGGATAATTAAAATAATCCTAATTTGTAATTTAATTCTTAATTTAAATATGACTGCAAAGGAACAGATGCCATGTAAGTTAATTTTTAATTGAAATATAAAATTTGTTGAATTATAATATTTTAAACATACTTCACTTATTTAGTATTCTAACAATATAAACGAGTTCACTTTAATTATACCTAAAAGATTAAATTATGGAAACATTACGTACTTAAGCAGAATATTTTTTTAAATATCACACTTCTTCAAAACAGCTGTTGTAATATAGTTTAATCCAATATATATTAAAAAAGTGTTCGTCATAAGGCATTAAATTTGGGTAGAGCTGACCTAGCAAGAGGATAGATTTTAAATAGCACACCAAAAATATATATTTTACACACCTTGGTTGAAAACAAAAAAAAACAAAATTGGAGACTTAACATTAAAATCTGTTATCTTTAGCAATTCACTTCATATCATCCTTCTACACCAGCCCCATTTTGATCAGTTCTTAAAGTTGTTATTTAATGCTTACAGCTGGACACTTTTTCAGTTTAATCTCCAGATCAGTTGTCTCTACCATCCATTAACTTGACCTTTTTTGCGAAGTTCTAGTTTGTCATCCTTGTCTTTAATATCCGTAAACCTGACCTTTTTTGGGTTGTTCTGACATATGTAAAGTCTCTAATTTAAAATATCGCTAACAAGAAACTGGAATCTTGTGCTGGTACAATATATCAATTAGATGTTATTTTTGTCTATTTACTATAATTTATTGGTTTTTTAAAACTGTTAATATATAAACTGGTCCATGTTTCTTATACAGAAGGTATGTCAAGTGTTGAAACAAATGCAACGCTAAGAAGCTTTTGTTTCAAAGAATGGATTTCTATCGGTTGATCTGCAGTAATTTACTATACTGTTGATTAACTGTTATATTCTTACGGTCAAACTTAACATTACTTTGAAAACAATTGGATATTTTGAATTCCAATCAACTGCACGATAATCTTCGATGTTTTCCTTAGATCCTGATTTATGAGAAGGTTTTAAAAAGCTCTTTCTCTGATAGTGTGGGAATTGCCCGGATGATAGAAATAAATTGAATGGTGGACATAAGGGTTTCGATAAGATAAATTTACACTTCTTCTTAAACATGACGTTCATTCGGACCTGAAGAACGTTTCCAAGTGAAACTAAATAATCCGTCAACAATTGTTTTAATATCCACAAGTAAGTTGTACTTGCATTTTCACATTTCAATTAATTTATTCACTAAAATTATTTTATTAAATAAATTAGAAAACATACCAACGATCACCGTATGTCATGGTGTATCGCAAGCAATGTGTTTTTTCTTATCGTTTATAATTTTCTAGAATGATCGAGGCCACCTGATTAAGATTGATTCCATTTCAATATAATTTTGGAAAATTTTACTCCTCAGGTTATAGCTGGATTTTTTAAGTCATTATATAGGAAACTTTCATCAATGATTGCTAATACAAGAAATTAACAATAATATTTTATGACCAATTTTTTTTCATGTATATTAAGTTCGGGTAATAAAATTATGAACTTTTTATGTGTTATAAAAAAATATGGTTTTGTTGATGTGTTTGTAACAAAGTTTTTCTTAATCGAACTAGCTATGAAAACGTAAATGTCATAAACATTGTTAACAATCCAACAGTGAATTAATGAGAAATGTGAAGTACCAAATTACCGAATAAGCAATTCCTTATTACACGTCAGACACATTATGCCTGTATTTGGTATACATTCAATACAGATTTTATAATTCAAAATTGTAGGAAATATACTGATAACATATAAACAGTACCTAATCTACAAAAGCATTTTGGCTTTGGATAAATTTATAATCATAATAAAACGAGAGTTTTCGCAATACTATAAACAGTACACTGCACACTTCACACATTTAAGTACGATTGTCTTCTATATTTAAGTACGATATATAGAATTATTGTAGTTATAGTTCATACACTTTTGTATGATATAAAACTTTTATTTGCAACTGTAAAACTGAATTATAATAAAATATATGTAATTATATTTAATATTCGTATCAGTTCAAAGGAATAATTATTTCTATAGTTTATCATATGTACAATTTTTATTTTTAATTTTTTCCTCTAATTTGCTCCAACTCCCAAAATCCATGTTTGTTCATTTATCAGATATGTTGTGGCTATTATACATATTCTACTATTCAGAAACCTCTTGCCCATTTAAGGTTTTCAGATGTATGAGATTTAGGTTAATACCGCGGTTTAAATCTTTAATTTAATAGTTAATTTATTCGGGTTGGAAATTGTGTATTATCTTCCCGATGTGGTCTTGCCAACAAGTACCTACATTATCTTAGTAGTTCTACTAATCACTGCTCCAAAATGCGGATGATATTTTTTTATGTTAATATGTTTTCGCTAAGTATCTCTTAATGGTTTGTAGAATTAAACTGAATTTGTTAATACTGCTTGAACAATTCCCATAATCTTCCATACATTAATTATCGTTTAGGTATCGTTTATTAATAATTATGTCATGTTACTAGCAGACAAATTGGTCAGTAGATAAACTATATTTATTGATTACCAGAAAATAAGACCAGCTGACAGTAATATCTAATAATAATGCAGTAGAGGCAGAACTATGTGCTTTTGGAAGAGGTGTGTTATAAATGAACATTTACAGCGAACATAAACAATATATAATTTAAAACATGCCTTGGTAAGTTTAGAGAGATGGTAATATAAATAAACACAAATGAGACAAATGATTTTGTTTCTGCCAAAATTTGTATTTTTGGTTTTTTACAGTTTTTAAAGTGAATATCATTCTGTTCCTAAGTCCGATATAATAAAATACATCGACTTTTGATATACTTCATACCAAATAGAACAAGGATTGTGAAACATCTAAAGTCCCCAGTACATGTTGGTCAAACTTATTCCTAGCGTAGGCAAAGTAGTCAAGGGCTACAGTCTATACGTTTGAAGTTTTGCCAACATAACAACTTACAAATGACGAAGTTGTGCTAAACAAAAAAAAAATTACGAGAAAAATGATTTAGCGTCTTATCTAACGACATTAGGACTAAAATTAAAAACAGTTTTAGGCAATGGATATATTTTTTGGTAGTTAAGACTAATTGATTTTTTTTTTCATTTTAGCTTCTGTATTTAGAAATTCTTACCCAAGTGTTATTACCTGTAAACGAAAACATATTACCATCTTCTTTAAACTTTGTCTATATGATTCCAAATAACAGGTTCATTCTGGTCAAACTCTAAAAATTTGAATGTAATGGTGATTGGACAGACATGTGGAAACTATTAGCCATGCCCATTTAAATTTATTTTATTTGTGAGGAAAAATCGACACAGATTCGAAGTGAGACAAATGGTTCGGAGTGACTGTGAGTTGAGAGTAGCCACGTCGAATGAGCGGTTTATATGTTGGTGCTTGCATCTGGTCGGCTACTCGGCTGTACCGAGAGATGAAAAGGCGAAGCAAAACAAATAGGTTGTCAATACGTTGGTATTAAACTTCACTTGTATTCCTGAGTTAACAACCCATCAGTCAAAAACTTGCGAACGAGCACTGCTGGCTTAAAAACACAGCCATCTATCAAAAAATTGCCAAGCATTCAGGTCCGGTGAAAAGCATTTTCCAAAAATCCCAGATTTATAGAAATTGGTTACGGATAACAGGACACATGAATGTTTGTTCTTAACAAGGTTTTTGTAAATGACCATTTCATATTTTGAATTTAGTTAGGCCTACTCAAGGTCATCTTAGGATTCTCTAAATCATGCAGAGGTTTTTCTCGAAGCGGCCCTATCTTCCTATATTGAGATATGACCGATAGGTAGTCGTTCTGGTTTGTCCACCCCTTACAGATACGTGTATAATATAAAGCCATGTTGCGAATTTCGTACACATAATTTAGAACATCTATGAGATAGGCAATCCAGTCAATTAATAAAAATTACCTTACTGCAATTAGATTTTCTTACAAATTGTAATACTAATCTGCGATAGTAAGGTAAAAATAAATTCCTAGCAAACAAAAATACTCGAGGACTTTCACAATAATCATTTCGAATTTACTTATCGCAGATTTAGGATAAAGTTGAAGAGTTTAATGGCTTATTTATATCTATGACGTTAATACAAATATTTTCAAAAATTTTGCATGTAGTCTTACTATTAGATGAACTAGTGAAATTGTTATAGTTTTGGAGATTGTTTATAACTATATGATCTAAATATAAATCAAAAGTATTAATTAAAAATCTTACTGAAGAAATATGTGAGTGTAAATAAGAAGTTATATGCCAAATTAGTTGCTTAAAGAGTTCTTAGACATACATAAATAGTTGATGGACTATAGCAATAAAGGTAAAGAAATGAATGATTTCAGGCTTGCAGACAATTATAGTTTCACAAAGTTATCAAGATCCGAATATTTAGCTGATCTATTAAAGATTAATGGTTATGGCTATTCAAATGCTGTTAATGTTAATGACAACAAATGAGTCACTTTTGGAAGCATAAAGTCAAGTTTATTTAATATTAACGAATTTTGAGATATATGGGATTTGTCACAAGGCAAATTAATTCGTCAATGACCTTTCCAAATCACGTCTAAATTTGCCATTTAAAAAGTCTTTGATGCAGAATTTTATTTTTACCGGTTCTATTTACTTTCCTGTTTCTGTATTTAGTTTGTCAGAATTAATGCGGCAAAATAACTAAGTAAGAACAATTATTGGGTTTGTCATTTATGTGTCCCGAAAATTTGTGAACTTCTGTGAACCACTTTTATAAACATACTGTATATTACCTCACTATATGATTAAATGTGTAAGCAAGAGCATACTTGTTCCAATTTACATTCAATAGACTGACGAATGTAGTAATACTACAAACGTACGGTTAGCTTTTGTCATAATTTTAACCACTTTTCTATTTCTGAGACCTAAACAAAATGTCAGTATTAATAGAATCTTCAATTTTTCGCAATTAGTGTTTCAATACATGAATCCTTAGTAATTAGCATCTTATCTAATAATTCACGTAATGTGTATGTACGTCTAAACCCTATGTTGTCAGTCTTGCTATTTAAAACAGATGTCGTAAATCTTCTTAGTAAAATGACTGAAAATATGACATACAAGTAAATTGGAAGTCATGCTGAATAATGAGATGACTATTTATATAATCTTCACATCAATATTTTTATAATTTTATCATTAGGAATACTAACTCTCGATTGCCATTGCAATAATATTGGCTAAATATTTTTTTAGCATGATAGTATGTTTAACACGAGATGCGAAAAATCATTTCTTGAAATATTAAATATTCCATACTTTGTTTTTTGCCAATGACTACTAATATAAATGGACCTACCTGTTTATATTAAAAATGGGTTGAAAGATGTTGGCCGGAAAATAGTAAACAGCCGCTTACCGATGCCAAAATTGCCAAACTTCATTCCATTATAACCATTAAGATGTAAATCTAGGCATGTACGCATTAAGTGAACGCCTGAACAGCGGTACTTTACACCGTTCATGTCCAGCAGGCTACAGCGCAAGTTTGCTTATTTACATTTTGAATTGAGATTAAAGTGTTTTGGGCTTGAAACTTGTTTGAAATCAGTGATTATTTTGTTTAACTGTAAAAAACAATAATAAAGTATTATTTCAGTGTTTTACATGCAGAAAAACGACATATTCGTTTGCCGAATTATCTTCTCACCGCTAAGTGTCAGATCATAAACGTCTTAACTGAGTTTTACAAAAGGTCATTTAAGCAGTAAATAAAACTACATTTTTCGTGAATAAATAAATGTTTTGATAATTACAGTTTCATATTAGTAATTAAGCCACTAATTGTTTTTGTTATTGTGCACCTCTTTTAATGAATTATAATATATTTATATTTGTGGATTAGGACGTTAATGTAGTTGCACGCTACTGTCTCATGTTTCAACCCATTTTTCGTTTAGTCGTATATGTTTTTTGGTACACAAGACTGGGTTAGTTTACTCCCACCTCGTGAGTTTATGCATCTAGCGATTTTTGACCTGTTTTTTGCAATTGTTGAAACTGCTTGCCGTAGTTCAAACAAGCAAAGTAACAGAATTGCGAGATGCAAACATTGCGAGATTCATGATAATTCAAGAACAGGGCATATAATGAGATAATCAAACAGTCAGGTTATGATGGTGATGCAGTGAATCGCTTTATAAGCAAGAGGCCAAGCCAGAGCAAAAATCAGAAAAGAAATCGAGAAGGATTTGATTCACAAATATTAAAACAGGCAAGACGGGAGATGAATTATTAAAGCAATCAAGACCAACAAAAACTTGTAAAAGTAATTCATGGACAATTCACCTTAGGCAATTGCTTCACAATACTGGGTAGAGGAATGTAGTGATTTGAAACAAACATTTACCAGCTTCTTACGTCTCTTTAAGAAAGATATTTTATTTAATGAATTGGTATAGACTTAGTTCAATTATTGAATCGGTTAAAGCAGGTTTGTTTTCTGTTTCCCATAAACGGTTTAATTGAAATAGGGATATACTCGTATTTTCTGCTATAAATTAACCACAGAATATAACTTAAGTTAACTTTATTATTTCATTTAATATTTTTATTGCTGCCAAAAAATTTTTAAGTCTGAGCAAATGTAGTATTCCAGAGGGACCTGCTTGGGGTTAGCTGTTCACGGTATATATTTATGTAATGGTCTTCTGGAGGTTTTATGAATATGAATTTTGATAAACTTCAGTACAAAAACCTGTGCTAAACTCAGGAAAGATCTTAGAGTAAAAAAGTGGCCCACTTGGACCCTCTTTTTACATTTTGGAGATTAGAAACCGAAAAAAAAAATCATTTACTCAATCTGAAAATTTAGATCGAGAAACTTTGTTATTACGAAAACCATGGCGCAATGGGATACGAGATATCAAACTCTTTTTGCACAATTATTCTAATATTCGCAGATTTTTTGCGTTACTGGAGCTTTTAAGCTCCCAAACCTATTTAGAAAAGTGCACATCGGATAATTAGGAATTAGGATATATTTAATTTTCAATCTCTGCACTAATCAAAATCTTCTAAAGTGGGTGGAATGTTTTTTTTAATTGGGGTCTTGTTTGTCGTTTTCCTATAGAGTAAATTCAACAACTAAAACCTTCATAACACTATACATGTATACGAAGTTAATATATTATTACCACTGATAGGGGGCTAGGAATAATAGGTTTAGAGGTAACTCAAAAAGAAGATTCAGTATTCTTCAACTTATGCTAAAGATTGTACAATGATAAGCAGTTGTGTTAAACAGTGTTTCAGGTACTTTTGAAGCTGTGTAGCGGAAGCATGTAAAAATGCCCTTCAACCCTCAAAATATAATACAAATTTAGATGATAATGATGAAGAAACTGAAATGGGTAGTATATAGTTGTTAATCATTGTCCAATATAAGGTTATAAATATGAAATAAGTTAAGAATGATGAATAAGAAACAACAAATCCCTTTAAAACCAGAAAATTTAATTAAGCAATTGTATTAACTTCATCATCATCAGTCAATTTATTTTAATTAATTTTTATGTAGTGAAAAATGTAATTTTACTCAAAGAAGTGTTTTAGTAGCAAATAACGAAAAATAACACAATATCTGCTTATACAAAATATGAATAATTATTAAACTTACAAATCATATATCTAGAGATTTGAAAATTTGTCTAAATGAAAAACCCAATTATTTACAATTTTCTAAAACAATAATTGTTAAAAAATTGATATTCACTTAGGATTGTATAAAGGGAAAAGATGTAACTTTTAGGCCCGTTTGAACATTTATAAAATACTGTAATTAATATTGCAACTACCTCTCAAACAATCGGGACAGCAATTAAGAAAAAACAATACTTAACATGTCTGATTTTTTTATATTACCGGTTATTGGATATTTTGGCAATTTTAATTAATTTCCTTATGCTGTTCTAATTACGTCAGTTTATAGAGCAAAATTGATCTCATTTTCCCACATAGAATTCAACAGCAACTGGCTTATACCATCACGTCAGTAACAGTTTATAGATAATTATTGCTAAGATTTTAACAGCAAATTCATACAAATGAACTATTTAAATAATAAAAAATCGCAAAAATAATCATTTCTTTTGTTTTAAAAGTACATAAATTTAACTTCAATTTGTCTATCTTGGATTTTCGCCATAATTGGTTTAAAAAAATGGTAAATATTGCAGTAGATAAATGTACGAATATGCGAGAGCTAGCCAGCGGTGCACTGAGAATAGCTATCAAGCCACATGGACTGATCTAGAATTTTATTCAAGTGGGAGCATGAGATCTTCAATATGGATCTTCAGCGTTATTAATCTCAAAGTTATAAGCTATCATGAGGACGCAGATTAATGTTCCAGCTGGTATTACAACCAAGTTATGAATTTTTTAAAATTACTTATATCGGTTTTTCTAGCTTTCCTTTACGAAAAATGCTGCGATCAAACTTTATAAACACTCATTTTGCAGCTGTTCTGATTTTCTACAATTTTTCTAGTGACGGCCTTATAAACAGAGTATTACTTTTTACACTAGAAGCAAAAAAAAAACGAAAAATACTCCATATTTTCTCGGGGTTTTTGAGGCCCAAATAATTCCCTTCTAGGAATTTGCTGTTAAAATTATCAGTTATGATTGTAAACTATTATTTATGTGATTTCTTATGCGGTTTGCTGTTGAATTTTATGTCACTTAAAAATCTCTTTTTTAATGTGTTTGGCAGTTTTCAGGCTCTACTAACGTAAAAAAAATAAGGCATAATAGTGTAGAGATTTTTCAGAGAGCGCTGGATAACAAAATTTCAAAGATCAAGCAACGCACACCAATTATCCACTAATCTTCATCAGTGGATTGGGTTTCGTATCAGAATTATATTTGATTGGAAGAAAGTTTTAATATCACTATCTCAATATTTTCTTTAAGGTTTAAGAATGGAATGATTGCAATAAATATTTTGGTGTGTTCAATTATAAACATTATTTTTGTTATATAAATACCGGAAGTAATTTAGAGGAAATAGCCGTAACTTTAAAATTCGTTTCATGTTTAGGTTTACACTACCGTAAGGTTGTATTATTTTTCCAGTAATAATTTTTGCTGTCGAAAGTACGATACGCAACGAATATATAATATTGTAAATTTACGTTACCTTGACCTTGCATGGGAATTTTTCATATTAATTTAAATAAATGTATCATTTATTATTTTTTTAATATTCTTTATCATGAATTTATAGGAAATAAAATATATCATACCAGTTTCGAAAATACATGAAAAAATATAATAGTAGTACAAAATCAAGAATGAGCTGTTATTACATTTTTCTAAGCAACCCATAATTTCAAAAATCTCCAGATTTTGATTTTTGTTTTTGCACGGAATCTATATTTAAAACAGTGCCTTTGTCGACATATATATGGTGAATTAAAAGTCATGAAGTTTTTGAAAATGGTTGTTATTCTGAGAAGAAAAATACATTTTTTCATCTGATCAACTGTTAATTAGTTATTAATTGAAAAGTATCTAATAGGAGTTCTATGAAAAATTACTTACTGTAGTGGAAAAACTGCATTGATGCAGTCCAAAACAAAGTCTTGGAATTTTTCTTATTTAACCAATAGGCATTTAAAAAAATTAATTAACAATGAATTTGTCAATAATAATTAAGAAAAATGTAAAAACTGGATGTTCCGTCTTTTCGTAATACCTGTTAAAACTGTTTGTTCTATTTTGGGGTGGTTTACAGCATTTGATTCAGTTGTTTTTCGTAGTATTTAAACTTCGCTCGTTCTATTTTGATTTGTCGTAATTTTTCAATTACAAAAGTCATTAATTAGTTGTTAAAGTTTTTCTGGAAAAAAACGCTAACAGTTATTCCCAAAGTTTTCCAAAACTCCTGTAATAAAAATTTCAAATTACAAAATCTATCAAATTTAGCGCTATAAATATTAACTCATTCTATGGTGGTAGGGGGTGCTCGTGCGCCTCTCAATCTCCACCAGACTGATCCCAAATCCTCAAAATTTCATCTCCACCCTACCCCAACATATGCTGGATCTTCTCCCGATAGAATACCGTCAGGCCCTGAGGCTATAACATTGTTGATCCTTTTTCCCGCCTATTACAGTTCCTACGACGTAAAAACTTCTACCCGTTCTCTATGCACATCGTTTATGACGTTTCCTGTATTCTCTACCTTCCGGATACCCGAAATGAATTATTTAGCGATATGTGTCTTATCGTTCTCGCTTATATTGTAATTTTCAACCTCTCCTCTGATTATTCCTGCCCATCATCTCCTCTTAGCTTCTCTCACAATCTTCTTGATAAGCTTCCCTCTCGCTCGCTCTCGTCTAACGCTTTTTCGTTGTCCTGCAGGCTCCCAGGACCCTCTCTATATTATCGTCCCAACAGTAAGCACTCTTGTTATGTTTTTCTGCTCACTCTCCTTATACTCCGCCTTTGCGCGATCTTGTGGGCTTCCCTACTCATACCTAGTCACAGAATTTCAAGATTTTTGAGCGCAAAGTGAATAAACATTGTAGTTTTGATAATATCAATAACCTGGCGTACTTTGCGGTCCTCCGATGTTACAGCATCCAAGAATAAGTTCTCGAGAACTCTCACACCTCATTCAAATCCCATAGCCACTTGATTACCTGATATCGAGGTCCCTACACCACACATCACCAATAGCGCTCCAGCAGGTGACAAAAACATCAATAGCATCAGACCTGAATAAATAGGACCTATGGTTCTGACTATGCAGGTTCTTGATTGTTGAATGTTATAATCTATGCTTTTGAACCGATCAATGTAAGCCCCAATAAAGCATGTGATTGAGTAATCACAGCACGGAAAGAGATGCGGAACCTGCTTACGTCAAGATTGTTTTTATAAAATCGACCCGAAATAATATGGCTCACTTTTTTCTCTCGAAACATTAACGAAAATTTTAATACTCTTTTTCAGCAAATATGTTTCCTTTAATGGTCCAGATAAATCCACATTTTTATATATACTATATATTGAAATTTAACAATACCTAAATCTGATTTACTTGTTATTGCGACGCCCAGCTCTATTTCTTCCTATTTCAAATCTGTGTTTACAATTCCATAAATATTGATTTTTTTCAATGAAACATTTTAAAAACAGTAATGTACCTTGCAAACCTATAATAAATCTATAAGCTGGCTAAATAAATGATATTCAAATTATTCTCATCTCTACATAACTTTAATGGTTACATTTTGACTGGTTTCATCACTCAGTAGCTCAAAGCTCTATGTTGTTGTTCCCGAAATGACTGAAAGGTATTATGTGATCTTAATGAATGTAAAAAATAGGTATTTTTTCATGAACATTAAATATTAACATTCAGGGTATACAAATTGACGAAATTAAATACGTATTTTGATATATAAACTAACTACTCACTGGCGATTGCTATTTGTGAATTGAATGAATTGTTTCAAGATGTTCATAAAAGTGAACAGTGCCGTGTATATTACAATACATTGGTAAATAACACAGTTTGTTCTAATTTAATTAGAGATACGGTAAACACATGAAAAATCTAAAATATACTGAAATGTACTACTAAATTGCATATATATATACAGAATATATTAAATATTTCAGAAACCTATTAGCAATGTGTCAAACATTTCTAGTGGTAAGCGACTTAAAATATCTTAGGTTAGAAGACTTTCATATATTTTTGTAGAGTTGTATTTGTGCTCAAATTCTATACTGTAATGATTTAGTAATATAATTAAAAATAACTCAGAAAGTGATTGATTAAAGCCAAAGTTCACTAACTCATAAAACCCTGCAAGATACTAAATTCTAGTAAATTCAATATAATTATTCGACTTTTATTTCTAAGGAAAATAAAAAAAACTATTTAGTTATTCCTTGAAAAAGTGCCTGACAAGTGTGGATGAAATGTCGGAAAATTTTATCTATATGTTTGTTAAAATATGTAAATAACTAATTCTGAAAAAATGGCGTAGTCCAAATCCGTATAAATCAGGATCAGCTACGATATTTCTAAAATCCTTCAAAATTCTTTACACAAACCAAACAAGTATCGCAAACAAATTAAACATCAGACTCATTGCAAAAAACTAGTCCTTATTACTGTGTTTTGCAAACGATAAAATTCAAATATACTTTAACTTTTATGAGAGTTAAATGTAAAAAGAAATGTTTGATCTGTTGATAAGAGCATTTGATGACCATTAAAATATGGTATTAGAGAAATAGTTTTTAGCCGAATGTTTTTCCTCAGTTTTCTAAAAACGGCTACATCAAACTTTACAATATTAAGCTGCGTTGAGCTATTGATTACCTTTAAACTAAGGTACCACTCGACCCGTATTCCCCTTTAAGGTTTTTGGGGTTGCAGCTAAATTAATTGACAACATATTCATATATTTATCCATCTGTCTTTATCTATATATAATATTTAATAAGATTTTTTACGAGTATAGTTGTCTTAAAAAACATAATGTGGTTTATGTGATGGTTCACTCGTTTCATTCTGACTTTCGAATTATATATTTACATTTTTTCAAATATTTTCTTAATGCCTCATATCGACTGAGTTTATTTTTTACAAGGTATATGTAAGTATATGAGTAATGTTTATTATTTATATAACATTTATGTCGTGATAAAAATCCAAAAGAAAAGTAGGTGCTTAGACATACCATGAAGATCATAAATTTGATGTGCGTTTATTTTTCCATGATTAAATTGAAAATTGAGTAGTTACTAGCGTACCTTAGATAACTGTAGCCAAAATAACTTCCTCTCAAATTCATTTTATAAATAAATTACTTGAATATTTTATGTATCAGCTCTTGGTAATCAAAGTTTTTATATTTAATTACAATAATTTACTTACATTCCTCTCATTTTCAGTTTAATTTTACTTTTCTATGACAATTCCAATTATACAGCAAATCATATAATAGCCTGTATGTACTTCTGATTAGATTGCAGTCATTAAAAATGTATAAACATATTTGCAAAACGTACATATTTTCAGCAATGCTGCTCATGGATTATTGAATCTCATTCGCTTTAAAGAGTATTGTTTTATTATCATGCATCTCGCTCACCTGACCCAATCATCTATGTTATACTGCCATTAGTGTCTTATTTATTGTTTCATCTATATGGTCCATTTCAAAGTTTATCTCGTCTGTTTTGACTTGTATCATCTGGTGCCATATTGTTAATGATATGGCTTATATCTTTTTGTAGAAAATTACAAAAAAGTTTGGCGAAGACGGTAGTATCTACTAAATGAAAGCAATTGTCGTTCTTCGAAACCTGGCCTGTAATTAATTGATGATAAATTGAAATGAAATGAAAATTGATGCAAGTTAACCAACTCCAAGATTTGGGTTCTCAAATCACTGTATACAACTTTTGTATGAATAACAATTAGGAAAGTTATTCTTCATAAAAAGACTTCAAAAAGATGGAGTTCTCAATTTTTCTAAATACACACTTTAATTATGTATCTATACAAAACTTTTTTAATATATGAATGTTGGCTATAAGTAAAATATCTTATTTTTGGCAACACTGAAAAAGTTAATTAGATTTGAAACCTGCATCCAATTAACCTATTATACTGATAGGATTGCAAAATAAGTATAGATTTTTTTTGAAAACCAAAAATCGGCTCCGAAAACAGTAAATTAATAAGTTTTTAATAATTAGGTAATTATTTATATTTATACTTTTCAGCGACTTCAAAATAAGTATTTAATTATTGCTGAGAAATATCTTTTTGCTTAAATTGTTACTTTTTTGAAGTCGGTTGTTGTTTTTAACAAAATATATTTATTCTGAGTATAGTTAATGTGTGTCTTACTATGGTCATTTATAATACTTATGTTACTATTATTTATAAATACATACTCATGTATATCTTTAAGCACAAGAAACAGTACAGAGACAACAACGTAATGACATACTAACAAAATTCAATTAAAACGACGTCATGGAACAGCTATTTAATTTGTAAAAAGACACTTTAGTTAAGAACTCAGTTCCTTTAAAACACCCTTCAATAACTTATTTTGGAATCCGGAATGATAAAATTCTCCGAAACTTGATATCTCATAAAATTGAGATTAGTTTTATATTGAAGTTAAATTTTTTAATATATCTGAATTGAGAAACTATCCGACTTCACTGAGAAATCTATTAAATACAGCTCTATGATTGAATAAAATTATATTTAGATGTTAAATATTGAATTTGAAGGAATGCCAATTTTGGCTTAAATTGTAACGTTATTTTCAATAATTACATTTATTTTGCACATTTGTGCTCAGCAGATTGTTCATCTTCTACATTTATGAGACTTTTTTTCTTTCGACTTCCTTAATAAGTCTGTAAATGATCAGTTTCAAATCTTTAGCAGTTTTCTAATATGCCACCTGTCTACTTATGAAACTTCAGTAAGGATTGTGTAGATTTTTCAACATTAGACTTGTACTACAAATAGACCGTCAGCTGGTGACAGATATTGGTCCACCATTTTCTCGCTTCTGCCTCGAAGGGGGTTGCAAAATGTGTTATTGTTGAATACAATGAGGCCAAATTTGGGACAGAAACACATGGCTAATATAGGAAAAAAATTTCCATTCACCGATAATAAATTTTTTGTGCCGATTTCCTCGGTTTTGCTATGTTGAGTAAATGCATTCTAGGCTGCAACCAAGCATCAAAATACTATAGCCATTAGTGGCGCATGTGACCAAAGAATTGAGATAAGGACGTGAACCTGTAAGGAAACGTAACAATGTAGCCACGATTTTCTCGCTTCTGCCAAGCGGATGAAAGAAAGTTGATTTCGAGAGTACTTCACAAAAAAATAGCATTAGGTTTGCAACTGGCCAAGTAGGATTAAGGACAGCAATCGTTCAAGTTTCCACAATATTTTCACTTTCTTAATCTTACTTGGCCGGTGCGAGAAAATCCTTACAGGATCAAGTCTTTATCTCAACCCTTTAGCGACAGGCGACACTTATATCCATCGTAGTTTAATGGTTGGTTGCATTATAGAATTCATTTAGTCAATATAGCAGAAGCGAGAAAATTCCAAAACATGTTTTTTTTTGGAAAATGGAACGTTTCAACCTCCTCCTAGGCAGAAGGGAGAAAATGCTGGACCTAAATATTTTACCATCTGACGGACTAATAACCAAATCACTGCATATTATCAGCCATTTATATTGTGAAACTGTAGCACTTACTTTATTTTTATTTAAATTTTATTTTTTTCACTTGAAACACTATTTAAATAAGTAACATATGAAATTCAGTAGCAATTATTTCCATTAAACTACGGTCGTTAGTTGACAGTTTTAACAATAGAATTTCATTTATAAAATATTATTTACATAATTTATATTGACAGGCTATAACAAACTATTCGCTAAAAGCTTTACATTTCGTATTCAAAGGAAGCTCTCGAATAGTAAATAATTGCATTGTAACTTCGGCAGCACAATCTTTTCGGCTTTAACAATATAAATGTTTTGAATGATGAATATCCCGGCCGAAAAACTAAAATTTGATAAATATATGTAGAATTCAAACTAAACTGGCAAGTAGGTAACTACTGAGTCTTAAATATAAATAATTTCATAATTATGTGCATAAAACGTCTTTTTAATGTAAAGAATTACAAATTTTAGACAATTTTGTTAATTTAAGAAAGCATATCTAACCTAAATAAATTTCTGGTTACTTGGTGTTTGGGAAAAATATTGGAGTTTAATTTATATGATGTCCGAAAAACAATGGAAATTAATATGTTATTCTATAAATCTGCCTGAAATTGAATACAATATTGTTAAATAACACATAAATGTTACAAATAAATATATAACATTTATGTACATTGAGGACATTTATTGTTCCCCTCAAACTGAGTCTCAGTAGAATAAGTTATAGATCTCGTCTTTTTAGATTTTTTTTGAATAACACTACACTTTGGGACAAGTCCGTATATTTAAAAAAAAAAGGTAAACCCCTGTCATCATATTGTAGTTGGCCTGCCCCGTTTACTTTTTCCCGCAAAGAGCCACTCTAAGATAACAAACGGAGACTTTCTTCCCCTATACGTCTAAGTTTTCTACAAACATTGTTTCTACTTTCATGTGTCTTCTTATTTCTTCGTTTCCTATATTTTCGAGGAAGGGTCATCTTCCTACTTTTCTCCAAATGTCCATTTCAACTACACATTAGTTGTTTTTTTCTGCGACATTTGCCAAAATTATTGGACCTAATATAGCGTTGTATGTCCTTTTTTGTTTCCCATCTGATGTTCTTATACAAGAAAATTCGTGAGTGATATGTTGTAAACCCCCTTTCGGTATTGAGTTTTATCCCAAATATATTTTCCGATATCTGACACCGTTTCTTCCATCCCTTACAGCATCACCCACATATATTCTCAATATTCTCAAGAAATATTTGGTGACATATAACAATACTCTCTTCGAGATGTCATTCTTTTGTACGCTAGACAATATATACAATATATATTGTGTCTGGCCAGGGAACCTTCATCAGTTGCGCTTCCCACAAGAGGATGACGGTAAACTTGTAGACGCGAGATGTCTACGGACATACAACAACATTGTCTTAATTATTTTATTGTCACGAGTCCATCTATTTAGTTATGGCTGCTGTGTCTCTATATAATTATTTAATAGCTTTTGTTAGTTTTATATTTATGTTCGTTTTTTTTTAGTATTTTCCATAGTTTTGAAACAGGGTCGGTTCGATTTGTTTGTGGGTAATATTCCTCAAATATGATTCCTTTTATTATTTATTCGTACCACCTACTAATTGTACAGTTTACCGTGATGTGTGTGTAATTATTATATAATTCCTTATTCCTTATTGCTTACGATCATAATCCATCCTTCGTTCCATTTCCTTGGTACTGCTTCTACATTTAAGTGCAGGAATATCTTCGATGTCAGTAGTTATTTCAGTTATTGGTTCCACTAATTCCTGTCATTTACTATCCCAAATTTGACTATCACAGCTTTCTTTTTTCTTATTTCTATATTCCTCTTAAATATTGTATCAGTGTGATCCCGTTTCTTCATCTCTTGTCATACATCGTCCCCCCAAAAAGTTTTTCTCATTAGTTTTTAAGTCCTAAGGCTTTTTTGCTGCTTGGTCCATGCATACAATTAACATTTTATTTAGACTTTCTGTTGTTTCATGTCTACATTCTTGCGAGACTAATTGGTCTATTGCTGTGTTAAAATATTCGTGTAATTTCGTTTTTATATCTCTGTAAATGATATTATGGTGTTCCGATGGTTATTTGTATGTCATCGTTTTGTATTAGACTCCGTTGATGCTTATTATTTCCAGTTGTAGTTTATCTTTTGCCAGATGATCTGATCACTTCCACACTCTACACATCTGTACACTCTAACATCGTGTATCCTTATTCTTATTTCTGGTCTAATAATTAAATAATTACTTACAGGTCTCTCTATCTATCTATTAACCTGAAACCATTATCGTTTTTGTACATTCGTCATAATGATATACTAACTCCCTCATACTATTTTTTTACCAATTCTGCTATTCAGACTGCCTAGTATTTTATTCCTCTGTTATAACTTATTTGGATTGTGTTCTCATTTAGTATTTCTTTCTCTTCTACTCGGGCGTCCTCACTGGGCCAAAAGTGGCAGTTATTGGTGTTTTGTGACTTTTCAAGTTCATGTTAACTTTTACTAATCTGTCACTTTCTGCTTTCCCGCTGGATATGATGTACTTATATATTTTTGGAATGCTTAGCGATCGATACTTCTCTTAGTCTTTATCCGTATTCCTAGTTTAATTACAAAATGTAACACTTTGAAACAACGAAAATAAATTAATTGGTAAAATAGATTATTTTAAAATGAAAATGAAAGTGGTCAGTTAAAAAAATATATTGATATTTTTCAAATAGCAAATAAAAGAGCTTATGTTTTTTATTGAAATACTACTGAAAAATATGCTGGGAATTGCCATATTATATAAATGTGTTCTGAGCAGTATAATAAAAGGAATAATCACGAAAAGAAATTATATATTACGTGTTTACACATGAAAACAATACGTGTCTGTTAAATAGCATTATAACGTTTTTCGCTTGGAATTCCTGATTTAATTTCTTTAGCAGTGCATTTAAATTATACGTATGCAGCTTTATTAGCCAAGTCAACGACACTTAAAGAACTATAAACGATCGTGAAATTCGATACTTATGGTGTAAATTACTATAAACAGATTATGAGAAAATAAATTGTGTTTTGTACAAATTTGACTATTATTGTAAGGGGTTTTATATTGCATTTTTCATTTTACGATGACTCTTTCTAAACTTCGTGGTTTAAATTTTCTCTTAAAAAATATTTTTCCAAACTTCTTTGACTTCTCGCCACTTTTGTTTTCCATGCTATATAATTGCTTATTTTGTTTCAATTTGTTAAAGGTTTTTATTAAAGTAGTCAAAAAATATTTGCAGCAAGGAAAGTAACTAATTAAAACTGCATAAGTAGGTACCATTTCAACAAATTCATCTATATCTAAGGATTTTACGGAAAATGATAGTAAGGGGCAGGGAGTTTTCTATTAAAGCTGTTAAATGTTATAATTCATTATATCCGATATACAAAACGATATTTCATATACATACGCTTGATTTTTATATACACGGGGAAAGATTTTGGCGAGATCAAATCTGCATTCTACTTCAACCCCTCGCGGTAGTAATTTATGTGGTACTTTATTTTATTGGTCATCAAATTCTCTTCTGCAACAGATCAAAAACTTTTATCCCCAGTTTTGTTACGTTTGTGTGGCAATTAATTTTATAATTCCGCTTTAATAAAGTATTTATATTATAGTTATAATGGATGAGAACGTAGGTTTTCGCGGCCAGAGTCCTAGCTGATTCTGCTATTTTCTGGATTTTTAATTACAATTTGTGCTTCACTGTGAGAAGTTTAATAAGGTGAAGTTTCAAAGTGTGTTGTGAGAAAAAGACTAAGCGAATGTAGTCGCCGCAAGGTAAGCAACATTCTTACTTCTCATCCCATACAAGTGTGGGCAAATCGTCTCAAAAATTTGTTTATATGTTGGTTAAGATATATAAATTAATTAATTTGAAAAATGAAGCGATCCAAATCTGGAAAAAGCAAAACCAGCTAGTTTTTTCAATGTAGGGCAAAAAGACAAAGTGTGGGATTCCACACATGTGTGGCATGGGTTTCCTACTAAATGGATAAAAGATATCGACCTATATCTTTCTTTATATATTTAGGTGGAACTCATAAACTATGTATCAGATTATTTTTGGCATTCTGGTATTCCTTTCCTGCCGACTGGATAAATCCGTTCCCTCGAAGTGAAGAACTACTTATATATGAATAATTTCAAAACTTTAATCTGTCTGTTGACTCGCAGGAAATAGACACGTAATGGTCAATCCGGACGCTTTTTGTTACGACATTTGCAAAACTAGCCATATCTCTACGCTGTCAATATATTTTTTACTGGGCCGTTATTTATAATGTAGATTATTTTTCAATTTGTTCGTTACTAGTCATACATGTTGAACGAGTTTTGCTGAAATATTGAAATTGCTAAGAGATGAGTGTATTAATAAGGCTGAAGAGGTATAAGACTAACATCCTTTACTGACAAAAACAGTATTATATTTGTAATTGGCCCGCAGGCCAAATCCGACCTACGAGTGTCATCAATGTAATCTCAAAATCTCATCTTTTACCAGTGTTGTCAAATCCAAATTGACATGTAATGCTGACTTCAACATCAAGTCGTTTAAGAAAAATAAATAAATAAATAAAATCGATCACTGTTTGAAGTTCAATAAAGCGCTAAAAACAACAACTAAGTCATTTTCCTCAATCTCTTCAATAACCTCGCCGAACTGCCGGTGATTCAGGTCAGTGGACCTGATGAAGTTAGCAACTGATATGATGGTTTTAGAAATTTAGGCATACCCAAACATTTTTCGCACATGTTCTGTTTTTACGAATGAAACATTGAAGGATAAATGTTTTTGAACCATTCCTTTGTTTTTGTGATATATGTTTTAATCTCTATCAATTGTTCATCAAGGTTCTCTTTATTAATGGTATTGTTAATTCCCCAGTAGTCGTGCTGTGGATACTAGCAATACCAAGAACATTTTCATACAGTTCATTGCTTCTGTCTACACCTTCAATACGAATGAATCAATCAAGTGAATCGTATCCGTTGACTCATCCAAGGCCACAGAAAACTACTCAGGTTATCTATCCATTTTTCTCAGACAGTTGAGACACAATGTAAAATGTCTTCTACTTTTCCAGTAACGGTATGTGCTGACAAATTGTCTTAAATAAATTTATCTTTTCAGGGCACATTTCTTCGGTTACAATAATTACAAATTCTTTGATCATTTCTCCATTGGTAAACGATTTTTCACGTTTAGCAGTTACAATAGTCCTATCAAAGCTAGGCAAAATTTATTATTCACTTTGGTAAACAAAATGCTTTAATTTCAAACCGCGCTTCATCCCTCTCTCGTGTATCGAAAATATTTTTTTTATGATGAGCAATGTTTTTTAAATAGTATACGGTGGAATGTGTGTGCGTGCATCGAAATTCAAGCTTCAAGCACTGTGCGCAGTTGAATTACAGTTATACAGGGTGGTTCAAATATTGTTGTATTTGGTGGCATATAAGTAGTTCCGTATACAAGGTGGTTTCTGTATAACTATAGTTATATAGAAATGATAAAAACTTAAAAAATTGTTAAATAAGCATATGAACTAAAGATAATCGAGTTATAGGACGGAGGGTTAAAAAAATATTAGAAGCTGTTGCTTATACAGGATGATTGAAATATAAAGTGGAGTGAAATTATACTTATACAGTGTGGTTAAGAAAATGTTATATAGTGTGGAACATAAGTAGTTGCTTATACTTGGCATATTGGGCAAAGTAAAATTATGGGTATGTAGGATGATTTAAACAATAGAAAAATAGAAACTGCCAATAGGATAGAGAGGATTAATACTTATACAGGGAGTGTGCAACATCACGTAGAGTTGAATTATAGTTATACAGGGTAATTCAGAAAATGATAGACAAATAATTTATATTGAATGACCAATACACAGAAACATATACAGGGTTGAATTGGAGTTACACTTATAGAAAGTGGGCCAAATAATAAAACAAATAACAAAGTTTAAAAAAATATCGATAATATAAAAATACAACTTAGAGAGAGAGAGGGAGGTAGAGATGAGAATACGCTGAAATAATGAATAGAATTGACCCTAAATCAGATATAAATAAAATATGTCAGAAAATAGTTATTTATTGCACTCAGTTTATAAACGGTTTGTATTTTAAGCCAGTTGAAGTTCGTTCTTTTTTAATATAAATTTTCTATTGTTTAAATCACACACCTATAATTTTACTTCGCCCCATATGTCAAGTAAAAGCAACTACTTATGTTCCAGGCTATGTAACATTTTTTTCACCATCCTGTAAAACTATAATTTCACTCCACCTTATATTTCAAACTCAAATATCCCTACTGCATATGCTTATTTAACAATTTTATAAAGTTTTTTTGATTCACTCTGTATAACTATAGCTTTACTTCACTCATATTTCAATCACCTAGTATACGTAACTAAGTAGTTGCCACCCAATATCAACATTTACTTGGAAGATTTTTGGAACGCACAGGTATAAATGCAATTTTACCCCAGCCTATAAATCAACTTCGCACATTGCTTGCTGCTTGAATTTTCATGCACGCACTCACACACACACAACACTCACCCACACACCTACCACCGTATACCATAAAGAAAATATCGCTCACATAACATTTTTTATTTTCGTTACATTTCACTCGACATTAAGCCCCGTAGAATGAAAACTGTTACAAACCTGTACGATATACTTTCATGGCATATCTTGACATTTAAGCGAAATATTTGTGATGAAAATTGGACATTTACATTAATTTTGACCGTTTTTTGCACATATTTTTCCAATTTCTGAAAAACGGTATATATTACGTAAGTTATACGGAATCAAGCTGGAACATCTCTTTTTGGAATACAATTTAAAATATTCTAATTGATTGAAATTCATTGAAGTATAGTCCCTTAATTACTGTTCTTTCTGATTTTCTAAACAACCCTGAATCTCTCATTGTAGAAAATTATTTGGTACCTTTCTGTAGCATTCCTTAATACAATGCCGTTTAACTCATCAAGCCATTTATGAATAATCACTTAGAATACATAAAAAAACGTGCCGACGAATTGAACTCGGTTAAAAAAATCAAACGGTGTAACCTATTTGTTATAGCATTCAGTCCTGCTGTCAGAAATTGTAATATAGAAACAACTTTAGTGTTAAATAATAAATAATAGTTAACCATGTTTCTTTTCCTTGGGCAAAATCTAAAATTAAATTGAATACTGAACACAATTATAGCTAATACTTACCAGATCACAATTCAATTTAGAACAACAAAAGAATATGAAAACATTGTAAATAGATAAATAACAATGGAATCAATCGCCGTTTAAGAAATTATATATTTTCTTTTGTTAGAATCGCTATTCATGCGAAATAGACCCGTAATGAAATTTAAAGTGGAGACAATATTTCGAAGGAACTATTTCTAAAAACAACATAAGGAGAAGCTTAAGCTGGAAAAGATAGTATTTAAAAATAAATATCGGAGATTCGCATTCGGGTAAATTCTTGATGATATTTAATTCTTCTTTCTCTGGTGATACGTTAGTCTGTCCCGACGAACACTACAAAAACATTCTACATAGCTGTAGTTGAAAATACGTAAAAACGGAGTATAGCTTTGAGACAATTATCGAACGAAGAACCTAATTTATTGGAAATTAAAGTTAATTACTTAAATAACTTCTTGTTATGTACGTACCATCTATTATTTCGCTTTTAACTATCGAATCATGCCAATCATCTTTAAAGTATTTAAATATTTACCAAGATGTCTTTGGGGCCCAAAAGCCTGGAAAGTTTTCAAAGCTTGTAACATTATTGCGGAAGATTTGATTAACATTTGCATTCAGTTGACACGAATATTGCACTTATACACCGAACAAATTAGAGCAAATTAAGCTATTTTTTTGCAAAATGAGGAATAATTCTGTTCTAGACAATAACTATAATAAGTGTTTCTAAATGCCCAATGCGAAAATGTTGTGGAAAATTATCGCCTGTAGAAAAAAATTCGGAATAATAGTTGGTTAGATTAAAATTTTCTAGAAAACTGATGCCATTAGATTTCGGTAAATTAACATATTTTCTCAAAATTTGGAGTTTATTTTTTAATTTAATTTTATTCCAATTTTATCCTAATTCTGTAAAATAACTGTTTTTATTTGCGAAGGTGTTGTACTTTTGTATGTACAAACAATTTCAAATGTTTGCATGTTATTTAAGATTTGTCAGCTCTGGCAATTTTAATTTTTTTCCCAACAAATTAATTGTTGCTCTCGTACTTCACCGATACAGACCGACTCAGGAGGAGAGTAACTAATAAATCAGACATACTCCAGAGTTTCGAAAAAATAGAAGTAAATTTTCTGCATCAAATATTAAATTCAAAATTTTTACATATTTTATGAATTTTACCATTATTTTAGAAAATCTCCAAAATTGTATTTTATCCGTCTAATTGAAAACTTCATTTTAAATAACTTTAATCAACAATCTTTTTTACTATTACGTATAGCCACGATATAAAGAAAAAAATGCAAAAAATTCCATTTTTCAGCTTATATTTGTTTTTAAAATTTTTATTTGCAACTCTCTGAAATGGCGCACAAAGGTACAATTGTTATACATATTATCTAGCACCTCTTTCTACAAAAATTAGAAGATTCGTTTAGATATATATCTTCACCCGATACAAGATCAGACTATCCAGTTCCATAACCCTCACATTTGACCTTAGGCTGCTTGCATGCGGTAAAAAATATCCCTGATCCTCTTAATAATTTTGAACAATCCATCGCATGAAGGTGAAAACTTCGCCCAATTACTCTTTGTCATTGCTGTTCCCTCCCAAAAACAATTGTTTCTTTGCAAAACCTCCAGATAATGGGGTGTCTCTGAATTGTTGTGGCAACTTAACTTTACCATCTCATTTATAGAATATCTTGTTTGCTTGCAGCGTTATAATTTTGTTCTGAAGAGCGTAGTACCATTTTTTCTTGTGGTTTCCTTGTAACACCTTGTGTATCTCAAACAGCAACCTGGGAAATATTGTATTGATCTAAGTGGTGTCTTCTTGATTTCTCCTGTTCAAACAAGAAAGCTCCAATTGTTGGCTTAGATATATTCATGAAAGCTTTAATTTCTGAACTGTGGAATGGGATTTTCTTGATTTTTCATAACACTATATCACAGGTATTTCTTGGTTTTACCATCTCTAATGCAAAATGTAGAGAGTCTTTAGTAACTACAATCTTTTAATATTTTTCTTTCATTATTTCTCATTTATAGACTTCTCAATTTTAGTTGGTGCTTCGTTTTCAGCTAAACCATATACTTTGTAGATATCATTCGGTATTTTGTCTTTAACAAATCTCTATACATTATAAACTTTGTGTTGCACTTTGTCGAGAATGTTTAATTTTCCATTAAACATAATTTTTACTGTTTGAATTTTCTTACTTACCTCATAAGCTTCAGGTTTTACTAGCGTTATTTTGTTGTCCACTAATCCTTAGGCATTCTTATAAGCAGACCAATGGTTGGCATGATCTTTATTGAAATTTCATTAAATCTTATTTATTTTGCATTTTGTCATCTAATAATTTTATTAATTCTTCTTATTTTTTTTTCGATTACAATTTGATAATATCTCTTCGTCTTGTTGTTTTCGTTAACATTAATTGAATGACCGTTTTTCCTGACATCAAATATGACGTGACTTGAGTTCGTAATCAAATTTCTTTTGAAACTGATATTGATTATGGATTTTTATGGATTTACAAATCACAACACATACAATTTTCTAACGGACTGATTTCATTTTATATTACTGTTAAATGTCAGTTCTAAGTTTATTACAAATTTCTTTTGTTTTCGATATTACTAAACATAGCCTTTATAACTATAGTATTTTTCCCACTTCAAATAAAATGATGCCACGGTTGTATCTTTAAATCATATGTATATATATATATATATATATATATATATATATACAGTGTATTTAATTCAAATACAAAAAACTGCGACAGTATTAGACAAATTAACATTGTTTGAGATAGTTAAAAAGGGATAAATACCTATAAAAAAATATTTTGTAACCTAATGCCGGATTGATAAACAAAATTTATATATTTTTTGTGATTGTGTAAATATTGACAATTTTTAATTATTCGGGAAATATATATTATATGTAGTCAAAATCATTAACTTCCATGTAACATTACAGTTACCTCCTAAAAGTAGAGCATATTGCTCAAATGTCAGTAGTATTTTTCATTTTTTCCTGTTACAAGTTTTGGTAAATTCTTGTGTAGTTCATGACCTAGTTACAAAATTCGTTTATAACTTGTTGTGGATAAAAATGTACAAAATTAAACGCAATGTTGAAATGTTCTTGTAATAATACACGATTTTCATAAAATGTTTTCAATTATTTTTCTTATATCTTTCCGTGATTATTTTAGGTCATGGTCATTTTAAAACACAATAAGAAACTATCAAATTTCCGCAGTTCCACAAATAATGTTGATGGCAGTAGTTTATTATTTATAGAAAAACAATTTGTTAACAATCAACTGATTATTATATATTATATTACTTAAAACAGTTTTTGAATATCGGTTATCGGCTGAAACAAAAGTTTAATAGTAACACCGTTTTCTTAAAACTAGCTGTCGCCCAGCGGTCGAAATTCGACCAATTGTGTCAATATCTCTGGCAGGTTAAGTAACCTGAAAATCGTATCGGGACATTCTATCCTAGGACTTTAGGGAGAACAGCAATAACACGGAACGGATCCAGATTCGGAACCTCTGTGGGATAGTTTCCTCGAAAATCCTAGATGTGGGTCTTACATCTCGCTTCTACAAATAAGTAAAGAAATTCAAGTTTTTTTTCAGATATAATTCATAGGACTTTATTTGTGTTCAAATTCGTAATTCTTAATTTAATATGACAACAAAGCAACCGCTAATGGGCTACCATACATATTTATTGTTTTCTAACCTGTCTGTATAGCTATAATTGCACTCAATTCTCAAACATTTATTAAAATCCTCATTATAATAATTCCATCTCATTATATATTTCCACCACCCTGTATATCCAACTGCTCATGGACCACGCATAATATTTTTTAACATTTTTGAACCACCCGGTAAACCATTCTGTATATGCCACTGCCTATGAGCCACGGTATTTACCCTTTTTGTTTATGAAATTTTTAACTATCTTCTTTAACTATAATTCTACTCAGACCTATATTTCAATCATCATATATATGGAACTGTTCGTGGGCTACTCTATAAATCATTTCCGTTTCTAACATTTTTTATCATCATCCTGTATATCTATAATTTCTCTCACCCTATATTTCATCTTCCCTATATATACAACATTTCCGCCACCCTGTATATGGATCTCTGTATAATATTCTTTGCACCACCCTGTATAACCGTAATTCTACTGCACCTTCTATTCCAAGAACCCTGTAAATTCAACCGCTAATGGGCTTCCCTATTTAATTTTATTAGTTATAATTGCACTCTACTCTGTATTTTAAACACCCTATATATGCAATTGCTTATGTGCCACCCACGAAAAAAAATATTTTGAACATATCTGGAATCGCCCTGTATAATTATAATATACAACGATTACTTTACCACTAAACAATAACAACTCTTGCATGCCACTTCCAGTAGTACATGCTCTAAGTATAAACAGCATTTGTCCTTCTATATATAATTACTCAATGTTTTGAGTCTGGCGGTGGCGGCACGCGGCACATTCAGTTGTTTGGCGTTGACATTATGACGTAAATAATGAATTTTTATTATATTTTATTTAATGAATGAACCATTATTATAAATTAATATTAGCATTCTGCACTGAAGGTCGTCAGTAGCTACTAAACAAAACAAAAATGAAGAAAATCGGTTGAGAGACAGAGGAGAAAATGGTACCTAATCGTTTTGTCTTAGCCTATTTATATAGAGATTTATTATTTATTTCTATAACATTAAGTTACTAAACATCTTATAGGTAGTAACATTATCTGCTAAGTTGATCCTCTTAAGCTTCTAAACCTACCGTTTTAAATTGAGTTTAAGCACTGAACTACTCTCAAGTTTTTCCCTACTCTGCCTGAAGACGTTCTGAATTATATTAAAACGGTTACGAGTATTTTTATTGGGAACAATATTCATATGCATACATTTTTACACATTCGCAACCGTCTCTTCATTTGATCTTTATATAATTAATATTTTTACTTCGTGACTGCTACACTTTTATACTTATACTTTATACTTATTTGAAATGCAATGAAAACTCATATTATCCTACTATTTTATCACTGTTTTCTAGAAATATTACTGAATTGGCATACAGAAATTTTTCATATATTAGCTCAATATATATAATCATTATTTACATATACTCCCATTTAAATTGTTAAAAATAATCACTTATGTTAGTACAAAAATCACAATTATCAAAACCGCAAAATCTACATCGTAGCCTTCAACGTACTTAACTGAAAAACGAAGAGAATCTTGTTGAATGCATTAGAAGATATAAAATGGGACATTGTTGACCTTAACGAAGTCAGAACAATGAGCGAAAATATCATGTCATATCCAGACTATATATTCTACTACATAGGTGAGTCCCCGGGTCGCTACGCGGTCTTATAGATATCAGATCGTATCGCAATTTTGAATCTGTAATTTCCCGGATACGATGATCCTTGGACAATCATACAAATATATTCGCCTACTACAAGCGAATTTAGAAACAATAAACACATTCTATCTCGACCTAAACAATAAAAACTTCATATAATCATCTGAAGGAAACTATTTAGCACATGCGTAATACTCGTCCTTACGTATAGACACTAACTCAGGAAATTACAAACAAACTTGCAACTTTTCAATACGCTATAGAAAGGAGTATGTTGAATGTGAAGAGGTCAGACAAATTGAAAAACTGTGCCATAAGATATAAAACAAGTACTACTGCCTTAACACTGGAAATTAGAAGACTTAAATGGAGAAAGGCAGGGTACATGACAAGGGGTTATGACGAATAGAATAAGAAACTGACAAGATGGTATCCAAGGGAAGGTAAAAGGAAAAGAGGCAGACTATAGAAAAGATGGGATGATGACATTAGAGAAATGGTAGGTGCGATGTGGAACAGAGTGGCTCAAGATAGATCAGAATGGAAACGATTGGATCAGACGTTTGCCGATTGGCAAACAGATCTTCAGAAAACTAACTATCTACAAATACTTTAGTAATATATAAGAAAGAAAAATTGTCAGAGACATAAATTTCTACAATCAGCCTTCCTATGAACAAATATGTGTATCGTATGTTGTGTATACTTATCCATAAAAGTTAATTATACACAATATACAATGCACGTAATATATACCAACTTGAACATTTTAATAAACCAATGCGAAAAATCAGTATCATAGAAAAACTTGTCTGTCCCTCTAACAGATTTAAATCCTTTGATATCTACTATATCTGGTTCTCTCAAACTTCCCTTTAAAAGTACTGTGTACTTTAGAGTGTGTGCAAGTACCATATGTTGTATGTCAAAGCTGAATTCAAATACTCTATACAAGTTAAATATACCAAACCCACAACCAACAAAACGATATCACACCTCTCTTATTCATTTTCAATTTTAATAATGATATTTGCACACAAAAGGAATTTGTTTGCAGCTTCAAAGGGTATCTCAGCCTATTTCTGTATCTAAAAGATATAGTGGTCTGCATAAAAATACTTTTGGATTGAGTTGGCTGATACTTGGTGGAAGTTGAAATTCATGAGGATTTGAGTAATATACTTATTACAAACTTACACTTTATTTAAAAAATTGTGACAATTGTTTCGCGTCCGATGGAGCTTAATCATACAATGGTAGTACCTTAAGAAATTCAATACTTATAAACTAAATAGGTTAAAGAAACATTTGTAAACTCCCTTTTTTATATTCTATTTAGTTTATAAGTATTGAATTTCTTAATTTTCTTTTTATTATTTTTTTAATTTCTTCTTATTGTATGATTAAACTTCATAGGACGCAAAATAATTGACACAATTTTTTAAATAGAGTGTAAGTTTGTAAGTGTATTACTCAAATCATCATGAAAAATACTTTTATTTGCCCAACAGCCACAAGAGATATCAACAAACTTTGCTTTTCTGAATGATATTTGTGGCATATTTTTTAATGTTTAAGTACTTCTTGGGAAATAACACCACAGTTAGGAAAATTGCTGTATATTCCAAACGTTTCGGGATCTAGGTCAGACCCCGTTGTCAATACTTAAGAAACTATGATAAAAAAGGCACAATATAAGATGCAAAATTAAAATTTGACAATATATATTATTTGATTTCGTACGTCAGTTTTATTCCCAAGGAACTCAGAAAAAATAAATACCAGAGATGCCAAAATTATCATTCAGAAAAC
Source organism: Octodonta nipae (assembly GCA_034190945.1). Taxonomy (NCBI): domain Eukaryota; kingdom Metazoa; phylum Arthropoda; class Insecta; order Coleoptera; family Chrysomelidae; genus Octodonta; species Octodonta nipae. The sequence continues at coordinate 40,274,521 of CM067217.1, read as the reverse complement.
AACTTATGTTCTCGGGTTCGAAACCCACTATATGTATATTTTTTCCCATTTTTTAAGTATATGACGTTATTACTTAATTTTATGCATCAGTTTTATATTATATTTTCATTATTGGCATGCATGAATTCTATTAATACTGACACAGTCAAATCGTATGAAGTGTTTAATAGTTACAAGTTGGTTATCTTAGTCAATGTGAGCGCAAAAATCGCGACAAATCATTAATTTTTTATTGACAAAACTGAATATCATTACAGTAGATATATATAGTAAAATCATATAGTAGATATTTAATATTTAGTTAATACACGTTTAGATAATGTGTTCTTATCTGGGTTACGAAAACTATAGAGGGAAAAATCGTTGCTTAAGTTTTTATCGTTTTCTTATTTTAAATTGTTAGAATTCAAAATTTGTTATTTCTGTTGTAGTGAATTGCTAGAATTCAAAATTACTTAATTTTGTTTTATTGAAATACATTTTAACTTTTGCCGTAGTAAATTAGTTCAAAAAACTTAGTCATCCATGTGTTACGCTTTCTACAAACACAACTTGCTCTGATGTGCTTTTCGATGTTATCCGTCTGCAGGCAACACCAAAAAGAAAAAAACTCTTTCTGAACCTAAATTATAAGCGACAGCAGAAATGGAAAAAAATTACATGTAACAGTAATAGTCCAAATAAGACACAATCTCACATATAACTCGTTCGCAATTTTTAATTTCCCTGAGATTCTATTCAAAACGAAATTCATTCATGTACTGATTAATTGCAAAACAAGTTTTTCTTAACAGGGGACGAGCAACATCAGCAAAATCAGGTTAGAAACGAATTGGGCCATTTATGCCGCTATTTCGCCACCAGAGTTGAAAGAAGGATAGAGTAGGACTAAGAAATAAAAAAAATGGATTCGAAACGGTAAAAGAGATATCTGTAATAAATTAGTTTCCCCTCTAAGCCAAGACGTTATATATTATGTGTGGGGCGACTCGGACCGATAAAAAAGACAAGTTGTCTCGAAAGATTTTACCTGACCTACATTCACTAACGCCAGAAGATGTCTTGTACGGGAAGACATCAGTATGTGAGATAAACTGAAACGTTAAAAGATCTATAAAACTATTAGAACACCTTACAAAAAAAATTAAATTTTAGTTTTGCAGTTATTAATTTCAGTTGACGTAATTTTCAAGTCGTGACAAATAAGAAGGGTTGGAAAAACGTAATTATATATATAATGTCTTTATTAGCGAAGTAGCTATCAATTACATCAACAGGTTATACATAAAAAAACACAACTAAAAATTATTCTTAACATAAATACATAAACATCTCTTAAATGTATAATAATTTCCAGAATTTTTAATACTATCAGGTAAAGAATTATAAAGGATCAGACCTCCATACAGTGTTGATTTAGTCAGTTTATTACTATTACTATTTGCTACATAAAAGTCTCTTATTTGTCTAGTATTATATTGGTGTATATCGCCGACATGAATTAAGTTGTTGTATAAATATTGTGGTACCATTTTGCATTTAATTTTGTAAATAAAATCTAAATTTTTAAATATAATTCTTTGTTTTACATTCATAAAATTTAAAACGTTTAACATTAACTTAATAGGGGTGTATTTGCTACATTTTAAAATATTTCTCATACATTTATTTTGAATTTTTTGTAACATTTGTACATTATTTTGATTTAGGTTACATAGAATACTTGCACAAAATTCAATGTGGGGTGAAATGAGGCTCTTGTATAACAGAACCTTACAATTAATGTCTAAATAATTACCAATACGGTTAACAAGATACATTTTTTTGACATTTTGTTCGCAATATAGTTCGCATGTTCTATGAAATTCAAGTTTTCGTCTATAATTACTCCTAAATATTTCATTCGGTTAACTTTTTCTAATTTAGTGTTATTCAGGTTAATGGATAAATTATTTGTATCAATTTTATTCAAATTATTCTTAGAACCTACTATCATGTATTTGCATTTTTTAATGTTCACACCCAAATCATTATCACAGAGCCATTCATATATTCTCGTAAGATCTTTGTTTATGGATTTGAACATTTGGTTAGGATCGGAACCAGTTAAATATAACACTGTGTCATCTGCGAATATTTCAATTTGAACATGTTGTACATATTTAACCATATCGTTGATATACAATATGAATAGTAATGGACCCAAGACTGTACCTTGGGGTACACCATGTTTTACTTCATTAATTTGAGAAACACTGCTGCCATATTTTACTCTCTGCTGTCTATTTGTTAGGTAAGATTTAATCCATGTAAGGACCCATGATTCATAAAAACAAAACAATCCTTAATAATAAGTACATATTATACACCTCGAAGTTTCCTTGGACTTCCATCGTCTAGAAGTGGTTGATCTCACAACGTTTCAATAGCTGTGTATCTGCTATCGTCATCAGGTGATAGTCATCATTCACCTGATGAGGATAGCAGATACACAGCTATTGAAACGTTGTGAGATCAACCACTTGAAGACGATGGAAGTCCAAGGAATCTTCGAGGAACGAGTTACATTGTCTACCGATTTCAGACTTACATATTATATTGTTTTAATATTGGATGGAGTTGACCGTTACTTGGCGAATGTTGAAATTCATGACGAATTATAACACAGTATTACTGATTTCCATTAGAATTAAACAAACTTATAACAACTGTTTCTCTTTGTTATAGCTTTATTGTCTGTGTTTAATAGACCAATCAATAGAGATTTTTTCGTGCAAAAAATACTATCAGGATACTGCCTGTGCCATCACATTAAGAATGATTTGTAGTGATATTTTGCTATCTTTTCCACTCGCAACTATGGTTTTTTACTTTATTATAAACAAATGAAACAAGAAAATCGCGTTTTTTTTCGTTGCATGTTTATAAAATGAAAAATAATAAACTAATCTCAATGGTGTCAACAGGTGAATTGTAAAGCATGGAAATACCAATGAAATGAGCCCAGGATCGATCCGATAAGATCTTTAGTAACAGAGAAAAACAAAAAATACTGGAAAATTTACCGGTTTTCTTTATATTATTATAACTCCGTCACTATCGAAGTTTTAGAACTGGGCTTGTGGGAACTGATAGTAATTGGTATCTACCTTATGCGTGACTAAACCAGGCGCTATCGGTTTATAAGTTTTTGAATAATTGCGATCTGAAGTTTTTAGTCCACTATTCTTGTAGTGTGTCTCCATGCGACATGGATCGTCAAATATCAATTCAGAGTAGAGATGTTGAAAGTAGAGGTATCATTCAACAACTCCTCTATTTTCATTTTTCATTAAATGTCTGTGAAATATACGAAAAATGTTTGCAAAAATGAACAAAATTTGGTGAGCGTATGAATGTGTTCGAGTAGTGGGGGGAACACGTTTGTTGAGGGGAATAGATACTGTCACTCTGAAGATGGTGAAAGAATTTAATCGCTTCTATACAGAGAACATACGCTTTGAAGGTACAAAGAAATTCCTTACTTGTGAGTATTTTAAATATGAAAACGACGATCTATGTATGTGCCTCTACTATATATTACTATACGCTTCCCCTCAACAACCGTGTTTCCCCCACGCTTTGGATACATTCATACGCTCGCCCATTTTTTGTTATGTTTGCTAACATTTTTCAGATATTTCACAGACATTGTGAAAAATGAGAATAGAGGCTTTGTAGAATGACACCTCTACTTTGAAATTTGATTATCTATGACGGATTAATGGTGAACAGAAAACTTTATATCACAATTGTTCAAAAACTAATAAACCGATAGCGCCTGGTTTTGGCATACATAAAATAGATGTAGATTACTATCAGTTCCTACAAGCCCAGTTCTACAGCTTCTAAAGTGACCAAGATACGAGTTTTCACTGTTTCTAATGATCCAATCGGATCTAGCCTGGGCTCATTTCATTGGTATTTTCATGCTTTACAATTAACCTGACACCATTGACATGCAAGAAAAAAAACGTAATTTTCTTGCTAATTGTTTATAACAAAGTTAGTTGCAGTGGATAGCAAAATTTAGGAATCTTTGTTAATGTGATGGCACAGTTTCCTGATAGTAACACATTATCAGTGCTTTGATTGGTCTATAATTATAGTGGAAGTCAGCAATGCGGTGTTTTAATTGATCATATTTTTAATATGTTCATAATATACGATTTCCCATAACGAGGTTGAAAAGCAAAGTTTCCTGGTATCTCTTGTTGCTGTCGGCAAATTAAAGTATTTTTATGCTGACCAGTATCTTTATTAGATACAGAAATAGACCGAGAACATACGCTTTGAAGGTACAAAGAAATTCCTTATGTGTGCAAATATCATCATTAAAACTGAATACAAATGAGAGAGATGTGATATAAATTTGTTGGTAGGAGGTTTGCTATATTTAACTTGTACAGAGTATTTGAATTCAGCTTTGGCATACAACATATGGAACTTGCACACCTTCTAAAGTACACAGTACTTTTAAAGGGAAGTTTGAGAAAACCAGATATCGTAGATATTACAGGATTTTTTAATACTTTCTTTAATTTGTGTTAATACCATTGAAAACGAGGTCTGATTTAGACTTTGAAGCGTTTGGACTTTTGAAATATCCAGACTTTCAAGTTTATGTTATTCCCAAAGAGAAAATAAAAACCGAGAACATAAGGTTAGAAGCCGAGCTCCATACATGCTTACATAACAAAGCGAATGTAAACAAATGACATTCTCTCCATAAGATAAGCGCTTCTATAGCGGTATATATTCCTTGTTATAAGTGACAGAACACAATAACATTAAATATAGAAAAATTCCAAACAGCTGAAGCTATAGTCAAAAAGATATTAATTTGACCGTGATACAGCACATATTGGCGTTGAAGTTGATAGATTTTCAAATTTTTTGACAAACAATTATGTCTGCCAAAATATTTTTTTACCCTCCGTAAAAAATATACTTTTTTAATAAAAATATCCAATGTTCTTTGTAATACCTCTAAGAATATGTGTACAAAATTTCAGGATAATCAGTTGAGTAGTTTTGGCGTGAAAGTGTAACAAACAAACTTACATTCATATTTGTAATAGTAGTAGGGATTTTTATTAGTAAACAACTAGGATGATCGCTTATGGTAGCATCCATCGTTGAAAGCGATCGTTTGGCCCGCAGCGGCTAAACAATTTTACTTACTGTCATTAGCAGAGAGGTGCTACCAACGTTGGAAACTGTTTAATCTACCAGTCAATAGAGCAAATTTGAGGGAATTTAGAATTACAGCATTTAACGGTTGTTAAATGTTGTGTCGCTTAAATCTTCTGTGGCTAATGATATGTGTGCTTTCTTTCAGCGTTTAGAGATTTTTGTTTGTTGTTTTTTTTTTACTTTTTTACTATGGTAGTAATGCTTTCGGTCTGGCAGATACTAGGAATTTTCTACTAGCAAACGACCCAAAATGATTAATCTCTTGTATCTAGCCGCGCTGCTGAATTTATCGAACTTTTGGAACAAATCGATCAAGAAACACACTACATAAATAATTTTAATACCCCACTTAATGCAAACCATACAATGCAAATATCCATCAAGACGAGGGTCTGTGTAACCACGCCCTTATATGTAGTAATCCATACATGGAACTCAAGGTGGGAATGGTAAGTAGCGCAAAATAGTACCCATGTGTTCCACGAAAATATTGCAATATATGAACGATACGTTAATCCTATACCCTTATAGCTTAGCTAACATAACAGCTTACTGAACTACTGTATCAAGATGCAGTTCTATCGACTTTTTGCTGCTTACACTGTTTTTAATGATAATGGTATGAATTTGATATTTACAAATGTTTGACGGATTATAGTTAAGATTTGTTGTAGTTTGAGGGTCAGTATGTTTTTGTATAATATCTAAATTGAAGTTGATGATGTTTGTTCCATAATGGCATCATTGATTTATATAATATATATAAGTCTATTTTATTTAAGTTGTAATTTAAGTTTTTATAACTGTTGCTTACGTACATTATTAAAAAAATATAAGAAACCACACAACTTTCAAATTTCTCCCTTTTGTTTTGTAAAATTATATGGATATTCTTGAAATTACAGCTTATCTTAGATAAGCTGTAGTTTGTTGTCCATAAATGTAGTTTTATTGTTATACCTCCTGCTACCGTCATTTTAGGGAGATAAAACACAGATTCCTTTGTAAGGTTAGCTTAGAAAACTAATGTCTTAATTATTAAATTTTACGGGTAACCTAAAGTATGAATTAATAAAATAATTTGTTTGGCGGTTAACATTTCAGTTATAACAAAAAATTACCCTTCGGAGAAAGAATGCACTATTAGCTACCTTAATGATACATTCAAGTAGCAAGATACTTAATTATTACTTTTCTCACCCTTTGTAAAAAATTAATTTAAGCAAATTTACATTACGATTGTTTGGCATAAAACTCAACTACTTATGCAAAATAAACTCCTATTCAGTTTTTATGTCCAGATTTACAATTAGATAAAGCTATTGTTCATTTCGTTATAAATATATTTATCAATTATTATTACCTGTCACAGAAAAGATTTATCCCAAATGAGAACCTTTTTCTTTTTTGAAATCTTTTAAAAGTTGTCTTATTTATGAAATAGAGATAGCAGTAAAATTGATTCTTCATTAACACGGTTCTAACAATCATGATTGTTGACATAAGTATAAGTTATATCGCCAATGTTAGACGTTATCTCTTTCGCATTTTGAACAATAACCAAATTATAGTTTAAAAATCATATTTTCGCACACTAAAAACCCTGTGTCCTTATATGAGTACCACATTCTACCATGGCAGTTATTCGGGTATTGAAAAAAGAGTGCTGTCTCTTGTGTGTAAATGAACTAATTTTTGTGTCTAATAATAAATTGTTAAACACAATAACAAACAAATTCTCGTTGAAATCTCTGCAATAAAGCACAAATCCGTTTTTACATATAAATAGATTTTGATATAATCTACAGCATATTTTATTAATATGAGACTAAACGCATTTATTACAAGTTTTTTATATTTAAAACTTCTTGAGAAAGGACTATTTTTTTGAAACTTTGCCATTTGATAGTTCTGTACTTTTGAATCGAAAGTCTCTGGCTCAAACTCTGAAAGTCCGATATTCAGCCCCCCCCCAAAGTTGATATTTTTACCTGTTATATAACTTTGCCATTTGATTCTGGATAAAAAGTGTCCATAGGCTCAAACTCGGAAACTCGTTTCTTTTCGAGTTACAACACCTCAAAGTTGATTTTTTTACCCCTTATGAGGTATAGCGAGAAAATGACTTTCGGCTATTTTTTTTAAACTTTGCCATTTGATAGTTCTGAACTTGTGGATTAAAAGTTTCGATTAACTCAAACTCTGAAAACCGTTTGTTTCCAAGATGCAGCCCCCAATGTTAATTTTATTACCTCAGGCTTTTGATCGGCATGAACAGGGGTTTATATGTAAAGTCGGATTTGTGCTTTATTGTACAGATCTCGACGAAAATTTGTTTGTTTTTGTGTTTAAAAGTTTATTATTAGACACAAAAATTTGTTCATTTCAACTGTGGGGGCTGTAACTCGAAAATAAACGATTTTCAGAGTTTGAGCCCAGAGTGACTTTTGATCTACAAGTTCAAAACTATCAAATGGCAAAATTAAAAAAAACTAGCCGAAAGCCACCGTCTCGCTATACCTTATAAGGGGTAAAAAAATCAAATTTAGGAGGCTGTAACTCGAAAATAAACGACTTCTTGAGTTTGCGCCCATGGAGACTTTTGATCCACAGAACTATCAAATGGTGAAATTTCAAAAAAATTGCCGAAATCCATTTTTCATAAGAATAGTGCAGGGTTTTTCAAGCGGTAACAAAACTTGCAGAATCTCTACAACCATTTTATTAATGTCAGTGTTTAAAGTAACGATTTGCACTCCTTGTAGTAACTAAACTGTTTACAGCAATGACAAAGAGAAATTGCATGCCTATTCAAGTTAGGTAATGCTTGTGTATAATAATTCTTTAGTGAAATAAATGAGAGAGAATGCAATTATTACACATTGGGAATTTGTACTGGTTACAATGTCAGTGGTCGTACAGGTAGACTTTAGTACTATTACGGACAGTAATGAACCGCTTTAATGATACAGAATCGTAAAAATATATGACACTTAGGCAAAATATCTTCCACTTTGTTGCTTCTTTACAAGCTACTTTATTTTTTTATGTACATTCCCCGATTGTTCAAAAATAGCTTCACCAAACATTTTACATTTTAGTTGTCTCTACGTCTGAAACATAAACTCATTAAATCATAAACGTTATTGAAGTGTCATACATAAGTAAATATCCAATTTTAAGTACGGGTCTTTATCAGTTAATAAATAATAAATAAACCATCATCATTTTGCAAAAATTCATTTATTCGATATGGGACAGGTTTTGTTTTTAATAACGTTTTCGAATATAATGGGTATAAATAATTTTATGAAATTTATTGTCTGATTAGTTATATTGTAAGTCTCAGAAAAATATAGAAAATGTCGAGGAAATCAAAAATGTCAAAAAACTTAAATTGTTAGGAAAAATAATTTCAACTAAATAAACAACTAAAATGTAGAAAACACCAAAAATAACAAAAATCTCAAAATATACAAAATATTATAAACTCCAATAATACTAAAAAATAACCAAATATGTCATCATTATATAAAATGTCAAATACATCAAATATGTGTGAATTATTTAAATTTAAAAATGTTGTAAATCTCAAATACTACAAAATATCGTAATAAAATACACTATTTAATGAACCAATTTTTTCAAGATTTTATTAACCATAGCCATAATCGTAATAATAAGAATATTCACAGAAAGATCTAAGAGATGCATGAAAAACAAAAAATGTCAAATAACAAAAAGTGTCGGAAACAATAGAAACAGAATTTTACAAATTGGAAATCTGAGCAGTGAAATAAACCCAAACAATCGGGATAGGATTTTAAAGTTTGTTCCGGCATTACAGGAAAACCATTTAACCTTATAGTTTTTATCCCCTAGAGAAGTCGCAGATAAAAGCTGATTTGAATATAACTGTGTTGTTTCATTTAATGGCAAAGGAATTTACGGTTTGGCATCGTATTATTATCCTGAACAATTTTAAAACGGTTTTAATTGTTATTATATTATGAGGACTGGATGATACTGGTTTTCCCTTAACTAAGTTGTACGGATATCATTTAAACGAACCAGGTTTACTATTGAATAATAGTCGTACCGAAAGAGTCGATAGGGTCATGAATATTAAATTGCTATTAATTGGGCAACATAAAAAAATACAATAAAATAAATTTGAGAGCTTAACACTACAATGTATAAAATATAGTAATATTTTTGCTTCACACCGAAAAGCAAAAGGTTTAGCAAATGTGTTTAGTAGGCTTTCCTACACCGACAAAGCAGATACCGTTATAGAATCACTCTTGTGTCTGTCTGTGTCTGTTACAGCCTATTTTCTCTGTAATTACTGTAAGAAAATTTCTGAAATTTGTTATTGATATAGAGTTCAGTGAACCAGACACGAGCGCCTAGCGTAAAGGAAAGAATGCTGATTTTAGGTTACAAATTATGAAGTTAAGTGAAAAATAGAATATTAAACTTATTTGAAACTTATCATGGAATATATCAAATAAAAGGGCTCATCATGAGACATAAAATTATTATGTAATTTTTGTATTTCTACAACTATTTGTTTAAAAGGGTTTAAGACAAACATCGTAATTCGACTCACTTAACTCCAAAATAACTAAACCTAAAATTTTGGAAAAATGGGGAATATAAGGTCTCACCCAAAGTTTGCAGTTGAAATAAAACAAAAACTTTAATGTTAATTTGGCGGGCAGATTATAAAATTAAAAGAATAAAAAAAAACTGAGCCTACAATTTTGAATATAGAGAGAAAATAGGGCTTTAATAAAAAATAAAGCGAACATCCAAACGTTAAATTTTAATTAGAGTATTAAATAATTCATAAAATTTAAAATTAGGGACATCGTATAGTATCTATATTAAATGAAAGAGCTCGCCACGAGAACGTCGAATATCTCTTCATGAAAAATACAAATATAAATTTTGTAATTTTAAACAGATTGTGAAATCATTTTAAGGATAATATGTAATAATTTGGTCAAGTGCGAGTTGGACTCGCATACTAAGGGTTCCGTACCACCTTCAAGATTCGAATATTCCAGTTTCAGACAAGCAGGGAATGAGTGCATTTTCTTATATTTACCCTTATATCTTTTAAAGGAAGCGTTTTAAATTTATAAAAAATGTACACTTTGATTTTCCACACTTAGACTTTTTATTTTATCTGCTTTAGGATTCGCTTGATTTTTATTATTATCAGAATATGTATTTAATTTCCTAATTTGGCCCCCAAAAAGTAACATTAGAGTTTTATTTTACTAATACACTTTCAGAGATGCCTTTTATAATCTACTGTCTGAGTTTTGAGGCTCTGTAGATTGGAAGAAAAAGGGCAAAATAGGTCAAAGTTTAAATTATAAATTATTAAATCTGTTATTCCAATTATTTAAAAATACATATAAAATATATTTTTTTTAATTTAAATAGTGTAGTTTCTAAAGTGGGAATTAAGTCGATGTTTAATATTTTTGTTAATATCTTTTATACAAATGATTTAAAAATATGATATATTTGTAATTCACATAATGAGCCTTTTATCTGATATATTACATGATGCGTTTGCAAATTGAATCTTTATTTTCCATCTTTATTTGTTTAATTCTATTATTTGGGGGCCAAATAATAGAATTAGGGATTTTTTCATATTTTTCCTATAAACAAAAAAATTGAGGTCTTAGAGTTTGGGGAATAACGGGGAGAATAGGTAATTTTTTAAAATATTTTAAAATATCCATTTTAAAAAAAATTTAAAAAAAATATTTGTATTCGTCATAATGAGCCCCGTGATTTGATATATTACATGACCCGTTAGAAACAATTATAATTTTTTATTTTCCATTTAATTCTATAATTTGCCCCCCAAAATGAATATTAGGGGTTTCTCCTTATTTTTCCAGTTAAGTTCAGGTGAGGGGCTATACTTCCAGTTTTTCAAAATTTTTCAGCTTATGGTTTCGGAGATGAGGGGGGAATGGGTATTTTTTTATATTTTTGTTAATATCTTTTAATTAATTTATTTTATAAATATGAAAAAAATATATTTGTTTTCTTCATCATGAGCCCTTTTATTTGATATATAACATGCTGGGTTAGAAACAATTTTAATTTTATATTTTCCATTCTATTCTATAATTTGGGGGTTTCTCCTTAGTAAAGCAGGTGAGGGGCTATACCTCAATTTTTTAATTTTCCAGCTTATAGTTTCGGAGATATGGGTAATTTTTTTTATATTTTTGTTAATATCTTTTAATTAATTTATTTTAAAAATATGAAAAAAATATATTTGTTTTCTTCGTAATGAGCCCTTTCATTTGATATATAACATAATGGGCTAGAAAAAATTTTAATTTTATATTTTCCATTTAATTCTGTAATTTGCCCCCCAAAATTAAAAGTAGAGGTTTCTCCTTATTTTTCCAGTAAACTTCAGGTCAGAGCCTATAAAACTATTTTTTTCAAAACTTTACGTTTTGTAATTTTTGGTATATTTTCGTTAATATCTTTTTAATTATTTTTTTTAAATATGAAAAAAATGCATTTGTGTTCCTCAGAATGAGACCTTTCATTTGATATATTACATGATGAGTTTGAATTTTTTTTATTTTAAATTTTTATTTAATTCTATAATTTGCCCCCCAAAATTAATATTAATGGTTTCTCCTTATTTTTCCTGTAAAGTTCGGGCAACGTTCTATATTTTCTATTTTTTTCAAAATTTTAGGTTCAGTAGTTTCGGAGATCAGGGGGGGAACGTTCGATTTTTTTAGTTTTTCCCCCCAGAAGTACCCCTAAAATCAAAATTTCTTCTTTTGCGTTATGTGCTCATGACTATACCTTCATACCAAATTTCAACCTCTTCCGTCCAGTAGTTTAGGAGAAAATTGCTGTGATGTGACAGAGGCAGAAATCCTGAGTGATATTATAAGGGTATCCGTATATTGTATATACGGAACCCTAAAAACGACCCATTCCCCCTTTTATCTCATTACTACTGAGTCTAAAAGAGGAAACAATAAAGAATATGGAGCATCGCTTAAAGTTTTCAGGAGAAATAAAGCGAATATCCTAATTTTAATTTTGAGGTGGAAGGCGACAAACTCCCTCTGGGCCCCGATTCTTAGGATCCGATTCTTGAAACTAGTCGACGGCTCTACCACTCGATGAAGGACGTATGTCGTATGAAAACTGATACAAATATATTTTAATAGGTTACACTTCATGTATGGCATTTTCATAGACTTACGTCGAACGTCGAGTAATAGAGCAGTTGAGTGGTTTCCAGAATCGGGCCCCTGGGCGCTTTCAGTAGCTGCGATCGTTCAACAGAGCTTAGGAGGCACAAATCTGGATATGAATTCTATGAGACAAGCTGCACCGAGATCGCCTACGATATACTCTTCAGGACACAAGATGGATCTACATATATACGAAACTACATACGATACTATTGCTAGCATCTTTAATATTATTGCTAAATTTATCAAAGGGTAAACGGTCTTGAATGACATATTATCCATGGTTTGGCTTGCTGTTAATTATTTTCAACAGATTTCAAAATTTTTAGTTTTGGAGTAAACTTTGACAGCTATTATTTCGAAACTCTGTTACAGTTTTTAACGCCATCTATATGTAACGACAATACTTATCATTCAAAGCTAGTACTTTTCTTGTAAAGGAAAACTTCAAGACGGTTAAATTATAACATTTATATAAAATTAGTATAAATCATTTAGGAAGTCTAGTGCAGAAATGTTTTCGAATTATTATAAAAACAATACGATACAAAATTTCTGTGTGTGTTATGCAATTAAAAAATTTCCAAGTGTTGTCTAAATTTTATTGTTCTAACCATAAACCGATTTAAATTTTATTCAACCCCACATAAATACAATAAATTAGACCATAAAAGAAATTTTAATTCATTAACTGCAACGATAATGAACATCATCACACATCATCAAATATTCATCAGTTTACAACACAGATTTCCTTTTAAACATGATAACGATTGCCTTTAAATTCAGTTTCCTTCACACCCTATCCCACCACTTTATCTCCTCTCCTGCCTCAACTTTTTTAAATCTCCATAGTGCACCGCCGCTTAAGCACGTGCTTCAGCAAACCCAATTCATTAATTTTTCTGGTGTTTCTGTTCCAGGGACGGCGGCGCAGACGGGACCGTCACCGGGGGCGGCCACGGCGTTGGAGGCGGTGGAGTGGGGATCGGCGGCGGCGGCGGCGCTTCTGACAGGCGCAGTTGCGGTGGTGGGAGACGCGCGCCCAGCTTGCGCCTAGCGAACGGCCGCGTGGCGGCTGCACAGTCCGAAGAAGAGATCCGCTCGCCGCCGCCGTACTCTCATTGCCGCCTCGCCAAAGATGACTCGATCAAGATTAGCATCGAAAACACGAACACGTGCACCGATTCGCTGGTGACGGCACTCGATGACGAAACGTTGCTCATCGCCGATTATCTCAGCAACGATAATATGAACTACAAGGGCAGCAGCGGAAAGGTAAGGGTTCCGTTCAAACTCTTAGTGCGATGCTGCTTCTCTCTTTTCTAATTTTGTTTGAATATCTTTAAATTATAAAGCGGTTAAGAAGCAAATAGATGTAGGTGAGACTGGAAATATTTTTTCTGCAAATTAGAAGCTTCCAATCGTTTTACAGTTCATATAGTTAATACATTCGCTATTAAATGACATTAAAATGAGATTATAATTGTAAATTGATTTCATTTTTGTTTAACAATGGATCGTGACATATGTTATATTAATATATTCTTAGTTATATCAGATATTTCCTCCCACTTTACCCGAAAAAAAATCAAAATTAGCATACATTTTAAATTGATTAAATCGTTTCGAAGGTTAAAAAATTGTCAATGTATTGAATAAAGTACAACGTACAGACCGGCGAATTTCGTTGCAATGGTGAGGGTTTCGAGGTATTAGTAAACACTGACGGATGGCATCTTCAGGGCTCTGAAAGGTTTACTAAAATATTGCCAATTTAGCCTGAAAATTATGAAACAGTTTTAATACACAATTCAGGGCATTACTAGATTTCTAGTAACATCAGAATTATTTTTTTACTAGTTTCGCTGTGTTTTGCATAGCTTGCTCAAAAATGTTCAGCTTATTTTTGAGTTTGTTACATCAAAATTTTCAGTTTTTGCACGGTCTGCATTGCAATTTGTCTATTGTACTCAGTTTCTCCTATTTATCTTCGCATATCGTCCATCTGTTTGTGTTAAAAATTTGGGCTATTTCATTGCTAGGTTCTGAAATCACATTCTTCAAAATAACTAACAGAAATTGAAGAAAGCTCTAAAACGTATGTCCTCTGTAAACCAGCAGTTTATAGTAATTCTGTTTGTGACATTGCCTTGTAATAATGTTTTGGTTTTGATTTTTATGTTAACGGGAAGTGAATACCGACATCTAGAAACGTGACCAGTGCTGTTAAAGAGGTTCTGATTCCTTTTCTTTAACACAATTTCATCTTCGCATTCTCTTTCTGTAACAGACAAGCACTAGCAATTGTAGATAAATGTCTCAGCGCATTAGTGTACTGACGAAAAATTGGTTCAATTACTGGTTGACTTTAACCCAAAAACTTTTTTATATATACACTAACAGAAAAAGTTATTTCAATATTATCAATTAGGATTCCTGCAGATATACTAATAACTTAATACATTGATAATAACAAAGGAAATTAGGAGACAGAAAACTATTAATAATTTTGGATATTTTGTGAAAAACGATCGGTTCGACATTAAAAAACAAGCATTTTAAAGTTTCTAATTTCTAGTTTTCACATCTTTTCACGAACAATTTTTAGTAGCTAGGTTTGCCGTGCAAAAATTGCTGGAGTAAAATTTTATCAATTTTTTTGTTGTCCACGGAATTGAATTGTCTTACTTTTTCTGAGGCAAGGCTAACATTCAACCTGTCATTAGGAGCCCTGTAGATTTAAACCTCTCTCCGTTTATAAAAGCTACTAGTTAAGGTTTTTTCAGGCCGGTATATGTCACATAGAATTGAGTAATATTACTTTTTTATTTAAATTCCACCCTTACTGAAATTGTGCGAAAAAAAAATAGAAATTTATGATTTCAAATAGAACATTATTTGGAATTTTATCCTCAACATTTAACTGAGTTTGGTGCTTTTCGAAAACCCAAGAAAAAGTATGAAAGCAGAATGCAAGAAGGTATTCGAATTAACTTAGGGTCAAAGATAAATTTCATAATTTTAATTTAAAAAAGTAACATTTTCGTGTTATAGTTTTTAGACAAATACAAATCCTTCAAAATTATCTTATCAAGTTTTGTCAGATATGGATGAACCACAGACTAGCGTGTGGAGGGAGTTTAAAGAAAGTAGTTTAAAATGTTACAAATTAAATATTATCAGAAACTATCTCAAAGTGACTCTCATTGAAGAATGGATTCTTAGAACTGATTCTGAAATAGGGATGATACTGGAGATTTTTTGAAAACTATTATTGCATTGACAAAAGTACTATTTTAAACTGTGAAACCGTCAATAGAAATAACATTCCTGGAGACTTAACAGAAGTTCGTTTTCGTGTAAATGGAGACCTTTTTTTTCAAGGAGACTTTAAATGGTGAAAAAAAGCTTAATTTATTGAAAACTCAATTTGAAAAATATTTGACGAGCTTTTTCTTGTTTATTTTAATAGGTACTAGTACATCACGGGGTCTCTTCACATAATAGAGAGCTGTTTGTTACTATTTAACTCAAAGATTTATATATAGGTGGGTAGGATTTTCCAGGCCGGTAAGGTGACCGGCAAGGTTTCCTAACCTTACAGTTCTGGATACTTTTACGTGGGGCACTTTGAAAAATAGAGTATTTGGGGAACGAACTCTATAAAGGAACTTACATACTTTGTAGACGCGAGATGTAAGACCGATATCTAGGATTTTTTACACACTTATTAGGTCTGTCACCAATATAAATCGACGTGCTCCTTTGTGTGCTCAAGAGGAAGGTCGTCAATTTGAGCACTTGCTATAATATTATAAAATTTTAGATAATGTACCTACTACGAGGCTGTTTCCTTCCTATTTCTGTGTATTTAAATATTTCACTTTTAAGAAAGCAAATTATAATTTGTATATCGATGAAATCAATATGCACGATTTCTCTGTGGAAAAATCTAATGTGGCGTTCATTAGAAAAAAAAGATGATGTTAGCAGAAAAACAAAACGTCGGCTTCCGAAAAGATCATCATATAACGGGAAAAGAGGGCAATGAAATTGTGTTTTAGGTTTTGCGTTGCCTTGTCAAATAAAGCTACAAATAAATAAAAACGAAAACTTAATTTTTTTATTTTTTATGTCTTTTTGGAAAATTTCCAAAAACGCATGTCTTTAAGCACTAAATTATGCATATTTGCCCCCATTTAAACTTCATCGTAATTCCTATAATTACAAAACAAACAGCTCTTTAACCAGTATTAAATTTTTTCGAAAAAACATATATTCTTTCTAATCATTATTTTCATCAGTTGCGCTTCCATCAACCATATGAAATCTCAAATACTTTATTTATGTATTTCAGACACATATCTTGAAAAACTATGCTACGCAGACACTGAACTGGTAGCTCATACATAGTGAAGATAACCTACAAAGATTGATACACGACACTGCACGACAGCAATAAATGTTAACATGCAGATGTCAACACAAAAAACAATCCAATAGTAATTAACAAAGACTGCAATATATGTAAGATAGAAATCGACGCCACAAGCATAGAGCAAAATTTGGGATTTACAATAGCTAAGAATCAATTAAACAATACAATAATCCTGGATATTATGTTCATTTCGCGTTAAAAGATTAAAGTCAGTTAGTTATATATCTGAAATACATAATTATTCGAGATTTTATTCAGTTGAGGAAAGCGCAACTGATGAAGGTTCCCTACTAGAAACAATATATTGTTTTGCGTTCAATGTATTGTAAAGTCTAGAAAATAACAGGGTAAAGGCTTTATACTCATACGACTCCCGGTTTGAGGTTACTGTAGGCTGTTTTTTTCTGAATATACCAGATATCCCAGATAAAAGGAACTGCATAGTGATTTCTAAAACGGGAAGAGATATAGGGTGGCTTAAATGAGAAAAAGTTGGGCTATTCCTAGCTATGCTGCATCGAAATTCAAAATATCATAAAAAAATTCTGGTTTTCGAAAAATTGCAATAAATTTTGAATCTTGTAAACAGATTTGATAAAATTTGGTAGTTTGTGTTAGCGACTACGGCGAATCGATTGACGTTATCTAAGTTTTTCTAGAGCTTCTAAATTTTTTGCCAACATAGTCAAACTTTTTTTATTTCTTATGGTCGCCATATTGGATTTATACGTTATTGAATAGAACATAAAACGAGCTCTTCAACCATGTATAACTGGTCTATCTTTGGATTACAGAAAAGTAAATTCTTTTAAAAAACGGTTTTTTACTTAATTAACTGTGAAACCTAACGCGGTGTTTGTTGTCTGTTAATGACTTAATATTTTTCAAAATAACTGATATTTTTTAAGTAAATATGGTAAGATATTCAAATTGGGAAAAGTTGATATATAGGATTGTTTCATTTTGTACCACAGTAAAGCTGAATATGATGAAAAAGCTCTTTTTATATGCTATTCAATGAGGTATAAATCAATTATGGAGGCCATGACAAATAACAACATTGGCTTTGATTGCAAAAAATCTAGAAGGCCTAGAAAAAATTCGTTAAGGTGAATCAATTGGCCGTAGTCGCTAACATTTTTTTTCAAATTTGTTTACCTGATCGCAGATATATTGCAATTTTTCCAAAACCATCATTTTTTTGTTTTTTCTCTATATTCTAAAAACCTGTAGATATTTTTAATTCGATACAACACCTGATTGGGCTTGGAATAGGGCAACTATTTCCCCATTCAAGCATATCTGAGACACATGATATATTACTCATCCAATACTATAAATTTACTTATTTTTTTTTTAAGATTTTAGTAGTATAATTTTTCTGTACTGTAACATGATTGGTACATGTCTGACCAAATTAGATATCTCTTTATGCCTTTCAATAATGTGTTGGTATTTTTTTCCTGCGAAATTTAACCTGTATATGAATACCTGTGAACATCAGGTAGGTACATTGTACAACCAATTCTTGGAACTTGGTTTAGTTAATGGTTTAGTAAGCGAGAGAACATATCGTAGTTTTATTTTTAATGGATAAAACTAAATTTTGTCTTATATAGATACCTGTTCTCACCCTTCTTCAAACTTACCTTACAGGTACGCTGAAATTGAAATTAGACATATGTCAGTTCTCGTAAGTTTAGATTAGTATAGTTATATGATTTTGATCCTCCTTTTATAGAAATGAAGCTAGCAAATTTTCGTTCTCGTTCACTTTCGATCTTGAGAAAATTTGTTTCCTATTCTTGATTCATGTAATCCTGACATAGGTGTTATCTTTAAAATTTCATTAATATATCGCTAAATTTGTAGACGCGATATGTAAGACCGACATCTAGGATTTTCGGGGAAACTAGCACACAGAGGTTCCGAATCTGGAGCCGTTCCGTGTAATTGCTGCGCTCCTGTAACTCCTAGGACAGAATGTCACGATAAAATTTGCAGGTTACTTCACCTGCCAGATATATTGAATACTCTCTTCGAGGTGTCATTCTTTGTGTATACAAGAATGATAGTATAACATAACGCTACATCAAAAGGGTTTTCATCTGTATTTTCAAAAAACGTTTTCTCAAAATTTGTTGTAATTATGTTACTAAGTAGTATCGGCGACAGTGAAGAACCCATCATTCAAATTCCATTTACAGAAATTACTTTCGGACTGAAAATATGTAAATGTCAACCTGTAAGTCTGTCAGTTTTCCTAAAACTTTTTACTACACTTTGATTTAAGTACAAGTTCAAATACTCATTTCTAACATATAATAAGTGATAACTGAAAATCCCTATGAATTGGGAATTTTACTTTATATCACTTACATTTCATACTTTCGTTTTTGAATTGATCGCCAATGTAACTTTTAATTCCACTAAATAAAACAACTTCTCTCTTTAAACTATTTCGATTTTTATATTGCCTTTTATCAGCAAAAAGAATTGAATTGTATACTGAGGTGTCTGTATATAATTTAGTGAAGAATAAATCTCAAGCATATAAATATACATACACCATGTGAGATTCATAAAACTTCTGATAGTCAAGATTCCTTCAAATGATATAGCAGAAAGTGGAAAGCTCTCTCCGTCCGCAGTTCATTTTGTTAGTAAATGTTAACATTAAGATTTTTCACCAAAATCGTCCTATTCCTTTATTTGCTACTGAAACTGGCGTTAAAGACATCTATTAAAATAATTTCTCTATTATTTCCGACAGGCTCTAAAAGGATTTGACGGAGGTCATAAAATTCTTCTCCATTCTCTTCCGTATAATGTTACGACTGCCTGAGAACGCTTTTATTCAAATTATTCAATTACTTTCTCATCTGGTACTGCTGTATTGCAGACATGATGAACTATTCACAGTTATTTTAAAAAGCTTGTGTATAAGGAAAAACGCATAGTTAAGAAAAAAATCATATAAAGGAAGTTCCCGAGTCATTAAACCGTAACGGTTGCACCTGATATATTTTTGAATGATAAGCCACTGAAAATAAAAACTTTTTGCTTTCTGGGAATTATATCCGTTTTCCAAAGTAAAAAATGAAAACCACATATTGCTTACTAATGTGTAAATTTATACACGTTTGTAATGTATACAAAAGAAATAGGTAACTAGTCTTTAGAACAAATTTTAAATTGTGACTCTGCTCTATTGAAAATAAATTAATTTCATGTATACGTTAAAAGTTAATCCTAGAGTTGTTCAAAAAATGACAAATTTTCCCTCACATGGACTGACCGATTTGTTCGTAGTCCAGATGAAATGAAAACATAACACAAAAAGAAGTATCAATTTTTCTTCGAAAAATTCCTCAAAAAACATTTCGCATAAAGTTCGTGTATATCTTTTCGTAAAACCAACCAAATTCAGTTTTGAACTCAGAAGATACAAGCGTACAGTTGAAATGTTTAATAAGCTTTTTCTTTAATGTTGATCAAAATGATCTTATGACAAGTACAAAAATGAGTGCAAATAAGTTGTGAATATCAGCGTCCTCTGTCTTTAGGACCCTACATGAGCAGCAATTCAGCCCATCCCACTTTACATTGAACCAAAAATCGTTGCCTACGGTTTCTGTTCTTAGGAAAGCATTTTGCCAATTGTTAAGAAATTTCATGCACCACAGAAATGTTTTGTGTCTTATACTATTCATAGAGGAATAATCAATTACCTAAAAATTAAAAACATTATAAATTAATGACCGTACAAAAAATTGTGCAAAGATTCCAGAACTTCTGTTGAAAATAATATATATCGCTTTACAATCGGAAACATGAAATAAAAGAACAAAAAGGCAAAACTTTTACTTCATTCCATTCTAAACCACCACATTTTTCTGGTTTACCTAAATTTCATAAACACAACATCCTTTGAAGACCAATTGCCTGCTCTATAAATTAGCCATATACTGAACACTCAAAATTTCTTTTAAGAATTATTGCGCTTCTTACAGGTATTTATAACTCTCTTTAAAATAATATCTCATATACGTAGGTGCGATACAAAAAGTACTGTAACGTTTTTGACATTGTAAACCTATACAATAATGTTTCTGTCGCTGAATCAATTTTTGAACACTTCTCATAACGCATACAATCTGGTCCTACATATAAAATTATTTTAACTGGTAGTCGCCCAGTGGTCGAAATTCGACCCTATTTCATGAAAGTATATTTTTAAAAGAAACAGAGTTTTGGAGAAATCGGAGAAGTAGATGTAATGACCAAAATTGTTCACTCATATTGACAAATCTATTGAAATAAAAAGAAAATGAAAATGTAATCATCGGTATTCCAAATATTTTTGACAAATGAATGACCCCCCAAATCTTTGGCTGGAACCGCTCCTGGCAAAATATTCGATATAATAATTGGAAGATTGTTCTTTGCAACCTAAAAGTTTTCGTCATTTGCGATTTCAATTAAGTTCAGGAATATTAAAGAAACGAGAGGACCAACAACCCTAGGAGAACTTAAATATTTAATACATTCTCTATTGTCCGCTGTCAGACATTTTTTTACACAACACCTTCGGGAAGGTTGTGCTAATTAATCAAATAATTAAATTCACATTAAAAACAGAATATTTAATATGAACGTTACTGCAACGCGTCCGAAAAATCAATACTGATCTACTACATTGACTATAGTTTGAGTTTTGACCGTCTGGCTGCGGCGGCATGGACGTAAATAATGAATTTTTATTATATTTTATTTAATGAATGAACCAATATTATAAATTAATATTAGCATTCTACACTGAAGGTCGTCAGTAGCTACTAAACAAAACAAAAATGAAGAAAATCGATTGAGAGACAGAGAAGAAAATGGTACCTAATCGTTTTGTCTTTGCCTATTTATATATAGATATTGTAGTGTTTTGTTATGAGGATGTTTCATGTGGAAGGTCATCAATAGTAAATCCAGTTAGAACGGAATTCTTCACTAAATCAAAGTACACAATTGTCTATTAACACAATAATGGGACTACTAACACTTTGTAGGAAAACAACAAGTTTTCAACAAATTGATGACTAACAAGATTCTGATATGGCCATGGGTTTTTGTCTGTGTACTGCCTTAAGCAATATCTTCATGTAAATATTTTACGAACAACCAATTTTCTCAATAAGAGATTTAACTTTAAGTTTGGGATCACCAAGTTACTTTTTTAGACATTTTAATACCAAAAACAATAGTCGAATCAGAAGTATACGGAAAACTGACTGACACTAATGGGTATCTCAATTTTAATTTTCTAAATTCGGTAAATAGAATCATTAAATCTCTATATGGAGGGTTCAGAAGCCATTCAGTGTAGGTCAATTTTTTCCTGGACATGTTTTTTGTCATTTAAACATTTAGTTGATAAATCACTTACGTCATTATTCCTATGATCAAGCGGTAGATGGCAGAACTTATTTTACCCACTGACATTTTATGCGAAATTATTTAGAGCCGAACCATAGTACGTCACTTCAAAGTGAAGTCTAGTACGGTATCTATTTGGTCTTGCTTAAAAACCTAATTAAGTATTATTAATATACAAATAGAAATATGGTCCTTCTCAGAAAGTGAAAATGAACCTTTTTCTGATAGTGGTTCTGAGTGTGCCCCGGAAAACGACCATAATTCACCTGATCCGTATTTTATAAAGAAATCTTGCAGGACAACTTTCCATTTGATGAAATTGATATTAAAAAACCGACGTCAAAGGGAAGATCTACTAATTTGAATAATATTGTCCAGGATCCACCGTATTCAGAACGAAGGTCTGTAAAAGCTGTCAAGGAGAAGCACATGTTTGACCTTCTACCGTATATTCCTCCAACTTTTTATCCACATTCCAGAAGTTTGCTTTCCCTAAATATGAACTCATTTTTGATGGAAAAAATGAAAGCGAAAGTGATGAATATATTGACTAGGATTTTCAAAATGTTCAGTGGACAAACAACCTAAGTCAATATTTTCCCACTTCATCAGTTATTTCTACAGATGCTGCAAATTTAGTTTTCATTTTCATATTGAAATTGTTCTTTTTATGATAGGCATAATTAAATTCATAATATACCTTCATTTTTTCATACATTTTTTTAAATGATCTCAATTTTACTGTTTATTGACTTACACTGATTAGCTTCTGAATCATCTTATTATTCGGACATAATCGAACTTAACAAAGATAGAACATTTATGAAACAAAATTGAATAATAACAACACCAAACTTCTCTAAGCCACACCTAAAATAATTACATTACTCCAATAACTATACCTTGCATATAAGGTCTTTCAGATAGACTAAAAAGAATAGCCAACAGATTTAACATTAAAACCACATTTAAAACAAGAAACATACTAAAATTATATAAAAAAGAAATCCAAATAACACAAATAAAAATCTTTAGGGCAAATGTACCAATAACTGAACAAAAAATTACATAAAAAGTCGTTTATTCGAAAAGTACAAAATTAGTGAACATACAAGGGATATAAAATATTAATCAAAATTACACAAAGAAGAGTGGAACACAAACAAAAGTTAAAAAGAGTGTGAGTAGTTCCGTCACTTAACATTGTCAAACATTTTAATTTAAAGTTATACATATCCTAATTTATCATAAAGTTTCTTTTTTGCCATTGACAGCGGGGCTAATGTAGACCTCTAAATGTTTCGTGTTATTCTCATGAACTGCATAAATATAAGGTATAATAAATTTTCACAGTCTAAACACTTGCTAAATTTATTGACAATTATAGTCCATTCACACAAGCAATTTTCCATAAACATGTGAGGCCATTATTGATGGTGAAATAATTAGCCTAGTTGGTTTACTAACAGAGTGTTTATATAAAGTACAAATAGTGTTGATAATTTTTCATTTCACCTCTGCAATTTTATCATATACCTAATATGTACAGCGACACCAATTTCCTTTTTCTTACTAACATTTGTGTTTTAAACACCCTATATGTTAATCAGTAGGATATTAATAATTACATTGTAATTCAATATCTAAAGTTATTCTCATGCACTCCACTTTACGCATACATTTTTTGCTTACAAACTATTGGACAAAACACAATGCGTTAGGTAATATTTTTACATACAGTGACCCTTCGGAATACGCAAAAATGCTTTCATTATATATTCCTCATAATACGATTCTCATAATGAAATAACATACATAATCAGATAAACCTAAACACATTCTGCCTGTTTGGCTTCAATATCAAAATTTACGTCAAACCCACACCATTCATTAATATTAAATGTATTCCGTCCGGAACAGTAAATGTGGAGAGATATTCCGAAATAAACCGAAACGGAAGAGTTGTCTTTCTAACAAAATCCCACTTTATTAATCTCCATCTTCGGACGTATTCCATTCTGTTCATTGTTGTTTTTAGTCGAGCTCAGTATAAAATCGCCGAATCATCTTATTATATTTCGTAGACAGCTTTCAGGATATTTAAAGCCGGTGGATACTCTAGTAGCCTGCGGAAAACTATAAATGACACATTTTTGTTTATCAAGGTCGAATAAATCGATTAGCTCTTGCCTTTATTTGGTTTTCTCCCTTTAGATTTAATGTATTTCTTTAAAAGTTAAACGTGTCTTGCCCTGATGCTATATAAGTATTTTCAAATAAAAGCTAGTGTTTTTCCTATTTAGTATGGGAGATGCTATAACGGGGTAGCTAAGAGTTTATGACTTTTGGCAATCTAACCTTGTATTTCAATATCTTGACGCGAGATGTAATTTAGAACGTCTCGCGTTAACATATTCAACGGTATATATCAAATGCATAAAGAATTATTCGCAAAGATATTCTCTTATGGGAGGTGCAACTGATGAAGGTACCTGACCAAAAACCATTATATGTACAGTGCATCCCATTTTGGTTGTGATTGCCAGGTTACTCGGTTGTTATTGAAGATAGAGTCTTGCGGTTTTCACATACCTGTTCTAATTTTTTGTGAAACTCAGGATGGCCATATCAGATTTTGCATAAGTGTTTCCATTTATAAGATACAGGGCGATTTTGATAATTTATACTTTTTGGACCCCTTCTATATCTACGAAGTTATTAGAAATACTCTTGCGCTCAGAACTACGTCTAATAGAAAATTTTGCATAGAATCCAGTGGAGTACTCAGTTTTTTTTTGAGTATGGTTTTGAAGATACTACACAACATTATATATTTTTAAATAGAACACCCTGTATTTTATTATTTCATTGAATTCGTTATTTTTTCCCTTTAAAATAATGTATAATACAATACACATGGTATTATTAGAAATGCTAAAAGACACTAAAAAGCTGAGTTTTTGCTAGTAGGCCATGTATTTTCCATTTAAAAGGAGAATCAAACAAATAATTCCATTTGAGATTTTTTATAGGAGTTTATCAGCAAAGAAAAATAATGTTAACAATAATTCAATAACATGAAACACGAAATTTAGGTACCTAAAAGCAACTAATAAATAGTTATACATCGTTCATTATGTATAACAAACAGAACAAGTATTACAAATCAAATATCTATCTTAAAATTAGTTTTGGACATTATTTATTACCTTATTGATTTAACTGTTCAAATTGTTGTCCATTTTCCCTAACACATAATTGGCAAACCTTTTTAATACGCCTGAGTCCATTTAAAATTATAACAGGTCGCCTTTGTAAATCCCGAAAAGCTTCCTCTGTTGCGGCACGAAGTTCTTCGCGGCTGTTGTGTCTGTTGGTATATATTTTATTTTTCAAATAACCCCACAAGAAAAAGTCCAATATAGATAAATCGGGTGATCTTGGAGGGAGGCCACCTAACTGGTCCATGTGTTCCTATCTAACATCCTTGAAAATTATTTTCTAAAAAGCGCCCAATTAATCTAGAATTGTGGGCAGGGGCGCCATCTTGTTGAAAGTGTATAGAATTGCGAAAGGCGAGGGGAACATCTTACAATATTTCGGGTAATAAGTCTTCTAGGATTGTCAAGTACCTATTGGCGGTAAGGGTTCCTTCAAAAAAGCGGTACTTTATTTTTGTTCCCAGTATGAAACAGGCTACATTAAAACCAAATCGACAATGCTGTTGTCGCTCTAAAATTAATTGCGGGTTCTCATCATACCAGTATCTTGTATTCTGCCTGTTAAATATAGTGGCATTGCTTATATGAGATTCGTCTGACCAAATAACTTTCCTTACAAAATCATTGTCCCTTCGGGTTTGGTCTAAAAACCAATTGCAAAAATTTAACCGTCTTGCTGCATCACCAGGATATAAGTGCTGGGCAATATTGACTTTGTAAGGTTTAAATGTATATATTTTTTTTAAATTCTTTGGGCCCGTGATTGAGAAACTCCAGTGTAATTTTCTAATTTCGCACAAGAAGTCTGGGGATGAACGCTAGCTAACACATTTATTTCATTCATTTCTCGATTTTCTTTGTTATACACCTTTGATCAAGGTTTAGAATATGCACCAAAACTTAGTAAATTATTCTTTAGTCTAAATATAGTTGCTCGACTAGGTTGATGCCTCTCTGGATATCTGAAAGTTTTAAAAACGCGATTTCATGAAATATCTTATGGTAAAATACTCGTACTTTGTACCGGTGGAAATATAGTTCTAAAGCTCCTTCAACATTCTCATAACATTGATTTAAACATTGTATCATATCGTATTTTTCGTTATTTTGAAAAACGAATTCTCTTCCAGTCATTATCAATTATCAACCAGCAAACTCACCAATAATTATTTATATAATGATCTTGTAAACTCAAACACGATAAAACACAATAGTTACAACAATGACAGCTTGATCAGATTTGCGTTTTTCTCTCCAGCACTCACTAGATAAAATATTGATCCGAAAGGCGGAATTCTATAATAATTTTAAATGGATTCATGCGAGATGGAAAGGTTTGCCAATTATGTGTTAGAGAAAATGGACAACAATTTGAACAGTTAAATCAATAAGGTAATAAATAATGTCCAAAATTAATTTTAAGATAGATATTTGATTTGTAATACTTGTTCTGTTTGTTATACATAATGAACGATGTATAACTATTTATTAGTTGCTTTTAGGTACCTAAATTTCGTGTTTCATGTTATTGAATTATTGTTAACATTATTTTTCTTTGCTGATAAACTCGTATAAAAAATCTCAAATGGAATTATTTGTTCGATTCTCCTTTTAAATGGAAAATACATGGCCTACTAGCAAAAAACTCAGCTTTTTAGTGTTTTTTAGCATTTCTAATAATACCATGTGTATTGTATTATACATTATTTTAAAGGGGAAAAAATAACGAATTCAATGAAATAATAAAATGCAGGGTGTTCCATTTAAAAATATATAATGTTGTGTAGTATCTTCAAAACCATACTCGGAAAAAAAATTGAGTACTCCACTGGATTCTATGCAAAATTTTCTATTAGACGTAGTTCTTAGCGCAAGAGTATTTCTAATAACTGCGTAGATATAGAAGGGGTCCAAAAAGTATAAATTATCAAAATCGCCGTGTATCTTATAAATGGAAACACTTATGCAAAATCTGATATGGCCATCCTGAGTTTCACAAAAAAGTAGAACAGGTTTGTGAAAACCGCAAGATTCTATCGACAATAACAACCGAGTAACCTGGCAATCTCAACCAAAATGAGATGCACTGTACAGTGATGGGCAAATGTGTGGAACCAAGTAAATATCTTAGAATTATTAGAGATATCAAAATGAAATTTGGAAGGTGGATACTGCAGTAGATTGCCTATTTGTTTCCAATTTTTTTTACAATTTTGTACTTCCTACTTTACCGGAAGTAATGTCGATTTTAAAATTTGCAGTGAAACACCCTGTATAGTATTTTAGTTTCTGATGAAACATTTTATTGCGAATACAAAAATATCGGGTTTGATATTGTTTACTTCAATACCTACCGAGATATTAACAGAAAAGTAACTAAGGAAAGGAAAAATTCGATTTTAGCTAAACTCGGTTCAGATTTCATTTACGCCCGATATATAAAGAAACTGCTCGGTAAGGATTTGTATTTCTATTGGCCAATCCGTGGCATTATACGGTCGCAGCCAACAGCACGGCTTGTTCCATAGTCGTTTGTTTAAATCAGGCGCAAATTAAATCTGAATCAAGTTTAGTAGTCCATGAAATTTATTGCAGAAGTGACAGTAGTTGTCAAAATAAGTTATTAGTTTTTTTATTTGAACGTAAAAAGATTGTATTGTTTTAATTTGATCGTAAAATGGCCGAATTAAGTGAAAGAGAAAGAATAGAAATATTAATGATGATTGGGTATGGTGAGAGGAAAAGGACGCATCAAGAAGTTTGTGACCTTTTTAACATTGTTCATCCGAATACACAAATATCCCGTTCAGTAGTGACGAAAACTTTGCCAAGGTACGACACAAGTGGAACAGTTAGCAATTTACCAAAAAGTGGACGGTTAAAAAGTGCAAGTAATGAAGGTGTAGCTCAAAATGTTGCTATATCTTTGGAAGAAAATTCTCACTTATCCACTACCGACCTCGCCAATATGCATGGAATTAGCCGTCGTTCAGTAGGAAGGATATTAAGGGGAGAAAAATATCATCCATACAAAATTCGCCTCGTTCAAGAACTCTCCGAAGACGATTTCGACAGACGTTTGCAATTTTGTGAAACGATGATGGATATTTGTAACCGTGATAATAATTTTATAAGAAATGTTGTGTTTTCAGACGAAGCTACATTTTGTTTAAATGGTACGGTTAATCGATATAACTGCCGCTACTGGTCGCAAAGTAATCCTAATTGGGTACAAGAGCCCTCATACACAACATCCCCAAAAATTGAACGTTTGGGCCGGCATTTATAACAACAGAATCGTGGGACCCTTCTTCCTACAAGAAACTTTAAACGGTGATAGGTATTTATAGCTCTTGGAGACACAAGTTATTCCGGCATTGGAGGTAAATGGACATTTACCAAATAATATCTGGTTTCAGCAGGATGGAGCACCACCCCATTACGCTCGCATTGTTCATTTAGATAGGACATTTCATCACAGATGGATTGGAAGAAGGGGTACTTATAAATGGCCTGCACGAAGTCCCGACCTTAATCCACTAGACTATTTTCTGTGGGGTTACTTAAAGTCTAAGGTTTATGTTGGTAGACCAAATAATTTGCAAGAATTTGCTGCAAGAATAACTCAAGACATCCAGAGAATTACACCAGAAGTAATAGCTAATGTTACTAGAGAATTTAAAAACCGACTTGCTTATTGTAAAGAAGTAAACGGTGCTCAGTTTGAACATCTAATACATTAAGCTTACTTAAGTTAAGTTTCAATATTTTGAAAATCACTTTGATTTAGTTAATAATTATGATTATATATTTCTTTAATGGATATTAGATTTTTCCTTTCCTTAATTACTTTTCTGTTAATATCTCGGTAAGTATTGAAGTAAACAATATCAAACCTGATTATTTTGTATTCGCAATAAAATGTTTCATCAGAAACTAAAATACTATACAGGGTGTTTCATTGCAAATTTTAAAACCGACATTACTTCCGGTAAAACAGGAAGTTCAAAATTGTAAAAAAATTGGAAACAAATAGGCAATATGCAATACTGCAATATCCACCTTCCAAATTTCATTTTGATATCTCTAATAATTCCAGAGATATTTGCTTGGTTCCACACATTTGCCGATCACTGTATAATATATATTGTATAAAAGGTAAAAAATGAAAAACTGAAATCAGCAAAAAAAAATCTCTTCACAGCAATTTTACTGTTAATTTTTAGCACATATTTAATCATACTGATGTAGATTATAATTAAAAATGGGCTATGGTCGTGCTAACGTTGTACATAAAGTTCACATGACCATCGCTAAATAAATAATTATAGTTTAAAAAAACTAAAAAAATACGATTTAATAGCAAACCAACCAAAAAGCAGAAAATAATTTTTAATTATTAATAGTTAATATTACAGCAGTAGAAAGTCGATCAATCATGATTAATTACCTCAAAATAAAAGCATAATAAAATTTAGTTATTAAGAGAATAATTCAATTCAAAGTAAAAAGCATGGGGTGCATTTCACTATATTTACATAACTCTCCTCTTGTAAATAATTGCCAATAGAATAATTGTAAAATTTAATATTTCAAGCACCCCACGCTTTTTACTTTGAATCGAATTATTTTGTTAATAACTAAATTTTATTATACTTTTATTTTGAGGTAATTAATCATGATTGATTGTTCGACTTTCTACTGCTGTAATATAAATTATTCATAATTAAAAATTATTTTCTGCTTTTTAGTTCGGTTTGCTATTAAAGCGTATTTTTTTAGTTTTTTCAAACTAAAATTATTTTCTGTTTTTTCTCTCATAACAAAGTATTTATAACTAGAAAGTTTACTTCAGGTTTGCGGAACCTTTCTATTTCATTACCGCAAGTTCAGCTACTGCCAACTAGATGGCAGTAGTTAATAGACGAATTTGGCATTTAGGCACAAGATATAGTAATAGAAGAAAGTACGTTACTTATTTTGTAATTCTATAAAAAATGAAATTGTACAGGCAACATTTATGGTGATCGCTATAAAGCAATTTCATCTTATCACAAATTTTTAAGTGAATGAATTAAGTACATTTTATTTATAAGAGCAAGTTGTCAACACACGACGATAGTTCGTGTAGCATTATTAGTGTTGGGGATTCTAATTAAAGATTAGTATTAAGTGACCAAAACTTTGAATATCGCTAAAATAAAACTTAAAAATTACATTTTTTATTACAAGTTATAAATAAAATTAATATTCGTTTTCATTTGAAATAAAACAGACGTAATCATTCAACCAGCCTAATGCCCTTTAAGCATATTTCTATTACAAATTAACTTGTAAGTTTAATCAAAATGCACATAAACGACATCATATTTTAACAACTAGGAATTTTCTTGACCTTCAGATAAGCGACAACTTAATTGGGAACTCGGACAAAACATTAATGGCAATATTCCCAAAATGTCAGTAATTCATAAATCTTGGCTCTAGTTGTAATGTTAACAGCAGAAGTGGAATGATGCTAAATTGTAAGTAATTGAACTAAGAAGTTGTCATTAATCATAAGTACCGAACAAGGGTTTTACTGTTATTAGCTAATATTTCGCAATTTTAATGCAAAGCTCTTAAATAAGATTTTTTTTACTCATTTTTTGGGAAAGCGTTATTCACATTGGAAAAATTGTGGAAATGTATATTAAATATAAACACAAAGTATAACCAACTTCAAAATAAAACTAAGAAGTTAGTAAAATCATAACCGTACACAAATAGGTACGTAAGTACCCATACATAGAATAACTGTAAGAAATAAGCTCATCGTTCCATCTACCTAAACAGATGCTTATTATCTAGGAATGAAATACATGACAACCTAGTATATAGAACTTCCAACCAACCCCAAAATCCTACATTATTTACATATCTACTACTTCTCTATTCTTGAACTTCCCAAATGACAAACAGGCTTCAAGTTACAGTAATCTTCGATAGCTGGTTTGTATCAGAGTGTAAGGCTAGATTCTGCCTACCAAGTAGATTAATTATGAGTCAATTCCCTACATTTGACTATATAAATTCATAAACCACTTCTAATGTTAAGGTGAATAATGCAATGTAGAACCCATTTAATCTCATTATACTCCCAGTTTAACTAACAAGCTACATCGACCATCACCCACCTCTATGAGTTTTTCCATATCATATTTACTAGGATAAACTCGAAACATTAA
Organism: Octodonta nipae; assembly: GCA_034190945.1. NCBI lineage: Eukaryota > Metazoa > Arthropoda > Insecta > Coleoptera > Chrysomelidae > Octodonta > Octodonta nipae. The sequence continues at coordinate 40,242,702 of CM067217.1, read as the reverse complement.
AGGATGATACATATCCAATTATGTTCTGTTATCTATGACAGTTCGTGTCATTTAAAGGAAAACTATACCTGTCCATTTTCTTTACTAGTTTTGCTGTCTTCGGGGCATCGACCACCCATTTCTACTCCAATATTCAAGATCAAATGTGGGCAATCGCACCTGGGGTATATCTAGATTAGTTTAATGGTGAGAATTTATTGTCATTTGTTGTTGAGGGTTTTATTTAGGAATTAAAGTAACAACTTTTGTTGTCAATTATTATTTAATTCTACAGGAGCAGAATGATTAATCAGGCAGGTAGACTCTTTCTGTTTCCTCATTTTTCTCGTTTTTGTTGAGACTATAATTTAACTCTATTTTACATTCTGGCTACCTGTGTGTGTTAGCCGGTTTTTATTTCTACACTCTACATTGGAGTTTTAGAATTTTGGGTGGGGTTACCAGTATTGTATTATTTGCTCCACAAAACTTTCAATTTCATATTATGTCTTGTGCTTATTTTTTGTTATACTCCTGTAATATATATTACGAAGTACATAGTTTCGATCTGTGGTTGAAGGTTAAAGATAGTCTTTATAAATTGGAGGTTGTCTTTATTTTGCGTCTTCGAACTCCGCTTCCTGTGTTGATATGGTACCATATGGTATTATATTCGTCCTTCACTATTAGAAAATGACTTTTCTTAACGTTTACACGTGAAAATAAAACTATAGACATTCTTGTCATTGCAGCAGTTATAAGGATGTCTGATTATTGATTTTCATCAGCAAGGTCTAGATAGTTTCATAAGCGAAGTTGAATACTTGTGTACTTAAACTCGTTATTATTAAAATTCTACCTTACAAAAATCTGCTTGTTACTTGTTCATTAGTAACATTCGTTAGCTCTTATGGCTGTACTTCCATCTTTGTTGCGGCTAGAGCTATAGAGCTAAAACCATCTAATAAGTCTTTTTCTGTTTTTCTTTCTTTTTCTTATCCTAAGTGTAGATTTTAAAAACAGTTATGTACCTGTAGAAAGATAGTGGGTCATTTAAGACAAATAAATAGCTTGACGATATGATTGTTGTGGTAAGTTTGCTCCTAATATCAAATTTTTTACTTAGTTTACTATAAATTGGCAAGAAATTTATAAACCAGATACCCTCTTGATGTTAGACAAGCATCTTGACGCGTTAAGATGTACATAGATGTCTTATGAGGGCATGTATAAAATCGAAGTGTCATATATCTACATATTTAAATTAGAGAAAAATATAGTAACTTAGGCGTCATTTTCTGCGTTTTGCATTTATTATTCCTATTTTCTGAAAAACGGTATATTTCATGCTCCAGAAAAACGTATGGAATTACCTCTGAATCAACCTCAATACAATGAAACTTAATATATTCAAGTTGATTAAGACTTTTTAGAAAAATCAGTGGCGATTCATTGATCGCAGCATCTCAATAACTGTTGCTACCCAATATTCTAAAAACCTATAAATCTCACGTTATAGAAAATTATATTGTACCACTTTGTAATATTTCGCAATGCCGTTTTAATTAATGAAATCAATTAAGGGGTTTTTGAGTAAGCATACATAAAACTGATTAACTTATCGAGAACAGCAAAATGAGACCAAAAGGTACCATCTCCAAAAATTTACTTTATGGTCAAATAATAGTTTTCTCTAAACCTTCTTTTTAAATAAATATATAATGTAAAAGTTAAATATTTATTATTAGTACTACTAGGGGCAAGCCATTTTAGCTTTATAATAAACCAAGAAGAAATAAAGTAGTGTTATGAAATGCAAAAAACTGTTTTTCGATCTAGCTGACATATTTGCAATTATCCTACATTCAAGAAATGTCAAATTTCTTGAGCTGCAATCGTTCTTCGTTGTGTTTCAAATTTCCATAAACTTCCTATCTTATATAGAATCTTTGCAGCACTACTAACATTTCTAGATAATGTTAATTTAAATCCTTACGAGATAACTTTTACTCATTTGTGGCCCACTCGATAGATCAACATCCATGGTTAATATATAATAAAAACAAAATAATAATAAAAATAATATATAATATATAACAACATATGGTGACTTTGATAAAGTAGAATTTAACGAAGACTTATGGTAATTTATTTTTCATCTACAAAAGCTACGTGTCTCTATTCTTTTTCATATTGCTTATGGTTAGGAGTTTGGGAGATACGAGTAATAAAATATTGTAATTTTTATTAGAAACATTTTTCATTTGTCACTTATTATGTTCTTGCTATTCCGCTAACTTTAAAAATTTCGGCTAATGAATGATTCAACTTGGAAAGGTTTTAATTTGAGCACGATCTTGATAAATTTACAATCCCGCCGGATACAATTAATACTTTTCATTACATTTAATTTGCAACCTTGGCCGATGATTTCATAAATAATTGAGAAAAAAATGTTTCCGAACTAGTATAAAATTTTGCTGTTAGTTTAACGATTTAAAAACTAAAAATAAAACTGCTATAGAAAGGAGAGTTACTCTCGAAAAAGATTTTGAACTAGTTAACCAGCAGATCTGGAATACACATCAAATTGATCGTGTTTGTTCAGTCTGCAACCGATAAAAGTGGTTTAACTTTATGTTAACGATTTCATTTGGAACTCCCTGAAAGAGCTGTGTACTCTTATATTAGCCTTAATACTTTTCAGACCATCCTCGTATTTGACATTGTTCTTAAAGACGGATTAAGTAGCAGCATTACATAGTAGAAGCAAAAAATGAAATTTATTTTATAATTTGAAATGATTAAGCACTTTTCTTCACACAAACAGCATTGTGAAGTTTGGCCTTCAATTTAAAATAATATCATTAGAATATCTACCAAGTTCAATATCTTTAATTGTTAAATAAAAAAATCATATATATTACTGAAAAATCGTATCCTTTAACCAGTTTCCATTATATAGATACAGGAATAGAAGACAATTAAAAAATAAATTCTACTTCTAGAGTCGGAACTCTAGATCTCAATCTGTTTACTGCGCCCAAGCCAAACTAACAGCTGACAAATATCCCTTATCGAACTCAGGCCGTAAATCTACCTCCTCTCAAACCTCACTAAGGTATTATTAAAAGAGCATGTAAATCAAACTCCCAAAATCTTCTTACATATCTGAACTGAGTATGAATCCGAATCTGAACTGCTTCATGTACTTATAGTTGTCGCTCGGTTAAGAAGAGGTTCGTTCATGTGATGATCAGGTCACGTTGCGATTCTCCTTTTGCTAATGTCCTTGTCGAACCGCTCCTGTCGAGCTATTGTTGTTTTCCTAGCGTCGTCACATCGGTTAAGGGCAGAGGGGTCATTTCTCTATTTCAATAGCATCACGAATCGTAGAGGCGCTCAGAAAATTGAGGGATATAATAGTCCAGCTCTCCTCAAAATTGACAGAGTATCCTCTTTGTATATGATAATATATGAGAGCTGAAGCTCGATCCCTTTTGCTAACTGATAGGAAGTTTTCAGGTATTCGATGGCTGAGGCATCTGTTGGTACGAACGATGTAGCTTTGTGGACAATCGCGATGAGGTATTTCGTAAACTCCTCGATCCTCATTATAGTCACCTTGTTCTTTGGCCAAGCTATGGTTGAAAAGTAATTAATTCGTTTACATTGTTCATCCACTGACTAAATTTCGGGAAATAGTTTCGGGTCTCAGGAAAGTCCACAAATCTTATATCTTCTGGCTTTGCAAATTCAATTTTTTTAATGATTTGTCTGATGATGTAGGTACTGTTAAATGCCTTATTGTAAATTGGAAGATACTGAAACTCAACTCTACAGGTAATTGCAGACTATACTTTCACAAAAGAAGGAGTAATAGTTTGGACAGGAAATAAATACAGACAGAGATACGAGGGCTGCCTTTTATACTTCGGGATTGGACAACCCTAGTGTTGCAATCTGACACCTACAGCTCTATCGTAAAGTTTGACATTTTTGAGGTTATACGTACTCAGAACGTTTTGACATACGAGCGCTATGTGTTGTTTACAGTAACTTAAAGGATCCATCTCGGCCAAAAAATGGAATTAAATCGTGAACATTTTCTTGCGATTATTTTTTACAACTTTCGACGTGGATTAAGTCAGCAAGAGTGCATGGATGGACTTAATTTAATTTTTGGTGATGAAACTTCATCAAGGACCACTATTTATCGATGGTATGGTGAATTGAATCGAGGTCGTAGTTCACTCCAAGACGAATTTCGTGAAGATCGTCCAAAAACAGTTGTTGTTCCGGAAACCATTGATGCTGTGCGCGAACTGATATTGCAAGATCGAAATGTGACCTATCGTGAGATTGAGTCAACCTTACACATCGGTGGGACCAGCATACATTCAATATTGCATTAACATTTGAATGTCAAAAAAATTTGTTCGCGTTGGATCCCACACAATTTGTGAATCGTTCAAAAAAAAGCTCGTGTCGATTGGTCAAAAGAAAAGCTCAAAAATAAGATCGCGGTTCTTCAAAACACGTTTATGACATAGTTTATGAATCGTGGATTTACGTGTATGACCCTGAAAGTAAACAGCAGTCGACTGTATGGGTGTTTCAAAATGAGCCGAATCCAACAAAAGTTGTTCGCGCACGAAGCACTTCCAAGCAAATGATCGCCTGTTTTTTCGGAAAAACTGGATATGTCGAAACCGTACCACTAGAACAACGCAGAGCAGTCAATTCTGAGTGGTACACAACCATTTGTTTGCCAGTTGTCTTCCAAGAAATGAGGAAAACCAACCGCCGAAGACGGTTCACTCTTCACCACGACAATACGAGCTCTCAAACATCGACTCAAAAAACTGCATTTTTGACCACTCAAAACATCGATTTGATGAGTCATCCGCCGTATAGTCCTGACTTGTCACCAAATGACTTTTTTTTATTCCGTACGTAAAAAACAAACTGAGAGGTCAACGTTTTTGGACACCTGAAGAAGCGGTTGCTGCGTTCAGAATGCATGTTTTGGAGATACATCAATCAGAGTGGAAAAAGTGCTTCGACAATTGGTTCAAACGCATGCAAAGTGTATAGATCTTCATGGGGAATATTTTGAAAAACAATAAAGCGATGTTCGATGATTAATATTTGTTTTTGTTCTTTAATCCCGAAATATAAAAGGCAGCTCTCGTAATGCATGTAGGTACTTTGTATTCCAGCGTTTGCACTTAAAAACATTCCAAATCCCAAATTATCCCACATCTGCCAAAAAAGATTTTCATACTAACTTCAATTAATCCTAAATTTGTTTTTTAATTTTCTCAACTTCTCTTAATAGTAGCTTAAATACTTTAAATAAAAGACGATACTTTTTTAAGCTTATTGTTTGTTTCATCATCATCATATGCAGCTAATTTCGACCATTATTTTATGGTGTAGCCTCTCTTACATATTCGTTTCGCAAATCTCTCCATGTTGTTCTGTTGTACGCTTTTTGGGACCAGGTTATGCCTGCTATTTTCTTGATGTCATAGTCCCATCTTACATTGGGGCGTTTCCTTGGTCTTTTAACACCCCTAGGATACCATTGTGTGATTTTTGTTGACCACCTATTATCTTGTCTTCTTGCCAAATGCCCTGCCCATTGCCACTTCAGAGATTTCACTCTGTCGATAACATCTATTACCTGGGTTTTGTTCCTAATCCACTCTATTCTCTTCCGATCTCTTCTCGTTATTCCGATCATGCATCTTTCCATAGACCTTTGTGCTACTTGTAGTTTTCTTGTAAGTTCGGTTTTCAGAATCCAGGTTTCACAACCGTATGTCAGTACTGGTAGAACACACTGATCAAATACTTTCTTCTTAAGGCGGAATGCCATTCGTGACTTGAAGATTATGGAGTTTCTTCCAAACGTCATCCATGCAAGTTTGATCCTTCTGTTTATTTCTGGTAGTAGCGAACCTGATATGTGTATTAGTTGACCTAGGGATATATATTGTTCTACTACTTCCAGAACTGTGTTATCTATTGTGATGTCTTGTGAGTCTATTAGTTCGTTGTACATTATCTTTGTTTTTCCGATATTTATTTTTAGGCCTATTTCCTTGCTTACTCTGCTAAGTTCATTGATTTGATTTTGTAGTTCTCCTGCGTTATTGGCAATTAGGACAATGTCGTCTGCGAATCTCAGATGGTTTAGATATTCTCCATCTAGGTTCAGTCCTTTGTGGTCCCAGTCTAATCGTCGAAAGATACTCTCTAATGCCGCTGTGAATAGCTTCGGTGATATTGAGTCACCTTGTCTCACTCCTCTGTTAGTAGGAAATTCAGGGCTGCCTTCGTATATTCTGATTTTGGCTTTGGCTTCCTTGTATATATTAGCCAACGTTTCTATGTATGGCTTATCTACACCTTGTTCACTCAGGGCGTTGATTACCGCCTTCGGATATATAGTGTCAAACGCTTTTTCGAAGTCAATGAAGGCCAAGGCAAGTGGTATTTGATATTCTCTAGTTCGACTGATAACTTCCCTTATAGTGTGTATGTGATCAATTGTGCTGAAGCCACTACGAAATCCGGCTTGTTCTCGGGGTTGAGCGGAATCTAGTGTACTCTGTATTCTGTTTTGTATGATTTTAGTGAATATTTTGTACACTACCGGCAGGAGACTTATCGGTCTGTAGTTCCGAATGTCTTCTTTATTGCCTTTCTTATGGATTAATACTATGAGGGCGCTATTCCATTTTTCTGGGATGTGTCTGGTTCTTAGGCAATTCGTATATATTTTGGCTAGGCGTTTCCATGCTTCTCTACCAGCGTATTTTAGTAGTTCAGCCGTTACTGCGTCGTTACCTGCTGTCTTGCCATTTTTCATTTTGTTGACCGCTGATTCCACTTCCTCCACAAGTATTTCAGGTATTTCTTCTTTCGTCAGCTGTATTTCCAGGGATTCGGGGGCTTTGTATAGATCCGTGTAGAATTTCGTGACATGCTCCATTATTTTGTGTCTATCCGTTATTCTGATATTTTCTTCTGTCAATGCGATTACTTGTCTTTTCCCAATTATCAATGCTTTCTTAGTGTTTTTATAACTTTTCCGATTTTCAATTGCAGTTTCTACCAATTTTTCGTTGTACTTTTTGATGTCCTCTGCAATTTTCTTTCTTATTGTCTTGCATAGTTCACTGTATTCTATGCGTTGGATGTCTGTTGTCCTTTTGAGTTCTCTTCTTTTCTGAAGCAACGCCTTTGTTTCCGAACTAAGCTTCTTGTGTTCGTTTCGTTGTTGGCTTCCGCCTATTTCTTTAGCACAGGTCAGTATTGTATTCATTAGTTGTGTGTTGTCTTGTTGTTTCCGGAGCTTCTCTTCTATCAGCGTCTGATATTTTTCAGAATTTTCTTTCAGGTTGTTAATGTCTATGCTAGTAGCGGGCGTCTTCCTAGTAAGTTTAAATCTCTCCAGTTTCGTATTAAGGACAATCCTTGCTCTGACAAGTCTGTGATCGCTTCCTGTCCTGAATTTATTTAGCGTGCTTACATCTTTGATGGTATTAATCTTGTTTGTCAGGACAAAGTCAATTTCATTTTTGACTGACGCATTTGGAGCTTCCCAAGTCCATTTCCTATTAGAATTTTTCTTGAAGAAGGAGTTTGATATGTACATGTTCTGATAGTGTGCGAACTGTACTAATCTCTCTCCTCTTTCATTTCGTTCACCGAACCCGAAGTTCCCCACTGATAATTCTCGGTCTTGTTTTTTCCCAATTTTCGCGTTGAAGTCGCCGATAATGTATTTGAAATGGCTGTTGTTGGTATCTAAGGCCTCTTTGATTTCGCTGTATAGTTGTTCGATTTCTTCGTCAGAATGACTAGTTGTTGGGGCGTAAACTTGTATTATTTGAATAGAGTATCTTTTCGAAAGCGACAATGTTAGACTTGCGACTCTGTCTGATGTTCCGGACACGCCTATAATTTTATCGGTCCATCTCTTATGGATGAGGAATCCAACACCACTAGTTCTTCCTGTTGGTGTTCCTCGGTGGTATAGGAGATTGCCTGATTCAAGTGTTATTAGCTCTTCGTTTTTTCTCCTAACTTCACTTATGCCAATGATATCCCACTTGATTTTTACTGCTTCTTGTTCTAATTCTACAATTCTAGCTTGGTTCGAGAGTGTTCGGCAGTTATATGTTGCTAGATGTAGTGTAGTCGAATGTTTGCCTCCCCCAGAATCCTTGAGGCAGACCGGTTTCCCGGTGTGGGATTGCTTACCCACCTGGGGTACAATTCCGTGAGTTTTGTAATTCGACATGTTTGAGGTTCTGAGGCATACCTTACCACGCTGCCTCAATGCGGGTTGGTAAGGAGCAATGGTTCTCTTTCTCATGGATTTTGCCAGTTACCAGAGACGACCGTACCCCCGAGATGACGTCACGTCTTTTTTTTTTATTAATTAAAAGCCGTGGCATGGCTGGGATTCGAACCCGGGTACGAGACTCGGTTCAGCCTCCGAGTTAGTGGAATTTTGGAGGTTCGAGCACATTTCCTCTGCGCTACCGGGGGTCTATTGTTTGTTTAATCTTATTTATATAATAACTCAATTAACGGACACCTGATGCTTTTTTGGGGAATAACAATTATTACTTTAGCCTATAGTTCTGTCACCACCCAGATAACCGTCCTGGAAAGTAAGCAAGTCCATTCACAAGGATTTTGTAGGGTAGTACCGATGGGTCAAATTTGACCTCTTTATAATGACAGTATAGATTATAATTTTATGTAGGCCATAGTATTGCTTAATAAACATGAAAATATCAAATTGTATTTGTAAATTTTCAACAAATTAGCAGACACATTTACAAGATTTTAGCAAACACAGAGTTAGAGGTAAATTTCGAGGCACAAAACAAAATGTCTAACGATTTACTGAGGTTTTTGTGGTAAAAAATAAATAACATCAATGAAAAAATATTTCATGCTAAGTAGTCATCCGTAGAATTCGTTGGTGTTGCTTTTGTTCCATCATTAAGTTTGTAACTAAAACAACTATTTTTCTGTAAATGTTCTGGGCGTCAATATCTTTTAAACTTTCTAAAATGTTTTTGCCAATTTTGTTATATGTAAAATTATTTGTTTTAAAGACAGTTTATTTGTTCAAGAAATATTGCTTTGTTTCAAATATGTCTGGTTTATTTTTTTGTAAATTTATGTGCATGTAAATGTTCAGTAATAAAAACGGAATATTAAGTTTTGTTGCCCATAAATTTGAAATATAACAGCAGCGGTACCTCACACCTACAGGTAGTAATATTTTGCTTGTATACCGGTTGAGAATTAACACATTAGGCGCAGTTCGTTTTCATGTGTCATCTCAATAACTGCGAGAAAATCTCGATTTTTATTGTTCCGACCTCGTATAGAAATGTTTCCTTGAACCTGTTCCCGGATATAACTCCTATATAAGCAATTTTTCAGACCAGTTCACAGATGTAATTCTAATAATTAAGATATATTCAAAAGCTATATATTTATCCCCACGTCACCTTTAATTGCCACATTCTAAAAACTGTACAATCATCTTCCATTAACTGTTATACCTTTTTTATCGCTAAAACAACTGAAACACATCAACAATGCCATAGTGATAGTGAAGTTGAAATATTAGCTCATTTTTCTGCATCATCAATTAATTCAATAAACAAGTGATTGTGTTAATGACCTGTGACAGAATCATTTAATGCTAATGGAGTATCAGCGATTACTTAAGAGGAAAATAAAGGTATAATTTAAACGGAGGTAACTTAAAACCGCTAATAAATATAAACAACCACAAATAAAACTAGAATTTTGATATGCATGAAATTGATTATGATAAATAATATATTTGATTCAGATAAATATATTCGATTAGTTACTTAATGAATTATATAAATTAATAATAATTACCCGAAATTAATCATCCGATATTCAATGTATAATTTTCTAAGGGTAATATAGTTTTTACTATTTTTCAGAAGAAATACATTATTATAAAGTTTATTACTGCTACATTTAAGTTTTGCAGTATGTTAAGTCAGCTATTTTGTAACTGCAATCAGGGCCGGATTTAAGTTGGTGGGCTATGGTCACAAAATTGGTGGGAGCCTATTTAAGAGATTCAAAATTGGCAGTCATTTTTTTTATTTTATATTATTATTATATTAAGTTACGCCAAATTTATACAGCATTTAAAAAAACAAAAATTTTAAGTGAAAAAAGACTAAATCTAAAAAATAAAAGTTGAGGGGGGCCTGACTGTAATTAGGATAACTTGAATCATACGAAATTTAAATGATATGAAACGAAAAGTATTTCTTGAAATGCAACTGTGCTCTTGATTGAACATGTTTTAAAAATTTTAAGAAAGCATTTTTCCCGTTTTGTTTTATAGTGTTTGTTAGTCTACATTCTTAACATTTCTTGGGCCTCAAAGATAACATTGTATTTTGATCAAAGCTTTTTTCCTAATTATTTATCCTATCAACTCACATTGTTTATTCTAATATTGACAAAAGGTTTTTTTTTGTTCTCTATGGGAAAAATGCAACCAAAGAAAGAAGTATTAAGTTACTTTGTTTGTGCACTAGAGAGTTTTCAAAAATTAAAATTCTATATGAGGGATGAGCCATTATATAGTAAAGTTATTACAGAATCCCTATCCCATTGTAGGTATAAAAATGAAATTGTCGATATATTCTATACCTATTCAAAAATATTTTTAGTGAATGGACCTCAATATATAAATTATGGCCATTTATAAATCTTTTTTATCAATAATCATTTAGATTAGCTGCTAGTGAACGTTCTAACTCCACACATAAATACTAAATCTTTTGGGTTGTTCAACTCTAAAATTATCATTTCTTTAATTCTCTTAGGTCATTTGACATGGTAGCAAAGGCTCTGGATTTAAGTTATAACATAATATCTAGTGGCGTCTAATCCAATGAATGGATTGTCTACCCCTCTCGACCTGTGTACCTTATCTACCTGTTTACAAAAACTTTTGATAAGTAGTCTCACATACCTTGAAAATAGTGTCATAATTACTCAATTCATTCATGAATCTCCTCCGATTTTCTCTCCACGACTTCTTCAACTGTTCGCATAACTCATTATACAACTGAACAGTAGATTGGCGAAATCATGTTCTCTAAAACTAAGTGGGTTAGTTTAAAGTCTAATGAATCAGCTATGTTTTGGGATCCCTATAGTAGCAGAAATTTCTTTAATTTATCATTGTATTCAAAAAATTACATCCTTTCCTAAAGAACAGCTAACGCTATGGATATCGTTACTTCGATAACTATTTCTACGAATTCAATTTGTAAGGGCGTATCGTCCCAGTAAAATACATTCACATCCGGTAAATTCAATTGTTCTCGAACAATAATGAAAGTTTTTTTGTCCTGGAAATGTCGAGGCATTTCATAATCTTTAACTACGTTTGACAGTCAACAATTTGTTCGAAACTGGATTGCAAAGCCTACTTGGTTTTATATTAATTTAAATTACTGCAAGATCTAGAAAAATTAATAATATATTTAGGAATGGTTAGAGGTATATTTAACTCTGAAATAACTCTAACAACTGTTTATTAGAACTTATTGAATATCATAAGCTAAGCTGATAGACTATCTACATTTAAGAAATCTGCTATGGTATGTCTTGTAACGAAAATAATTCGGGAATATAATTTGTAATATTATACCACTGAGCAGGGTTGCCTAAACATTATAAGCACTCTCACTTTTTTGGCACATTGGTAAATCCCTACCAGAACGTATTTACATCACAAGGAAGTTTTACTTTGTAGATTCGATACATGCAAATAGATGGCGTTGCTATGCATATGTTGATAAAAGGTGCAGTTAATTTGCGGACTGTCTTCATTTTTTTCTGGATATGTTTAGGCGACAACATGTAGATAATTTTTGTATATTAGTCTAACTTATCTTTCCAATCCGTTGGCAAGGTTTCGACCTTGTAAAAAAATTCAATCAGATCATGGTGAATAGGAAAAGCTTGGTTTCTAGAAATATTTTTAAACGCTCTCAAAAGATACTAAGTAAGTTAGTATCTTTTGAGGAAGCCAAATATGATTTTGGCGAAACGTCAAGTGATTTTTCAAACGAATACAGTCGAACGGATGTACACCGGAATAAATCATCAACCACATATTTCCATCCGTGAAACGGTATACACACACATATATATATATATATATATATATATATATATATATATATATATATATATTATATTTTATGTGAGTGTTCTTTATTGGCAAGTGCTCTAGACGATTTCACAATATTGTTAGCAATTTATCAGGTATAATACTTCGTTACTTTGTGGGACATTGTATTAGCTCCTAGTTTTTTCCAATGATTCCACGCTTTTCTGGTAGTATTGTTCCTCAATTAGTATTATTAGTATTAGTATTGTTCCTCAATTTGGTTGTAGCCCCATCCAGGCTATCCAGAAGTTCATCTGGGAGTTCAGATCTTCCACTCTCCACTCTCTGTCTACTGGTGATAGGATTTAGTTAATTAAGGGAACAGTTGACATTGTCGTTTGTATGAGAATGCGTTTGGATAGGTGGCAGTTCCTACTACTGATTCCTTAGTTAGATCAGGCGTGTTCTATACCTATTTATATAGAATAACTTTATGTATTTTAGTCAGTTTACTATGGCGAGATAGGAGTAGCTACAATCGTAAAAGTGGTCTGTCTGTGCATTCTAGTTCAGTTTATTGCAATATGTACATAGCCGGTCTAGTTGCTTATTGGGTAACTTTATCCAATTTTGTGGTTTGGCCTTTTATGGGGTAACTTTTGTGGAGACAGAAATTGATTATTCGGAATTGGAATTAGATTTTATGGACTTTGCCAAATTCATTTTTCTATCCGACTATAGAAGTCATCGATGGCTCGTTGAACGTTTATTGTGCAATTTTAATGGCACACTGAACTGGTAGTTTCTATTACAGCTGATGATTTTTGAGTTATTTTTTTGAAAAAAGGGGTCCACTGCGTGCAAATTATTGTGGTGCAAAAATTCAATTAACCCAAATCATTTCGCTCACCTGGTCCATGTTGTTTTAGTGCAAATTCAGTTTTACCAGTTTGACTTCCATTTTTGGCAATGGAATGACCTTTGAGCAATGCCTGTCTTTCATTGTTATAGATTAGTGGAGATATCTTATTATAAGCATTCGACCTCATTCTAATCTAAAAGTAGTTAGTTGCTTGTTGGTGCGTAAGCCTAAAATAATTATAAACAGTATTTTCTTTGGAGCTCAAAACTTGTGTATATAACTCGGAGGTTATTACATCCTTGAATTCCTTATGATGATTTGTTGAGGTAGGACGCAAAGTTTTTCCTGCCCCATAATTGTTGAGGTATACCTTTTCGCTATATTGAGGTTTCGGACATAATATTTCTCGTTCATTAGGGATAGTTAGGGGGAGGATGTATTGGTAAGCTTGCAAAGACGGGGGGGGGGGTTGTATTTTTTAAATATAGACATTACATACAAAAATGGAATTATTAGAAATAAAAAAGACAATTACCAAGCGACCTTGAATATATGTTCACTATCCCGCCTACGGTACAAAAATTTGAAATGTAATCATGCAGGAGCTAACTGCAAGAAATTATGCATTGTTTCATTTGAAAACTCAAATTCTTTTCATATATAGATTTTTATAGAGCTTATAATCATATTTTATGCGTTAGAGACCAATGGAGTATAAATGGACAACCTACAGTATTTTTCCGTCATTGCGAGTTGTTTCAAAGGGCCCTTTAAAATGATGCCCTTTTAATGTTTGTAACTAAATATGTTAGTGATCAGTTATTGTAGCACAGAATTGTAATGTACAAGTAGTACAATGTGATATTTGCACGTAGAAAGACAAAGACCGCTAAACATATTTTTGCTCCCACTGTGGTTGCCTCTACGATCAATAGCAAAATTATTAATAATGTAACCCGATTCGTTACATCTCTCACACGTCATTCTCATTGTTTGTTTGTTTGCAAATCGACGTTTTTTAGAGGATAATCCATTCGTTAATTTTTTTTTGGATAAAATTGCATAATAACATTTTTCAATACCTATCTTTTCAAATCATTGCGCAAATTATTTCATAGGGTTAATTTAGTAAAAATAAAATGTTTGCGTAATATATCTGCAAAATATAATTGCAAGAAAAAGTTGATAATGATTATGAACAGGCATATGAAAATAGAAATGTTCAAGAACTTTTACTTACAAACTACTTATACAGTGTGGGACAGCCAAATGGAATAAATTCGATAACGAATAAAGGAGAGTTTGTTGGGAAAAACTCTTGGATAAGTCGACTGGTATTTTTAAATGCGCATTTTTTCAACAAAAAAAATATATAGGGTGTGTTTCTTGTTTTAAACGCAAGCCTCTGTATATTATTTATTTTTTGAATTCTCCAGAAAATTGTAGACATAATTCATGTACAACGTCCTACACCTATCTTCAACTGTTTCGGAAATATTAAGTGTTTTCAGATTTATTACAAAAATTAACATTCAAAATAGAAAATTATTTTATTTCAAAGGTAATACTGATTATCTCTTAATAGTATAAAAAAACAAAAAAAACATTAATGTCAATGTAGCAAATGTTCAAAATGCTCGCCGCGAACGTCTTGGCAACATGCTAATCTGGTATAGTTTTCTAACGTTACTCAACATATAGGCGTGACTGATCTAATCGCAAGCGTGATTCGCCTTTTTATGTCATTTTGTTTGAGGGGTTTAGTTTTGTATGCAGTACTTTTGACATATCCCTACAAAAAGTAGTCCAATGGCGTCAAATCAGGAGATCGTGCTGGCCATTCTATCGATCCGCGCCTCCCAATCCACCGGTATGGAAAAATTTGGTTTAGGTACTGCCTGATTTCGTAATGGGGCGATTCTCCATCTTGCTGAAACCATATTGCATTGGCAGAAACAGTTTGTCATAGTTGGCACATTATTTTGGAGCAGTTCTAAATATTTATCTCCATTCAAATTGCCATCAATGAAAAAGGGACCTACGATATGATTTCCAACAATTCCTGCCCAAACATTAACTTTTTCAGCATATTGCGTATGTTTCTTTGTCATCCAGTGAGGATTCTCATGAGACCAATAATGGCAATTTTGACGATTAACATGAACGTAAAGTGTAAATGTGCTCTCATCAGAAAACAAATATGTGTTACATGACCAAGCTCGCGAAACTGCTTTTCTATTTTTCTAATTGTTCCTCAGGATACGGACGGCAAATATGGAAAATTTTCGTGAAATAAGCGAGAAACTTTCATTTGTGTCCGTATGTCATCTCCATAACCAATCATTTGTAGAATGGTTATTTTGTGCATTTCTGTTAGATGAACCGTTTTTCTGATATTATTACGTACAGTTAACGAGATTCAAATGACAATAGCACTGACACTGATCACCACTGTCATGCAGGCAGAGAACAAGATGCTAAAGCTATGAGTTTTGACGAAAATAATCAAAACAGTTTTTTTTAAATCAGTAAAAAGGAACGCAGGAAAGGTTTTTGCTAACTATCTCAATATCAAGAGCTAAATGGGAATTAAGTATTGAGTGTAACGTAGCGAATTTGTGAAATAAAATAATTTTCTGTTCTTAATGTTAATTTTTGTAATAAATCTGAAAACACTTAATATTTCTGAAACAATTGAAGATAGGTGTACGACATTGGACATGAATTATGTCTAGAATTTTCTGGAGAATCCAAAAATTAAATAATATACACACGGACTTGCATTTAAAATAAGAAAGTTGATACTGGCCACTGTCACATGAAACACGATATATAATTTTTTTGTTGATAAAATGCTCATTTAAAAATACAAATCGACGTGTCCAAGCATTTAATCCATTTGGCTGTTCCACGCTGTATGTTATTATAATACGGGATCAGTAAAATTATAGCTATAAGTTTTTAAAGTATTATCAGTTTCTAATTTTTCATCGTGAGATAATCTTTAGTGTCTTGAAATACCTTTTTATTTAAACAATTAATTGTTCAATTTTTTTATTGCAAGGGCGCCTACTGAAGCCCCAAGTGTCTGATTTTGTATTGAATTTACCATATGACCAAGGGATGTGGTAAAAATGTAAAATAAATAAAAAAATCAGATATATCGTTAGACAATTCCAAATATTTGTCTCACAACTCAACGTAAGTTACCAGTGGTCACTTTACTACTAATAAAAATTGTACATTTGCGGTTGGCTATGACTTCAGTACTTTTTTTATTGCTTATATTTTATAATTACAAATCAAAATGATAATCAATTGCATACACTATATTTTAGTAAGCGTCATTATTAAAATATGTTATTTAAAGTCCTGCTTGAACTAAACGAGTTAAAAGTGCATACGTTTTTATATAGTGAGACGCAGTTGTAGATTTGAATCAAGTTTGTGAAACGTCATATTTTAACACAAGTATATCACCAAACCAGTTTCTTGTTTAAAGAAATTGTACCTTCCTTGACTGATATGATCAGGCATTTAAAACCATTAACAATTTAGAGATATTATGCCTCAACGGGTACTTCACATTTGTTAGGGCATTCAGGTAGTCAATTATGTGAATCAGATAAGAATTTCTTTACTTAGGAACAACTGGGTTTTAAGGCATGTATAAGATAATATTGCCTCTTAAAAATTTATTCCCATTTAACTAAATTGTACAGTTGAGAAGTGTTTTCTCATAACTGCATTAATATTCTACCATTATTTCATAGTGTAACCTTTCTCGCATATTCGTTTCAAGAGATTCTTTGTTTAGTTTCTTAGAACGAGGTAATGCCTGTTATTTTATTAATGCAAATGTCGCATTTTATATTAAGGCGACTATCCCACGCCTTGAAAACCACAGAGTTTTTTTATGTCAAAGTGTAACTGTCCGTCTCCCTTTGGATGCGTCCCCTGCATTCGGTTAAGGGGAGGTCCTAACCGACCTGATGTCATCAGTTAGATCGGTGGATAGGTAGGAAATATCATATGTCAAAACAGGCTAAAGAGGTCCAGACAAGGAGTCAGCAATCCACGCGAAAAAAATAGATACTAGGTTGAAAACCAACTAGAGTTCGAAATATGGACGGTTCTAAATAAATATTGCAGATTTGTGCGACCTGGAGTATACAAGGAGTCAGAACAACTATAGGAACTATCCTACATGAAACAGAGAAATATATGTAAAAACACAGTTTTGCACCCTAACACCAAACCTTTATTTTCAACACTCAACGCACGTTTCAACAACTCTAAGTTGTCATCTTCAGGAGTAAACCCAAACTAAATCTAAATTACAATTTTCTCTAATTTATACCTACCACTAAACTATTACTTAAGTAAATAGTACAAGGGGTAAATCCTAAGTACCTGAATTCTAATTGACAGACTTCAGAGATAAGGCAGATTTTATATAATGCAAATATGTAAATTAGGATAATCCTAAATTACCTCCCTACTTTTATGCTACATTAGTAAGTAATGACATTTTTAATACTTATTTTATGGATTCTTAGAAAGTAAACTATACAATGAACTGTATGGAATAGGACCCTTATCTGAATTCATTAGTTTATTATTTTTATAAATCATAATGCTTTCGTACGAGTCCAGTTCCCTAAAATTATTTACTTGTTTAACTAATTTTAAAGAAGATAAATCTACAGAGTGGTTGTGTTCTAAAACATGATGTGCAACACTATATTTATCCGCTCTTCCGTATTTCAAATGGGCAATATGCTCTTTGAAACGGGTACTGATAGAAATTGAAATACGGAAGAGCGGATAAATCTAGTGTTGCACATCATGTTTTAGAACACAACCACTCTGTAGATTTATCTTCTTTAAAATTAGTTAAACAAGTAAATAATTTTAGGGAACTGGACTCGTACGAAAGCATTATGATTTATAAAAATAATAAACTAATGAATTCAGATAAGGGTCCTATTCCATACAGTTCATTGTATAGTTTACTTTCTAAGAATCCATAAAATAAGTATTAAAAATGTCATTACTTACTAATGTAGCATAAAAGTAGGGAGGTAATTTAGGATTATCCTAATTTACATATTTGCATTATATAAAATCTGCCTTATCTCTGAAGTCTGTCAATTAGAATTCAGGTGCTTAGGATTTACCCCTTGTACTATTTACTTAAGTAATAGTTTAGTGGTAGGTATAAATTAGAGAAAAATTGTAATTTAGATTTAGTTTGCGTTTACTCCTGAAGATGACAACTTAGAGTTGTTGAAACGTGCGTTGAGTGTTGAAAATAAAGGTTTGGTGTTAGGATGCAAAACTGTGTTTTTACATTTGTGACACACCAAAGGTTCCACAGCTTTTCGATTAGAGAAATATAATAACCGGATATCAAAGGTATGGAAAAGAGGATAGATTACGACCATACATAAAAAAGGAAATACCGAAATTTCTAATAATTACAGAGACTTAACGATAACCTGTTCAATTAGTAGATTCTGAGAAACAAAACAGTATTACAACAAGCCGATCAACTTGGTAGTATATTCTGTTTGACCATGCAATATTAAAAACTTGAATATAGTGAAAAGTGGATCTACTGGTAGTAGATTCGAAGATAGCATACGACACCGAAACTGTTTCAAAACTATGGGGAGTTCTTGAAAGAACGAACAAATATGTAACAATAGTAGACGTAAGTAATGCATTATTTAAGGACACTACAGCCAAAACTAAAATAGGGAATAAAGTAAGAGTAGAATTCGATAATAACAAAGGAATAAATCAAGGTTGTTGTATGTCCCCAATTTTTATTTAATATTTATATGGATGAAGCTTCAAGGGTATTGAAGAGAAAGAGTATAGTGGTTTTGGAATGCCTATTAAGTGGTTTTGGAATGTCTATTAAGTTCGCAATTCTTTATACCCTATACTATAGGAAGACCAAGTAATGTTTGCATGGCATAAAGATGTTCTAGTATATATGTCTAGAAAGTCATAAAGGTAGATATCAAATATAATTGTATTATCTTTGTATTTATATTACCTAATGAGTAATAGTTTCAAACTTTGTTTAAATTTTAAACTTTCTATTTCCCAAGATCCTATGCTATTATCAACTCTCTTCTTCACAGTTATACTGAGTGCAGGTAAATGTTGAAAATCACCCATTTAGGTATTCCCATAATATTTACGTATACTATGATTGATCTGTGCCTCTGAGCGAAACCTCATACTGGTAAAAGGTACCTGAAGATTCACTCTATTTTTTACCACTTTTGGTGTAGTGCTCACATGTTTTGTGCTACTGACATATAGCTTATATTACTACATTTGTTTCTTAGAGCGCCTCATAAGTTTGGAGTATTTTTCATTATTTTTTTTCTATTTAAATGAGCTACAAAACTGTTGTAGTTACAATTTAAAGAACTAAGATGTAAACTGATGAAACTATTAGGTGAACAAGATAATTCAGAAGCAGCTTACGTCATGTTCTCACCACAACAATATGTATGGATGGAAAATAATAATAAAATTTAATTGCTTTGGTTTGAAAGTAATCCAGCACCTTTATTAGTAGAAAATATTTCAGTAACAGATGATTGTTTCAGTCTAAACTTGATGAAAATTCATTTTAATTACATTAAAACAAAAAATACTGTTAATTTTCACTGGCTTCTTCAGAAGTTTAAAATTGTATTATGACTAAGCCACTTAGCTTTGCGAAACAATTGTTAATATTTAATAAATTTGTGAAAATTAACAGTGTTTTTTTGTTTTAATCTAATTAATTTCGATAACATATAGATTATTTGAAATTTACTTTTCATTGCTACATAACTCATCATCAGGTTAGCTTCCCAGAATAATGTAGCTATGACCTGAAATTCTTCGACGCAAGTAAATGCCTTGTACGACGATTACCAGCGAAATGAACTTCTAGACATCAATGACGTCTAACCTTGTGCGGAGTATTTATTAAGTATATGAATGCAATCTTATGCTATTTACATATACCAACACTCTGACGGCGGTTCCCGGGTTTAGCAAAACTCTAAAAGCCAATATGAAATTTACTTTTCATAGCTAAACTAATAACCAATGGCAATATCACCTACCTCCAGATAATGACAACAATATTATTAAAACATTAGTCGCGTCTTAAAACTATAAATTAAGTGCTACAAAACGTTAGTTTATCACGGTGTACCTAATTTTAAATATCAATAATTTAGCTGTTTAGAATCTCACTTCAATATTAAATTAACTAAAAATCTCATTTCCATTTTAAGGGTTCCTTATATACAATACTAGCCGCTACCCGCGGTTTCACCCGCGTACAGAATGTTCAAGCTTTCGCAAAAAGAAATAACTTATGAAACATATGGATTATCATAATTAAAAAAATTTCTAAATTGTTTAAACCACCCTACTTAACTATAAATCCACCAATCCCGAATATATTTCACCCAAACTGCAAGTACTTATAACAATTTTATTCCATTTTTTTTAATCACCTTTAATAACTGTAACCCTACTTCACCCTATATTGCAACCATCCTGTATATGCTGCTATTTATTTGCCTCCCAATATAAATTTTTGAATACCTGGCTATAACTTTTCTCTACCTTATATTTCTGCTATGCAACTGCTTAAGGTCTATGCTGTACAACAACTATTTCTGATATTTTTATAACTACCTTTTAAAGTACAATTTCTCTTTACCCTATATTTTAGTCACCCTTTAAATGCAGTTTTTTCTAACATCATGTTAAACATACTCTTATACTATAATCTTGCTTCTACCCATATCTTAGATATTTCATATAGTAGAACACAAGTGTTCATGGTCTACCCTATATAACAATTATTTTTAACTTTTTTATATCCACCCTGATGGAAATACCGGTGGAACCCTTGGTGTGTCACAAATTTAAAGACATAGTTTTGCACCCTAACATCAAACTTTTATTTAAACATTCACCCAAACTGCAACTGCTTATTGGCTACCTTATATAACAATTTTATCCAACATTTTTTTAACCCCTTTGTATAACTAAGTCTACTTCCATCTACATTAAAACCAATACACTGCTGTCATTTTGTTAAACATTACAACTTATTTTTGAACCATCCTGTATAACCATAATTTTACTCTACAAAATATTTCAACCACCCTGTTCTGCATCTGCTTAAGGGCCACCAAATATAACATTTTTTAAACACTTAACTCTAACTCTGGTCGACTCACTATCTTATATATGCAACTGCTTATGAACTACGCTATATAACTATTTTTGAACCACCCTTTGAAGTATAATTTGTCTGAAGCCTGTATTTCAGCTTATATGCAGCTTTTTCTAACATTGTTTTAATCACTCTCTATGAACTATAATTTTACTTCGATTCATGTTTCAAATATTACATATATGCAACAGCTCAAGTTATATCCTACAAAAAAATATATCCAACGTTTCTAACTATAATTCTACTCCACCCGCTATTCCAACAACCTTGTATATGCAACTACTTATCGGCCACCCAATATAACATTTTTTGTACCACCCTGTTTAAGTATAAATCCATCAATACCCAATATATTTCACCAAAACCGCTACTGCTTATTGGGCGCCGTATAAAACAATTTTTTTCAGTATGTTTTTCAATCACCTTGTATGTATTACAACTACTGCTTATTGGTTAACCAATATAACATTTTTTAAGTAATTAACCATAAAACTTCTCCACCCTATATTTCAACTATCCTATCCTAACTACGGTATTTCACAATTTTGCGTCATATTTTTTTCAACGACAATATAAAGTATAATTTCTCTCCACACTTCATTATAACCACCATCATTTACAAGTTTTTCTAACCTTGTTTGAATCACACTGTATCACTATAACATTACTAAAGGTACCCCACCCTGTATAATTATAACTCTACACGACCCTATATTTCAACAACGTTTTATATGCAACTACTTATTTGCCACCCTGTATCCTTAGAATCCTACTCCACCCTATATTTAAACGATCCGGTAAATGGAACAGTTTGTAGATCATTACATTACATATTTTTTAAACCCACCTGTATACCAGTAATTATACTCCATGACATATATTTCACCCATCTTATATATGCAACTGCTTGTGGATATAAAACAAGTTTTCAACCACAACATAAACTATAATTCCACTCCATGTTATATTTCAAACACTCTGTATAAACAACTACTTCTAACATTTCTTCATCCCATTTCAAAACTATAATATCTGATGAACATAATTCAAAAATCCTAGCTGCTTACATATCACATTTTTTTCTAAAATTTTTATCCAAACTATAATATTTTACCCTTTTTCAACCACCGGGTATATGGAATTGTTTATGGCCTACTCAATATAACTAGACCACCCTGTTTAACTTATTCCACTCTCCCTTATTTCAACCACATTTTATATATGCAGCTTATAGGACACCAAATATAACTTTTTTTAGATTTTTTAAATCCATTTAATTCTACTCCGCTCTAAGGTTTCCTATATACAGAACTCCCTGTAAAATTACGCTCGTTATATCAGTTGATTTTTGATAAATCGAAACATGTTGCATTGGCACATTCCAAATTTTGAATAAAAGCTAAGCGGATGCCAGTATCTAATATTTTGTGCGTGTGGTGGAACCGATTGAGTAATTATAATACCCAACATGGTAGAAGTTTTTTCGCTATATCTACCGTTTCTGTCAATTTAGGGAGCTAAAATGTCTACCAGATTTTAACTCAAACTATAGGCTTTGCAACAAAAAAAGATTTAGCAAAATCAGTTCAGTGGTTCTTAAGTGATGCCCTAACAAACAAACAAAGAATCAAACAAACAAACAAACAGATAAACTTACAATTTTATAATAGTATAGATACGGATACCCTAATAATATCACTCCGGATTTCTGCCTCTGCACATCACAGCAATTTTCTCCTAAACCTGGACGGAAGAGGTTGAAATTTGGTATCAATGTATAGTTTGGTGACCTGATCAGTAGTACATATCGTAAAAGAATAAATTTTGATTTTAGGGGTACTTCTGGGGGGAAAAACTTAAAAAATCAACCGTTCCCCCCTGATCTTCGAAACTAATGACCCTAAAATTTTGCAAAAAAAAGGAAATATAGAACCTTGCCCGAACTTTACAGGAAAAATACGGAGAAAACATTAATATTAATTTTGGGGGGCAAATTATAAAATTAAATGAAAATTTAAAAATATATTTTTTTCAAATGCATCATGTAATACATAAAATGAAAGGTCCCATTCTGAGGAACACAAATATATTTTTTTCATATTAAAAAAAATAGTTAAAAAGATATTAACGACAATATACCACAATTTACCCATTCCCCCCCCCTTATCTCCGAAACTATAAAATGTACAGTTTTGAAAAAAATAGAGGTATAGGGTCTGACCTGAAGTTTACTGGAAAAATAAGAAGAAACCCCTACTTTTAATTAATTAATTAATTTTGGGGGGCAAATTATAAAATTAAATGGAAAATATGAAATTAAAATTGTTTCTAACGCATCATGTTATATATCAAATGAAAGGGCTCATTATAACGAAAACAAATATATTTTTTTCATATTTTTAAAATAAACAAATTAAAATATATTAACAAAAATATTAAATATTTTACTCGTACCCCCCCCCTTATCTCCAACCATAACCTGTAAAATTTTGGAAAAAAATAGAGGTGTAGCTCTTCACCTGAACTTTACTGGAAAAATAAATAGAACCCCCTAATATTCATTTTGGGGAGCAAATTATAGAATGAAATGGAAAATAATTGTTTCTAACGGATCAAGTAATATATCAAATCAAAGGGCTCATTATCACGAATACAAATTAATTTTTTTATCTCCGAAACTATGAGACGTAAAAATTTGAAAAAAAAAATAGTAAACGAACTTTACAGAAAAATCAGGAGAAACTCCCTAATATTGATTTTGGGGGTAAATGACAGAATTAAATGAAAAAGAAAAAATCAAACTTGTTTCTAACGTATCATGTAATATATTAAAACATAGGGCTCATTATGACGAATACAAATATTTTTTTTTATTTTTTTTAAATGAATATTTTAAAATATATATTTAAAAAAATTACTTATTCCCCCCTTTATTCCCCAAATTATAAGACCTGTTTTTTTTTGTTTACAGAAAAATACGAAGAAATCCCTAATATTAATATTGGGGGCCAAATTATAGAATTAAGGGGAAATAAAAAAAATTTAACGCATCATGCAATACATCAATTGAAAGGGCTCATTATAAGGAATACAAATATATATTTTTAAAATTAATTGTTTACAAAATATTAACATAACGATATAAAAAAATTCTCATTTCTCGCATTATTTCCGAAACCATACTATCTAAAATTTTGAAAATAATTAGGGATGCTGGGGCTCACTTGAAATTTATAAGAAAATTTATTAGAAAACCCCCAATAGTAATTTTAGGGACAAATTATACAATTAAATGGAAAATAATAATTCAATTTTCAAACGCATCATGTAATATATGAGATAAAAGGCTCATTATGTGAATTACAAATATATCATATTTTTAAATCATTTGTTTAAAAGATATTAACAAAAATATTAATCATCGACTTAATTCCCACTTTAGAAACTACACTATTTAAATTTTGAAAAATAGATAAAAATATATTTTATTTGTATTTTTAAATAATTTGAATAACAGATTTAATAATTTATAAGTTAAAACTTGACCTATTTTGCCCTTTATCTTCCAATCTACAGAGCCTCAAAATTCAGATAGTAGATTAGAAAATTAAATAGGTATGTATTCTTTGAAAAATCAAGCGAATCCTGAAGCAGACAAAATAAAAAGTCTATGTATGGAAAATGAAAGTGTATATTTTTTATAAATTTAAAACGCTTCCTTTAAAAGTTATTAGGGTAAATATAAGAAAATGCACTCATTCCCTGCTTGTCTGAAACTGGAATATTAGAATCTTGAAGGGTGTACGGAACCCTTAGTATGCGAGTCCAACTCACACTTGACCAAATTGTTTTTATTTAAAAACTACAAAAAAAAAGAATTTTATTCAAAATGTTATTTTAAATTAAAAGTTACCGAATAATTAATATTATATTAATATTATAATTTGATCAGTTGTTTCACCAAATATAATTAAAATAAATTGTTTTACTAATTAAAAACCACTTAAATCACATAAATATTTTAAAATAATTTTATTAATGTTATTATACATTTATTTGTTTAATTTCAGGTGCATTTTGGTGTGGATGATGTCTCCCTCTATGGCACGCCGACGGAACAGGACGGCCCAACGCCGTTGGGCACAACTGAGGCGGGCAAACAGAGTTTCATCAAGAACCAGTTACAAGCGCTCTTTCAACCCACCGACAACAAGCTGGCGATGAAACTCTTCGGATCCAAAAAGGCCTTGATGAAAGAGCGGATAAGACAGAAAGCATCTGGTCATTGGGTTATACATCCTTGCTCCAGTTTCCGGTGAGTACCGACTTATCTTATACTCACTGACACGTAATATTTCCGACCAGCAAGCATACCAGGGCCGTCAGATAAATTGTGCGAACTTAGCTGCAATAGTTAATATGTCTACATTTTTTATTTATAACATTAATTAATTCCCATATTTATATATTTTTTCTTCTGTCTCTGTGTTTTGGTTTTGGTATTAGACTGTTAACATAACATTTTGCCAAACTTATTTGAAACTTTCAAAGGTAGAAATTTCAACCCAATTGATTTAATACAAATTGCTATCCTTGAAAATGTTTGGGGTTCTTTAGAAAATTTTGAACACATTATATTGGCATTTGTAAAGGTATTATTTTTACAGATTGTTTGGCAGAGAATTATCAATAACACTTTAATTTGTACTTGAATCGTAAAATAATTTAATATCAAACCCGTTTAATGTTGAGATTAAAACTATCAGCACCTATTACCAGCTGAATTTTGCAGTACTGCTTTATATATTTTTTACAATAAATTGGTCAGATTGTTGTACAAATTGAAGTTATTTTCTTTCAGTCTTTTAAACTGACATAGTCAGCTGTACTATCAGACTTTTGTGATAACATTAGCCGTCACCCGGAGTTTCACCCACATATGTTTTTTCTACCTTTTTTAACTACCCTAAATAACTATAAATCCACCAATCCTGAATATATTTCACCTATATTGCAAGTGCTTATGGGCCTTATGCATTGTGTTAAACACAGTGTATAACTATAATTTTGCTTCGCCCCGTATTTCAGGTATTCCCTATAGTAGGATGCAAGCTATTCATGGTCTACCCTATATAACAATTAGTTTAACATCTTTTTAATCCACACTGTAAAACTATAATTCTACTCCGCCTTTGATTTCACCCACGTTGAATACACAACTACTTATGGGCTACTTAATATAACATTTTTGTACCACTCTGTATTAATATAAGTCCCCAACATATTTCATCTAAACTGCAACTGGTTATTGCACACCCTATATAATAATTTTATTCAATTTTTTTAACCGCCGTGTATAACTATAATTCTACTTCCATATATATTTAACCCATCCTATATATACTGCTGCCAATTAGTCAACCATTATATTTTATTTGTCTATCAGGTTTTGAACCATCCTGTATAAATATAATTTTACTCTACACCCTGTATGTGCATCTGCTTAAAGGCCACCAAATATAACATTTTTTAAACACTTAACTATAAATCTGCTCCACTCTACATTTTAACTAACTGATCTATGCAACTACTAATGACTTCGCTATATAACCAGTTTTCTGGTATTTTTTAACCACCCTGGAAAGTATAATTTGTCTCCAGCCGTTATAACTTTTTCTTTCATTGTTTTAATCACACTGTATAACTATTCAATATGCAACAGCTCGTATTCTATCCTACAAAATGTTTCTAATATTTTTTTATGCACACTATTTAACTATAATTCTACTCCATCCTCTATTTCAATCACTTTATATTAACAACTACTTATCGGCCTCGCAGTATATTATTGTTTATACCACCCTGTATAAGTACAAATCCATCGACTCCCAATCTATTTCTCCAAAACCACAACAGGGGCACTTTAATATAACAATTTTGTTCAACATTTTTTTGAATTACATTGTATGTTTATCTCTACTTCAACCTGTATTACAATCATCCTGTTTATGCTGCTGCTTATTGATCAGCCAATATAACATTTTTTAAATAGTTAACAATATATCTATTCCACCCTATATTTCAACTATCCTATCCGTGCAAATTTTAATGAGCTCTGCTATTTCACAATTTTTCCTCATATTTTTTGAACCACAATATAAAGTAAAATTTCTCTCCATACTACATTTAAACCACTCTTCATATGCAACTTTTCTCATTTTGTTTGAATCACACTGTAACTAGAAGCGAAAGCAGAGAATTATGCGAACCGACCTGAAGAGGACAGATGTGACTCTGCCGAAACGTCGTCATTTTACCATCGATCCCGGCAGGGATCAATTATCAACTACGCGGATGAATTCCTGCAAACCACCTAAAACGTATATATATATATATATATATATATATATATATATATATATATACGTGGATGATTCATCCGCGTTTTGATAACTGATCCCTGGCCGGGATCGATGGTAAAGAGGGAGAGTCACCTGCCCTCTTCAACACCTTCTGCTTTCGCTTCTAGTTACTCGAATTAGACGCGCCCGGTGTTATATAGTCGCGGCTCCGCCTACTCACAAAATGAAAATTCCCTGGGGTTGAGCGCCTCCCGCCTGCTGATTTGTTATTTCCTTGATGTTCTCATTAGGACGGGATCCGGAACCCTTGGCCATACAGTGTTTAATAGAATTTTCCTACAATTCATAAGTACTTCATGCTAACTTCCTCATCACCACCCGGGTGTTCTAGCCCTCTGGTGTTCTCAACTATTCACGTCGTCGTCAAAACCTTTATAGCAGATCACGTCTAGCTGACCAGGACAACATCACAGGAATCTCATACAGTTTAAAGGGATCCTCGTCTTCGGACCTCAACACCGCTTATTTTCTGTCTGTAGACAAAGTATCGATATTGTGTCTCCGTAGAATTCTAATACTGTCCGTGGTACTCTTGACATACGGTAAATAAGCCTTGGTTATTGGTGTCAAAGAGCTCCTCGTCTGTTCGTCTCGGTTTTGTAAATCCGTTTTGTCAAATCAGATCTAATACTGTCCATATGTTGTCCTGGTCATATCTTTGTGATATACTAAAGTTTTGACGACGGCTTGTATTGGGCTGGGGTGATAGAATTAGCATATATCTGTTGGTGTGAGTTGCTTTCCTATATATATGGCCAAGGGTTCCATCTTCCCCTCTTATAGATTATCAATGGCAGTTGATTATTGGCCACCCTCATTGAATTTTATTTTGTGATGGATGCCTTAGGGTGGTCTAAAAATGTTTGAGGTGTTCCCTTATAAATACAAATATCAATATCCAGACTCAATCACTTGAAATGTAGAACGGTTTTATGGCCCGCCCAACCTCAGTGACTTCTGGTCAGTTTTGACGTAGTGTCCCTTTTCACCCCGTATCGAACTAAGCCTTGGATATCTTATAATAGAAAAATACAAACATCTTAACAATTGTAGACTATATATGCAGCTGCTTAACTGATAACACCTATTTTTTTACGAGATTTTTTTACCAACGATACAAACAAGTGGAAGGAGCTAATTCTACTCCACTCTCACCTATCCTATCTATATATAGAACCTTGTAAGAACGCTAACTTAATGCATATTATGATTTTTGATGCGTGCGGTTAAACCACTAGAGTATGTTACCCAATGAATAGAATATAAATGGACCCGGCACTCTCATATAAGACTAAACGAAAAATAAGTTGAAACATGAGACACAAATAGAGACACAGATATATTTGTTTACAAATATTTCGGCTCCAACATTAGTGTCCAACTACAATAAATTAAAGGTCATGTTATTCAGATTCAAAATAGTAGAACTACGTCCTAATCCACAAATATAAGTATAATAAAATCCATTAAAAGAGGTATACAATAACAAAAACAATTAGTGGCTTAGTTACTAATATGTAACTGTAATTATCAAAACATTTATTTATTGACGTAAAATGTTCGGCAAACGAATATGCCGTTTGCCTGCGTGTAAAACACTGAAATAACACTTTATTATTGTTTTTTATACTTAAACAAAATAATCACTGATTTCAAACAAGTTTCAACACCAAAAACACTTTAAAAAATATAAATTACGAAGTTAACCTCAATTCAAAATGTAAATAAGCAAACTTGCGCTGTTGCCTGCTGGACAACCGGCGTAAATTACCGCCATTCAGGCGTTCAGTCAATGCGTACATGCTCAGATTTACGTCTTAGTGATTACAATGAAATGTAGTTTGGCAATTTTGGCATGGGTAAGCGGCTGTTTACTATTTTCCGGCAAACATTTTTCAACCCATTTTTTAATGTAAACAGGCAGGTCCATTTATATTAGTAGTCATTGGTCATGTAGGGAATAAATTGTAAATCAAATTTCAAGTCAAACTATAGGCTTTTCAACAAAAAAATCAGCAAAATCAGTTCAGTTGTTCTTACGTGATGCCCGAACAAACAAACAACTACAATTTTATAATAGTAGAGATATAGATATACCAAGTTATTACTGTACTCTGTTCTGACCTGTCGAGTAAGGTATATATTTTACTTATTTCTCAATTTTTCGATCAAAGCGCTGCGATTTGAAACGATGTATTTATCTCGGCTAATATCGGCCGTGTCAGGTTAATTTTTTCTTAAATTGATGCTTATTAACCAGATTTTCAATGTTTTTTGTTACAAGGATCTAGCATAGTCGGTATATTTCAGTAAACTACTTTTTTCACTTTCTGGTTTAAACTGCAAGTGAATGGACACAAATTTTCTAAACTAAAGTTGAAAGACTTTTTCTAGCATCTCTCGCAAAAAATGTCATATTCTATTATAGCTTTTATTTACTATTTTTATCAAGTATAATTTTAAACAATTTTTCATGTTTTTCCGTACACGTTCAACATGCAAACTGTCGAATGTTTTGTTTTTCAAATTTTTAGTACAAAGCAATGGTTTCCTGAAATGGGATTTATAACTAGACTAATACTGCTTAATAAGACTTTTGTTTCCAAATGATGCATTTTTCTAATAAAAATAAGGATGACTTTAAGATAAACGATAACAGTTGCCGCGGTTCGGTCGGCATTGCATAAGAAATAACCGTAAAATTTATGAAGTTTGTCTTTCTACGGTTCAACTATCTAATAATACAATGCAACCGCATTATTTTTATGAAATTTCCTCGAAATGTGTGCTTGAAATTTTACTTTGAACGTAGAGAAAATAGCGGCAAAAATTGAAAAAAAACTTTGTCACACAAAAAAAATTGAATCGCACATAGCACCGCTGAATTACGGATATATTGTTAGGGTGCTACATCCCTAGATCGGTGAATAGGTCGTTGGGGAACAGTTAAACCACCAGCAAGAGCAAGATCACCTGACCTTGCACAACTTGATTCCTTTGGGTATACATAAAAAGAAAGTTTATTCTAACAAACCTCGTCATTTGTCAGAATGACGTAAATGAGTTGAAAACATTTGTAGAGATATTTCATCTGAAATGATCAAAAGTATATATATATATTTTTATCAAAACATCTAACCTCACCTTCACTGACTGTGTTAAATTACCTTGCCTTCACTGCCTGGAATCTCTACCTTGTCATTTTAACTCATGTAAGCCATATGACGGCACTTTTAATGCATTTGACATTGCCATGACCATCGAGTTCATGATAAGTCAAGATAATATTCTGACGTGAAATTCTAAACCCGTAGTAAAAGATGACATTCTCTATTTACAAAACTAATTTGAGCTTGATATGATCTCCAAAATCATACATAGTTCAAATCCAAGTTCAACAGTGAATAGTCAGAAAAAAATCCCAAAACATTTAGCTGTAAAGTTTTTAGCTATAACTGTATCCTGGCGTATTATGGGGTTGCCTTACTTTGAAACAATAATTAATTATACATCCATCAAGCGATCTAGTGCTTTACTGAGAAACACTATTTGCAACACAATAGGACGAAGTGTCAGAGTATTCTATAAAGTGTTATTCTATAAGAATCTGGCGAATCCGGTGCATGAGATAGCAATTGGAACTGTAATTCATTAATTTTGGGCCATTGCTATAACGGATTTGTGAGCTGGTGCATTGTTTTGATGAAACAACACTTTCTTCTTGGTCAAATGCAGCCGTTTATGCTTGATTTCATCGTTCAAACGTTGAAATAAGTTCTTATAATATAATTATCCCATACACATCCAAATGGACCGGACTTCGCCTTCTTTGGAGCCGGGTCTTGCGTCTCAGTCCATTGTTTTCGTTGGTCTTTTGTTTCAAGTGTGAAGTCATGGACCTAGGTTTCATCCATGGTCATGAAATGTAAAAATTCTTCTTTGTTGCTGTGAAACTCGCTAAACATTCAATTGAAATATCTTCACGACATAGTTTTTGCTCGAGTGTGAAAAAACGCTGCATCCATCATGCACACAGTTTTCTCATGTCTAAATTTTCAGATAATATGAGATGTACCATATTTTTTTGAAATGCCGACTATGTTTGCTAGCTCGCTTTCAGACGATGATCATTTAGTAGCGCTTTGAAGATTTTCTTCACCATCTCTGGAGTCATCTCCTCATTTGGTCGACCACCGATACCCCCCTTGGCAGCTTGTACGGCCGCCTTTAAACTTCCCAATATTTTACTATTGTAAACGAAGGCGTAGAGTCACCCAGAGTAAAGTCTAGTTCAGCTTTTATATTGGTTTGGGCCGAGGCCTTTTAAATAAAGTATTGTATCACATAACGATGAACAGTTTTCCCATTTTCACAAATTTCCTGAAAATTGATACTTCCAAACAGATACTAAACAACGTGGCGTCTTCAAATTTTAAACGTATGCTTCAAAGACATCTCTAGGTTGGCCTGGGTATTTCTGGATTAGTTTTTTTGCGTTTGCTATGCCGAAGATTGAAATACAAACTTTTAAATTGAATGTACGGACAATAAAGTAAATTCAAATGAATTCTATGACGCATTATGCTAAAGATTGTATAATTATTATGTTCGTTTCAGATTGTTAAAAAAAGAAGTTGTTGCAAAATAAAAGTTTTGTAAATCTCACGTAAAATGCCCACGAAAAATATCTCAAGGACCAAGAATCAAAACCACAAGTCAAAATCTTGATTAGTTATGTGTTTTACAAATGAAACTTTCTGTCAAGTTTCAGAAAAGTTTCAATGCTCCAACACAGCATACAATAGCTATCCAGGATGGATTTCTTTTAATTTTTCGCAAAAAATAACCCACTAACTAACCAATCGGATAGTTCAACATCCCATTTTGTAGATTTTAAAAATGCATATTTGATACGAAATTTTTTTATTCTTTGCTGAAAACTTACCAAAAATTATTAAAATTATGATTTCTCCATTTTAAACACCCTCGACAATTCATTAAGAAATAAAAACAAATTATCAACATTTTATAGGTAACATGCGATGTACCTAAAAAAACAGTCAAATACTTGTGAAGTATTTTTGTAACAAAAACTTACAATTTCCTGAACTTGTATCAATATTGCACTGCTCACAGAGTTATATTTGGTTTTCGTATGAAGTACTATTACCTTATTTCCTTTTAACAAAGAGGACAAAAAAGCGGCAGCCATTCGGGACTGAACGATGTCTCTCGTTATCTCACTGTCTCCCTTTCTCTTTTTTGTGTCATTCTGAGTAATGGATATAAACTGCAGGTGAATTAAAATAATTGTCACTTCAATTGTTCCGATTCAAGTATTAATTAATTAATTGCAAGTGAGAATATGACGCGCAAGTTAATTTAAATTTTCAAATACATAATTTTTCACATTTTAATTTATTTCAAAACAATTATATATATATATATATATATATATATATATATATATATATATAGTGGTTTCGGTTTAAGGGATATTGACTACTGTCTTGTTAATGTTTTGTACTCTTCAACACCATAACGTTGTATTTTATTGATTATTTTATTGTAACTTAATACCAATGGACCTTCAGTCTTATCTCAAGAATTTTGCTGCCCTGAAGAAGAAACAATCTGTTTCGAAAGCTAGGCTTGTAAATAAAGAGTACAAAACAATAACAAGACAGTAGTCAATATCCCTTAAACCGAAACCACTATTATTAGAAGTGACTATTAGCTGTAACATATATATATATATATATATATATATATATATATATATATATATATATATATATATCACTCAGTGTGTAATCCAACAAATGTTTAATGAAAGAACACTTTAAATGATTCTTTTGCATTTAAGATATACCTTTGGATTCTTTTCTCTTTATGATATTTAAAATTATGGCACCTGGAAAAATGTTTTTTACAAGCACATATGCTGCTCCTTGAAAATCATTTGTAAATATTTTTTAGGCCTTTTGCAACGATAATGACAGATAACTGACCTATTCTTTTTTAATCTTACAATTAGCTACCGCTTTTTAAAAAATGTGGTCCAAAAAATATTTACACATTACACTAATGCAACTTACAACGCAATAATCGCTATATATAGGGTAATTCACCTTATCTGAAACGAAATAGCATGGCTAAACGTATCAACGATAGACATCTATTATATGTACAGGTCGCCCTAAATATAAAAAAATCAATATTTTATTCATAAGATAGATTTTTTCAAAATTGATTCGGTTAGTCATGATATTCCGTGTCGAATAAGGTGAATGACCCTGTATAAGCAGCAAACGTGTAGGGATATGAGACACTTGGAGCCTTCTTTAGTTGCACCGTTCAAGTAGGCAAGATTTTCGTAAGTTATTACGAAAGAAGTACATTTCGAATCAAATG
The DNA here is from genome assembly GCA_034190945.1 of Octodonta nipae. Classification (NCBI taxonomy): domain Eukaryota; kingdom Metazoa; phylum Arthropoda; class Insecta; order Coleoptera; family Chrysomelidae; genus Octodonta; species Octodonta nipae. Next base: position 40,208,536 of record CM067217.1, on the reverse strand, counting down.
CAATTTCTAGTTAAGCATTTCAATCCCATCTATTTTCGTATGTGTCAGTAAAGGCCTTTGTTAAGAAGCTTTCGCTTCAAAAAATTTCACTAAATGCTGCTTTCTTAGTGAATTTTATTTATTTGCCTCCTTATTTTTTCTTAAAAATATTGTTCTATACATGGTGTACATCATCAATACTTATGATTTAGTGATCCTCTACCTAGAGGTGTTCTGTCACTTTAGCTTATTCCCTTCTATTTATGTATTTTTATCAAGCGTGAATTCCTTTAAATCTATCAAAATCTTAATATTAAACGAAGGAACTTTATTTTCAGAGGCATTAACAACAGTTTCTAAACTTTGTTAAAATTCTGTTCGTTTTAGTTCTCTTTAAAAAAATGCAAAGATATATTTATATTTTACAAAATTTAATGGAAAGAGTTCTGAGGAAATATTGAGAACTTGACGATTCAGCATCTCTCAGGCATAGTAATAAATCATATAAGATTAAGGTTTGAGTATCGTTCTTCCATGCGTTTTTAAGAGGGTCACCCGAAATTATATTTCGTCTCATAAAGCATTGGAAGTTTATTCGATGTTCTTTGAAATAGCAACACGTGATGGATAAGGTTCCTTTATATGACATTAGTGCTTCCGTTCTCCAGAAAGTGAAATTCAAATATGTAAATTATCAGAATGATACCGAACTTGAATAACAACTTCATGAAATTCTCAGTTCGGGGCCGGATAAAGGACTAACATTCGCTTGGTGATTTATCACCAAAAATCTGGGAAAAATCCTTGACTTTGTTCTAGGGAACAAATATTTCGAATGGATATGAAGGAAGAAAAGTGATGTTTTTCACAATAACAAATGACAAATTAGTTTACTAAGAATATTACATTAAATACATTGATTAACGTTGTTTAAGCAAGGATGTATTAGTTAACACTTGCACATAAGCCAGAATTCATTCTTTATTTATACATTTTAGTATGCTTACATCCTACCGTAAATGTACGGATTTATCTTCAAAATTCAAAAATCTTCATTTACAAAATTCCATGAGAATGTCATAAATTTTATATTACAGAATATCTAGGCGTGATCTAGGACATAAAATATAATTTGACAATTAAATTTTTTAATTGATGACTATTGTTTCGCTTCCGCTTCTGTAGAATTCAATCGTGTCTAGTTGATGATATTTAAGAATGAAATTACTATTGGTAATCTCCTTTTGAACAACCCTATATAGGGTTAGTTAGTAATGTTTTTCATAGGTTTTCCATTTCCATTATAACGTTAATTGAATTGAATTGAAACAAGTGAATTTTTTCACCATACGTTTTGCAACAAAATCACCCCTAGGAGTGTCACATACAAATTCTGTAAATAATTGTTTCAAGTTCTACTTGGATTTTTTGTGGTAACCTGTATATGTTATAGTAACATTGTCAGAAACTTTCAATTTCAAAATTCATAATTCATTGAATATACGAAATCAGTTTTGAACCTTGAAAATTTCGGATGACTTACCGTAATTTTCTTTATAATTTTATGACGGGATTTTCCTCGATGATTAATTCGGCCCAATGAAATTTGGTCTGTTATTTTGGTTGAAAGGCTATACTTTGATATATCAACAGACAGTCTGCAGCAATGTGGCCTAATCGCCCACAATTTAAACATTTAGGAGGTGGAATTGGTTTTCTAGCCTAAAAAGATGACTTAAGTGGAACAGATTTATTTACTTTCTGTTCCTCAAAATAGGATAGTTGACGTTGTCGTCTTATACGAGAAAGTGCTTCAAGAAGATCCTTCGGATAGAGGTTCTGAATCGGTAAGTAGGATGCTTAGGACCATAGTGTCAATGAGAGTGGTTTGAGCTTCTTTCTGCTCGTTGCTTAAACTAGAAGCTTTTTGGGTACATGAGTTCATTTCGCACTCAAAACCTGAAGTCTGTTATAGAATGACGGAGGAAACTTGTTTCAAACGTTGGAGATCGTGAATTAAAGAAGACAGATCCCTAGAGTCTCGGAAGTGTCATGTTAGAAGCTGCTTAATTTCGAGGTACGACGCGGGGTTTCTAGAATAAATTAATTGCGCCGCTTTCCCCTTTAATTTTTGTTCGGCAGTAGACATATCATACGCACAATTCTACGCATCTATAAAAGCGGCCAAGGAAACTTGGTCGCCTTCAAACTCTGGGATTATTGAAAATATCTCAGACAACCTATATTTCCTCGACAACTGTGTTGTTCTGTGGTTGTGCCATTTCGATTTAATAGAATTCGAAACGAGAAAATGTTCAAATCAGAAAATTATAAAACAAGATAGAAAATTACTATGAATAAAAATGGTATAAAAATCGATAAATTATTAAATTTGTAATTGGGAAAATTCCAAAGTTATTTGTATGATAAAATGGTAATAATTAAATAAAATGTAAATAGAATTATTAAATGTAATGTAATCAATTAATCAAAAATTCAATTCACTGTTTGAATAAAAAATCAAATAATCAAGTAATAAATAAAAATAAGTAATTGAATCAAATATTATCATCAATTAATAATAATATTATATATAACGATCCACTATTACTCACATCAACAGGAAGATTGAAAGATCCGCGTGTTACTTTTTATCACAGTTGGGACTTCTTCCAGGTTCTTGCTCCGTTAAGGGATAGAATACGCCGCTACCAGTTAGAATACTTGTGTTGTAATAACGTTAGACGGATCCTACTGACTGCGTCAATTTGTTATTCACACTTCTCAATTTTGTTTTTTTAAAGATTTTGATTAACTTAAACAAAATAATAACTTTTAAAATACAATTTGTAATAATTATAAAATTATCTAACAGTAGATTGAGTAATAATGAATACGGAATAAAGAAAACTTACAATATATGACATTCGCAATGATGAATCAGCATTGCACACACGATTCTCACGGATGTTCTTGGGATTGTAATACGATACTGCACCTGTTGCTGACTCAGCGTAGAACTATGAAATATATATATATATATATATATATATATATATATATATATATGAACTAAGCTAGGTTCCGGGTGAGAACCGCGTCTGAATTTATTAAATACTCGACGTTTCGACTCCTGCGTCGGAGCCATTATCAAGAGACAAAAAATGAAAAAGAGTTTCAGACTCTAGATCGAACTCGGGGCCTCAACCTGTTTACTCCCCAAGATATATATATATATTTGACAGCTCTAGCTTAAAAGGCGCAAACCGATCCTTAGCTGTAAAAATGTATTTTATTATTAAAAGAACTACCAGTTTTGTTTTCTAAAGAACTAAAGTTTACATTAATGAGTGTAAATGAAATAAAAAATATACCATAGGTCTCTACAAAAAATATTTTACATTCTTAACGAACAAATCTATAAATTATAATTAAATGTTACCTATTATATTGCAAGAGTAATTGAATATTTTTTCATATACCTGAAAACTGCACTATTAACTTTCTAGAAGATATGGATCAATTTTTTCGGGCATCAAAAGTCTTTCCTTTTTAATAAAGACCTGGTAGGTTGAAGCGACTATTTATTATCGGAAATAATCAATCAAATTTGCATCTCTTTCACACAAGATAAAAACCAGCCCATAAATCTTCTACCTGACTTTGTAAGCAACTTTTCTCACAGATTTTTTTTAACATAAAGGTCCATCTGGGATCCTGCCTCAGGTTCTTTCACACAAGTTTCTAGACGCATTGTAATTTTTATACAAAAGTAGGTATTAAATGATTTAAGACCAGTTTATCTAAAATATTATAAATCGTAATCTCAGGTATTTAACAAAAATATGGATAATAGTATTATGGTTGTTGATATTGATAAAAGAAAAATTAAAAGCTACAAGAACTTTTATAACGTCCGTTTTGACAATTGTTTATACAACATTTTGTCCATAATTTCTGGTAACTTTCTCGAATTGCAAATAAAGAAATTAATTCTCTTTATTAGGAAATCTATATCCATGAAACTGTAAATTGTAATCTTCAATGTATTATAAGAAGATTTTTCATGACATCTTAGACACTTATAAGGTAGAAAATTAAATCAATTAAAAAAAACAAATATACTATAGAAAATCATTTTGATTTCAATGGAGCGATATTCGCTAAAACGAACTTATGTCTTCATAAAATGTCGGATATTCCTAATCAACAGACATATTAAACGCTTTCCGATAAACAAGTGAAGAACTGCATTATTTTGGTCCTATTCATTTAGGTATACAAACTCTCAAAGTATTAACTTAGAATAACTCTAGCTCAGATTCTAAAGATATCAGTTTTATAATGACGATATGCCCATTGCTATAGTATATGATAATAATTGCTATCTTCTAGAAAATAATTAGACATGTGCATAAAAGTTACCATCAAGAAATATGAATAGACATCTTCAGATGTGGTTTTATCATCTTAGTTCCTGACAAGATACATCCAACCGTTTGGACGATAATATGGATCATTTTGCCTTGAGTAGTGTAACATTAGACTAACAGATGATATTATTTCTTTACTTCTGACTTTCTATAAATGTCAGGCAACGCCTCCGTGAGCTGTAGTGTATTACTTTCTCTCCAGTCCAAATTTCTAAATACTTATCTGCCAGTAAAAAGAATTGTCAATAAAGAGGTAAAGGTGGTAGATATGATGTCATCTTATGTTGGTCTTGCACCATGGATCATTGCCCCAACGTAAGTGGTCCTTTAGTAACTCTGTGAGCAAGTATTTACAAATTAAATGTTAAGATTTGCAGCATTTTGTATTCGACAAAGGGGTACCAAAAACTAGTTAAAAGAACATAACAAGATAGTTTAAACAACTCAACGGCCTAGAAATGAAGATCTTGTTTATCAAGAAATTAAACACAAGAACCTATATCCACCTGAACAAATAGAAATTGCACACCCACACCACTTAACTTTGTAATCTCGTAGATAAACTTTTAGGTTTGCATTGACTTCCTTAAATATGTATCATATTCACTTCTAAGTCAATTTATTCGCATGTCAGAATTTTCCAAAGGAGATGTTTAAATTTATTATTGTTATGGTAAAACATAGATGCTATAGTAAGGAGTAAATGATTAAAATTTGGTAATGTTAAACAAAACAAACTGTTTGATGGGATCCAAAACCGATGTAGTAATGTCTAGAGTACGTGTATGCTGCATGTATAGTCAGCTAAGTGAATTTGAAAGAGGTCGAATTATTGGTTTACGGAGACGGGTTTTTCATTTCGAGAAATCGCTAACCGCATGAACAGAAGTCCAACTACTGTTCGTAATACCCAAAATCGGAGAAGAGTATGCTCCGAACGTTGCAGGGGCACACATAAAATTCAAGATCGACGTCTAAGACCTTTAGAGACCGATTTTCAACAATTCGAAATTTGACTGATGAGTGGCTAGAAGAATAAGGCCTTCTTGTAAGTGTCCGAACGGGTTAACTTCGTATAAAATCTTTTGGATTGCAGCGTCTGCAGCATTATCGACCCCCTCTGACCACTGAGAATCGACGGGAATAACTGCAGTGGTGCAGAAAACGATAACATTGGAATGTGGATAGGAATTAGGTCGTCTTCACTGATGAGTAGACATTATGGCCGAAGAAGAGTTAGACGACGTCTAAGAGAAAGACGTGAACCTCCATTTGTGTCACCGAACAGTAGGCCTTATGCCAGTATGGGTCATTATTGCACATAGAAGTAGGTCACCCTCAAGTCTTTGTTCGAGGCAACATGATAGCGTAACGTTATCTTCAGGAAGTAGTAGAGCCGTATGTAATCCCTTAGTTTAATCGGTTCATGGATCCCATATTTCAACAAGGTAACGCTAGGCCTCATATTGCTTAGTTTAATTTTTTTGACAGACCCATGTCAATCTGTTGCCATGGCCGCCTAAGTCCCCCAATCTTTCGACCATAGAACATGTTTGAGATTGTACGTTCGAAGACATAGCATTCATCAAGAAGAAATAGACCACCTTATTGAATCAATGCTAAGACGTGTTGGGGAGTGTATAGATAACCGCGGTGGACAAACACATTATTAATGAACTTGATTTTAAAAAAATTAACTTCTTGGTATTTTTTATTCAAATTTTAATCATCTCATCTGGGTGTTGCGATTTCTTTGTCAATGAGTATATATGGGCAGTAATTTCAAACAAATATTTGGAAACATTAAAAACCATAACTGTTTAAATGGCATATTCTATCTCTTTTTTGTCAATGTATTTTATTTTCTAGATAATTTAATTTACATTTTTCACTTCATGGCAATTATTATTATTCCGATTCCTGGTAAAATCTTATTCGTCATCCAATGACATAAGAGAATAGAGCAAGATATTATGAAATGTTGTAGAAGAAACTGAATCAAGTAAACTGAGAATATTAACCTAAAATAAACATTTTCCGGCCCCATTCCTGCAGGTAAACTGTATTTACCTAAAATTGAAGGTCAAAAAACTTAGTGAATAGTAGAAAATATATTAAAGGTTTGAATTTTCATTGGATCATCTCTTTTTTTAGTATAAACCTACAATAATATACCAAAATAATTTTCATAAATTTAACTCAAGTGAAGTATTAGAGATAGCATAGAGATCGCTTAATTTTCTAATGTTGCCTCAACTTTATTTCTTATAGAGATATACCCTTTCAAAAGTAATGAAATAGATCGGGTTTCGACCACTGGGCGACCGCTAGTTATTCATAATTCTTCTAAAACAAATAATAAATGTTGCATTTCTTAGCGAAAGAGAATGTAAACCTTCTATATATTAAATTTAAATGTTTTAATCCACTATACTTCTTCCTTGACCTAGTAGTTAGTAATGATGACATTTCCTTAATCCTGTAACTTTTTCGGAGTATTAACTTGACACTATAAAACTTGTTTGTTACACTCAGATAATAGAAACCTGGTAGAGTGTAATAATAATTTTATTGTTTTTTAGCTATTCCATAAAAATATCAGTATTTTATTCGGAGAGTTTTACCGTTTGAAAAGTTTTATGTCGAAAAAAATGAGGAAGTGAAATTAATGGTAGATAGTTATTTCTATTATTACTACATTTTATGAATTGCATTCAATTCTGAGTTCTCTGTTACATCATTCAATAAGTATTGTTCTAGAAATTCAATTATTCATGATAAATGGAAAAATTAAGTTCCGGCACTTGCAGATAAAGTCATAGAAGCATGCTCTGCTTATTATCTTAGGTAAGGATTCCAAAAAAATATGTATATTCATAATATTAGGATAAACTGCTGTTTTCCGTGGCCTATTGGAATTATTGCCCAACGTTTGTTCTGCAATGGCGGCAGACATCTTCAGCGACGCGTATCAAGGTGATATCTTGTTGAATGCTCGAGACGAATAGGACGCGAGCGGTGGTGCAGTGGTATTTATAGGTGACTCGACGAGTATGGTAGGCTCTGATTGCTCAGTGGAGTTAGAGTGGGCGTGAACTGTGCATCTAGCAGGTTGCTTTGGTATCGCGCCTAGTAGTACAGGATACCAAATTTTCTTCAGTGTTAGATTTAAGACCGTCTTCATTCTATTCAGATTGTTTATATATTTCAATAACATGTCGCTGAAGACGAGAATAGTAGTGGGATGAGGTGGATTGCATGGTGTTTTGGTAATGTCTGTCGTTGTTAGCGACGGCTGATTTGTCAAGTTGTATCAATCGACAATTCAGCTTATCTTTTAATACCCATGTGTTGATGCTCCGCTATGTAGTACCGATATATACCACTTCACCTGAACAAGGTATTTTGTACACTCCTGGAAACGACAAAGGGTAACTAAGATATTTAGGAGATCGGCGAAGTTGATGAGTATGTAGTTTTAACCTTATGTTGCGTTTTTTATGTAATGGTTTGTTGTCTTTTTTCGTATTGTTTTTTTAATATTTTCAATGGCCAGCCTAAATAGTTGACCATATTTAAAAAATAAATTTGATGGTGATAACAGTGAGCAAATATTTTCTGTATTTTTATATCTATTAAATAAAATTATTTAAGAAATATGACAAAATTGTGAAAATTAATGTGGTTAAAATAGTAGGTTACTGTTGCAAACAATATGTAAAAAAGTCAGAATTAAACATCCTATGGCTTTCAAAATTCTTCAATCTTATCTTGGATGTATGTACAGGGTGCCCTGGAGTTTTTCCCAAAATACTCATTATTTTGATAATCGCAAAAACATTTCCCAAAAGGGGGCACTAATCAAATTGCATCATCGTCACCCCAGCGGTAGCTACTCATTTTTTTTAAATAGGGCCCTACCATAAGTTCCTCGTTTTAAATCCTGTTTAAAAATGAATTCAACGGTGCGTCGTTTTTAATATTCGATCAACAGTTAAGGAATTTGCAAACTAAAACGTGATTTCTGGATATTTTTCTGATCTCTGATGTTGTTGACGAATATAATTAAAATAAATAACTCCCTTATAATTTTAAAAAATTTTTGCTATTACGAAAAGTAAAATGAAAGTTACCATGTATTTTAAATCATTTTCTTGTAACATATTTCCGATATGTTCTCCATTGTATAGTAATTTTTGAGATGCGCGCCTGTATATATATATATATATATATATATATATATATATATATATGTATATATATATATCACTTCTCATGTAGCAAAAATTTTAGTAACTTCTTTCGTTACCAAACAAAAAAAAATTGCTAGTAAATATCTTAGTTTCTTTCCATAGTCGCTTCAATTTAGTTAAGCCTTACTTCTTATTTTTCTTACTCGACAAAATGGTTTACACATATGCGGCAAAAATTGAAATTATTATTTTTTACATTCAGAGTAATAATTGTACTAGAGAAACTGCTCATAATGTTAATGAGAGGCATCGAGGAATACTCGTGAGGCATAAATACATTACTGAACTGTGGAGCAAATTCAACAACACGGGATCCGTGGTTAACAAAAAACGCGAGCCAAGAAGGATCGATGACTTTGAAGTAGACAAAATCTTTCGTTAACATCAGATGTTCGACGAATTAGTTTTCAAAGAATTCTGAAACGTAATAAGTTCCATTCCTACAAAATCAGACCAGTCCAAGAATTAAATGAAGACGACTTTGACAGAAGAATAGATTTCAGTGTAATATTGTTTGGTCACATAATCAACAATCCGATTTTTTTAGACAATATTTGCTTCTCCAACAAAGCTCCTTTTATTTAATTGGTAAGGTAAATCTGCCTTGCAGTGGATGGAGACCATTTCGAAAATCAGTTATAACAAAATGATAAAAAACAGTGTCAGTTTCATTGTCTTTATCGTAATAGCAAAGTATTTACATTTTTAAGCGAACTAGCTGTCCTCCAGTGGTCGAAATTCGACCAATTGTGTCAATATCTCTGGCAGGTTAAATAACCTGAAAATTTTATTTTGACATTCTATCCTAGGACTTTAGGGAGAACAGCAGTTACACGGAACGGATCCAGATTCGGAACTTCTGTGTGATAGTTTCCTCGAAAATCCTAGATGTCGGTCTTACATCTCGCTTCTACAAACAAGTAACGAAATTTCAAATTCGTAATTCTTAATTTAATATGACAACAATTCAACCGCTAATGGGCTACCCTACATATTTATTTTTTCTAACCTCCCTGTATAACTATAATTGCACTCAATTCTCTAACATTTATTAAAATCCTCATTATAATAATTCCATCTCATTATATATTTCCACCACCCTGTATATGCAACTGCTCATGGACCACGCATAATATTTTTTAACATTTTTGAACCAACCGGTAAACCATTCTGTATATGCCACTGCCTATGAGCCACCGTATTTACTCTTTTTGTTTATGAAATCATCATATATATGGAACTCTTCGTGGGCTACTCTATTTTTATCATCATCCTGTATATCTGTAATTCCTCTCACCCTATATTTCATCTTCCCTGTATATACATACAACTGCTTATGGGTTACGAAATGTAGCATTTCCATTTCCGCCACCCTGTATATGTATCTTTGTATAATATTTTTTGCACCACCCTGTATATCTGTAATTCTACTGCACCTTCTATTCCAAGAACCCTGTAAATTCAGCCGCTAATGGGCTTCCCTAAATAATAATTTTATTAGTTATAATTGCATTCTACTCTATATTTTAAACACCCTATATATGCAACTGGTTATGTGCAACTTACGTAAAAAATGATTTCTAACATATCTGGAATCGCCCTGCATAATTATAAATTCAACGATTACTTTACCACTAAACAATAACAACGCTTACAGGCTACTTTCAGAAGTACATGCTCTAAGTATATAACAGCATTGGTCCCTCTATATATAATTACTCAATGTTTTGAGTCTGGCGGCGGAGGCACATTCAGTTGTTTGGCGTTGACATTATGGACGTAAATAATGAATTTTTGTTATATTTTATTTAATGAATGAACCAATATTATAAATTAATATTAGCATTCTGCACTGAAGGTTGTCAGTAGCTACTAAACAAAACAAAAATGAAGAAAATCGGTTGAGAGACAGAGGAGAAAATGGTACCTAATCGTTTTGTCTTTGCCTATTTATATATAGATATCTATTTTTTTAAATTATTGTTCGTCAATAACAGAGATCAGAAAAATATCCAGAAATAACGTATTAATTGGCAAATTCCTTAAGTGTTGATAGAATATCAAAAACGAGACACCATTGAATTAATTTCTAAACAGGATTTAAAACGAGTTGTCAGTTATGGTAGATATTCATTTAAAAAAAATGAGTAGCTAGCGCTAGATTACTAAGGGTGCAATTTAATTAACGGTTAATATTGCCAAATGTGTCTCTCTGCGTAAGTCTTTTGACGTGTTTTTCCGATTTTCCAAATAATGAGTATTTGGGGAAATATATAGCATATATATATATATATATATATATATATATATATATATATATATATATATGATATGTGTTATTATCTTTTGTATTTGAAAATTTGATTTCGTATAAACTGAATGATTATTATGTAAGTCGCATGCTCTATTTGGTGAATACCACTCAATCTTTTAACAAAATATATAAATTTAATTTAACAAACATATATGTTTGAAAAAACATTTTTTTTAAATTAACTGGTAATGAAACATAAATTGTGCAACCGATTTAAGAGTATGTCAACCACTAACCGATATGAACACAAGTCCGGAGTTATATCTATTAGACAATTCAAACCGAACAGACGTCACTTGCAAATTTGTCGATTGCAACTTCTTTTCAAAACCAGGCAATATCCTATTATTACTGGAAATTTTCTGTAACTAGGTCACAGAGAATACAAAAGCTACTTGGACATTTAATACAAAAGCAAAAGGACAAGCTATACGGAATATTGTCGATAAGAACCTGATACGTCTGAGAATTTGGTTTCTGGTTTTCCAGAATCTAGATCTGATAAAAGTCGAGACAAGTGACCAAAACTCCTGGAAAGTTAGTATTTCTATGGGTAAATTACCCAGTAAGATTGAATATGTAATTTTATTTGTAACTCAGAGATTTATTTCAAATGCATTTTAACTTATTTCTGTTTTTTTATCACTTAATAAGCAAGCAACATGTTAATTTGAATTTAATGTTATGGAAATTTTTGTCTTAGTTTATTTGTCTGTTAAGATGTACAGGAGTTCCTGAGTCATTTAACTGCAAGCAGTTCATTAAAGTAGTTTTAGTAAATAAACTCACACTTAACAGTCGTTTCTATAACTAACTTTCCTAAACGGTGTAAGACCAATCGTATTTATTTATCTACCAATTAAAATAAGGATTCCACAGCATTTCCAATTAATTTCCATGGTTTGTAAATTTGCTGTTTTCTTTTTAGGACCGGAATGTTCACCTACCTGTAAAGTTTCCATTCTGTCTTCGACTCTTATTTTGTTTTTAATATACTTAACTTTTAGCACAACACAATTTTTACCGACTTAAATTTCTTTATTTACCTCTTTAACACTAGATTTTGTTTGTTATTTTATTGCAATATACTTCATTTACAGTTATTATTAGGTAACAAAACTGAATTAATAAATTAATTTCGTATTGTTAATTTTGTATTTCCTTTGAAAACAGGTTCTGATTTAGAAACGTTATAGAATTTGAAATATACAGACTTTCCAGTAATTATGATGTTATTCTAAAAATATACATATTTTAAGCTTAAGTTCAATATGTGGTTTCATAATACGCTCCGGAAACTGCGGTTGGCTTTTAAATCTTGGTAATGTAATTTCTGCAATGTTTTGTTTCACTATACACTAACGAGAACGAGAACAATTAATAAAGAGACCGCAACACTCTTTTATCTGAAATCGAAATCGTATCATTGTTATACCTTTAAATGAAATAAATGATTATTGAGATTTAACATAACATAACAGAGGAAGAGCTTAAGGTCTTCTTTTGAAAGAAGAATTCTTCATCTTCTCAATCCTTGGAGAATTTATATTCAGGGTATCCCATAACTAATGAACAATACGATAGCTGCAGTTAGAGGCGGTGAAAATATACCGAATAACACAAACACTCCTTTTTAAATGTTTGTAGTAAACGATATATAGGGTAATTTCGAAAAGATTGTTGAGGAGGTCTTGAATTATTTTGTCTATTCATGGGTTTTCTCTCCTCCAAATTTTTTCCTGATATATAGGGTCCTAAATTGGGTATTTGGTTTTTGAAAATTTGTGATATTTGAAAAACTGCACAATTTATTCAACTCAAATTTGGTACAGCATAGTTTTCAAGGGTGATAAACAAGAATTTGTAATCATTTTTCATGGTACTTTTACAGGGTGTTTGTTACGAAGATCTAATTAGGCAAATCCATTTTAATTTTTTTAACACCCCGTATAATTTGCATTCCGACAATAAATAAAAAAACTGCCATAATTTCAATACAAAAAACCTATACTTGTGGAATTTCCAAATTTCAAGGCGATTTCGAGATATTACCATTTTAAGACTGGCGCTTGTTCATTTACAATACAACATTAACGGTCAAAAACATTCAATTTGATGAAAACAAAAAAAAAGAATGTTGGTCAAGTGCGAGTTGGACTCGCATACTAATGGTTCCGTACCACCTTCAAGATCCATTTTCTTATATTTACCCTAATATATTTTAAAGGAAGCGTTTTAAATTTATAAAAATTATACACTTTGACATTCCACACATAGACTTTTTATTTTATCTGCTTCAGGATTCGCTTGATTTTTATCAGAATACGTATTTAATTTTCTAATTTGGTCCCCAAAAATTAACGTTAAATTTTTATTTTACTAATAAACTTTCAGAGAAGCCTTTTATAATCTACTTTCTGAGTTTTAAAGCTCTGTAGATTGGAAGATGAAGGGCAAAATAGGTCAAGTTTTAAATTATAAATTATTAAATCTGTTATTCAAATTAATTAAAAATACGAATTAAATATATTTTTCAAATTTTAAATAGTGTAGTTTCTAAAGTCGAAATTAAGTCGATGTTTAATATTTTTGTTAATATCTTTTAAACAAATGATTTAAAAATATGATATATTTGTAATTGCCATAATGAGCCTTTTATCTGATATATTACATGATGCATTTGAAAATTGAATTTTTATTTTCCGTTTAATTGTATAATTTGTCCCTAAAATTACTATCTGGATTTTCTAATAATTTTTCTTATAAATTTCAAGTGAGCCCCAGTACCTCTAATTATTTTCAAAATTTTAGGTAGTCTGGTTTCGGAAATAACGCGTGAAATGTTTTTTTTATATCTTTATGTTAATATCTTGTAAACAATTAATTTTAAAAATATAAAAAATATATATGTGTTTTCATCATAATGAGCCCTTTCATTTGATGTATTGCATGATGCGTTAAAAAAAGATATTTTTTATTTTCCGTTTAATTCTATAATTTGGCCCCCAATATTAATATTAGGGATATCTTCATATTTTTCCTGTAAACAAAACATGTAGGTCTTATAGTTTGGGGAATAACGGGGGGAATGGATAGTTTTTTAAATATTTTTTAATATATTTTAAAATATTCATTTCAAAAAAATTAAAAAATATATTTGTATTCGTGTGATTTGATACATTACATAATCCGTTAGAAACAATTATAATTTTTTATTTTCCATTTAATTCTATAATTTGCCCCCCAAAATTAATATTAGGGGTTTCTCCTTATATTTCCAGTAAAGTTCCGGTGAGGGGCTATACCTCCATTTTTTTCAAAATTTTCAAGCTTATCGTTTAGGAGATAAAGGGGGTGGAATGTGTAAATTTTTTAATATTTTTGTTAATATCTTTTAAACAATTTATTTTACAAATATGAAAAAAATATATTTGTTTTCGTCATAATGAGACCTTTCATTTGATATATAACATGATGGGTTAGAAACAATTTTAATTTTATATTTTCCATTTAATTTTGTAATTTGCCCCCCAAAATTAAAAGTAGAGATTTCCTTATTTTTCCAGTAAACTTCAGGTCAGACCCTAAACCTCTAATTTTTTTTTCAAAACTTTACGTTTTATAGTTTCGGAAATAAGGGGGGAGGAATGGGTAAATTTTGGTATATTTTCATTAAAATATGTATTTTTTTAAATATGAAAAAATATTTTTCCTCAGAATGGGACCTTTCATTTGATGTATCACATGATGCGTTTGTATTTTTTTTATTTTTAAATTTTCATTTAATTCTATAATTTGCCCCCCAAAATTAATATTAATGGTTTCTCCTTATTTTTTATGTAAAGTTTAGGCAACGTTCGATATTTCCTATTTTTTTTTCAAAATTTTAGGCACAGTAGTTTCGGTCGATATCTTCTTTTACGATATGTACTCCTGATCGGGTCACTAAACAATACATTGATACTAAATTTCAACCTCTTCCGTCCAGTAGTTTAGGAGAAAATTGTTGTGATGTGACAGAGGCAGAAATCCGGAGTGATATTATAAGGGTATCCGTATATTGTATATACGGAACCCTAAAAAATATATTCACTTTATCAAATGTTGAAAATGACCACCATTATCATCTATGCATTTTATTACACTTTTTATGAAATGTTGTCTTATCTTCAAATAGGTTGGAATATTATTTTTAAGAATATTTGCGGCTTTCTTAATTTTCGCTAAAAACTCGTTTCGGGCATTAATTTCATTGCTGTACACCTCCAAAGATTATATGTATGTATACGTGAATCCATGGGAATAAGTTCTGAAGTACGACGCGGGGAAGGGGAAGGGGAAGTCATTTAAATATGCTGGACTATAAGTGGATAATGTGGCGGCGCGCCATAGTGCATAAACCACATATGCTGCCTTGCAACAAGAGGAACTTCGACTAGTAAATTACTCAAATTATTTTCCAAAAATTCTAAATACTGTAATGCATTTAATCTCGTTGGAAGTTCAAACGGACCAATGAAGTGATCACCAATAATTCCACACAGATATTAATGGAAAATTCATGCTGAAAATGAGCTTCACGATACTTATGAGGTTTGGTAAAATCATAATATTGATTATTCCTCCAATTGAAGACACCACGGCATGTGAATGTAGCTTCATAAGAAAATAGGATGTTTTCAAGAAACGTTGGATTTGAATGATTTTATGTTGCATCCACTGACAGAACTGTAGTCTACGTGGTACCTAAGTCATTGGGCAATAAATTTTGTACAGGCGTAAAGTGATACGGGTACAATTTTTCTGTACGTAAAATTCGTGATATACTCGATTTACTTACACCAATAGCCGCTTGCAAGCGCCGAGTAGTTAATGCAGAATTTTCCAGAATTCGAACTAAAATATCATCTTCGTCATCAGCTGAAATTCTTTTAGGTCGGCTACCAGAATTGTTTGTATGAAACTAACCCATTTCACCTAAATATATGTATAATCGTTAAAATATTCTACGATTAGGCTCATTTCGATTTGGATATAACTGTTCATCTGGTCTAACTGCAGCACGTGAATTATAATTAACTTGTTCATAAAGAAAAATCATATCCCTTAGTTCACTATTTGCAAATTCTTTAATTCTAGGCATATTTAATAAGGGCTTTATTCCAATTACTCACTTTAAAAATACTGTAAATAAATCGACAGTATGCAAAGAAGAAATCAACAGTTCATCTGAAATTCACAACCTACTTAAATTTTTTTTTGAGGCTGCTTGCAGTGATATGCAGTACCGTATTTGAATTGCAATATCTCGAAAACGCCTTGAAATATGGAGATTTAATAAAAATACGTTTCTTGTATTGAAATTATGGCAGTTCATTATTTATCTTCGAAACGCAAATCATACGGGTGCTAAAAAAATTAACATGGATTGCCTAATTTGACCTTCGTGACAAAAACTCTGTAAGAGTACCATAAAAAATGATAAAAACTTTTGTTTCTCGCCATTGAAAACAATGCTGTACCAAATTTGAGTTTTAAATATGGAGCCGTTTTTCAAATATCGGTACCGATCGGTACAATTTGCGACAACGCAATGGTCTCACCCAATCAAAACAAACGGCACCGCCCCCTCAATACAATCGGAGGCTGGGCAAAGAAATAGGAGGGGACTCAGGAGATAGCATAAATAGCGGCGCGCACATATCGGAGCTCATTTCCACTTCAGACGCCACGGAGAGCAGATCAAGCGGAGAACGACCTAGCCGACGATCTCGGATACGAAGTAGTCCGGAAAGGTCCGAACCTGCAGCCACCCTTCGTGTTGGAAGAAGAGGAAAAGCCTTATGAAAATGCCAAGTGAGATTTTGGCGAAACGTCAGGCGACCGTTCCTTTACAGGGACAAAACTTTCAACGGACGAACACCCGGAACATCAAGAGAGTTACACATAGTTCCGTCCGTGCCAACTTGTTTTCAAACATATATATATATATATATATATATATATATATATATATATATATATATATATGTTTTTAAGTTTTCGCGGGCACTAAATGTTTGAGGTGGTTTCCGGGAATTCATCCGCGTAATTGATAACTGATCCCTACCGGAATCGATGGTAAAATGACGACATTTCGGCAGAGTCACATCTGCCCTCTTCAGGTCGGTTCGCATAATTCTCGTAGCGTTCTGCTTTCGCTTCTAGTTACTCGAATACTAAGATTTTCAAACTGTCAAATGTCAAACTGAAATCAAAATAATCCGATTCGCTAAAACAATTCAAAACGAATATGGCCAAAAACATTAGAGATATTGCCATGATGTCAGATATAACTATTTATCTGACTAATTGTATTTATATCATGGGCTTTGTAAGATTAGTTAGTTAAATTAAAAGCGTAATGTCAAAATAATAAAATATTATCGAAAATACATTGATCAATTGCCACACAATACACAATTGTAATTTTAGTTGACAAATCACATTTAGAAACAAATTAAAGTTTCAAACTTGCGAGTACCAAATAAATAATTATTATCATATAATATAAATTTTTATGCGTGAGATCTGAATAGCGTGATAATGTGGAATAACTTTGGGAACTGATAAAAATTTGTATCTTTTTTGTTTAACTTATTTTGTTTTTAGAGTCCATTCATCCTACGATTTTCTCTCCAAGCAAACTGTTTGGCATTGACAGTGTGGACTTAAATTATGATTTTTTTATTTTATTTTATTTAATGAATGAAGCAATATTATAAAAAACGTTAGCATTCTGCACTGAAGCTCGTCAATTACTACTAAACAAAACATAAATAATGTAAATTCGTTGAGGGACAGAGGAGAAAATGGTACCTAACGGTTTTATGTCTTTGCCTCTTAATATATAGATATTTGTATATCACATAAACGCTTATTTAGAAAATTATTGTTTATTAATAACACTCTTTGTTTATGGGCTAAATAAATTCCTCAACTATTTCTATTTTTCCTACATTTTTCCAGTTGTCACAACTCAAATTGCACGTATACGATTTTTCGTGTTATATTGAATTTACACATCAGATTTGACAACGTAATTGAACGAGACAAATGAATAGCGCATTTTTCGTTTCGGAATTTCAGCGCCATTTAACGTTTAATTTGAACTAATTGTTCGAATAGAACGAGAACAAATGAATATCTACTGTTAATGCCATAAACATACAAAAGCTTATTTAATCATGAGTGTCGTTTATATTGGAATGCAGTTACCACCGACAATTTGCATAATTTTTCTGTGAACAATTATTTAATTTGTTGACAATTAATTGAGTATCCTTCCTAGAAATATGATTTATATATGTTGATAATATCATCGTAACTCGTGTTTGTTGTTGTGATTGCAATTTTTGGGAACAATCTTAGAAGTTATATTATTTTAATCAATTCGTAAATATTGTTAAATATTGTTATAGTAAAATTGTTGAAAACGGACTATAGTCATCTGATAGAGTTGTGCAACATGTCGACATTTTCTATTCTACATTACATATTAATTTCGCTAATAATATCATAAATAATGATGAATTTATATGATTTCTACTAGCTCTAAGTTAAACCGTTTGTAATGATAAGGTAAGTCTTGCTTCATCTTCGTGGTCTATAGTAGAGCAAGCTCAATGTGCCCATTTTGGACAATGTACCTGATCACTCTGTATTTTAGAAAAATCTGTGAAGCTGGAAAAGCAATTGTTGCAATTTTTAATCAACTTCCAAAGAGGAGGAGTGATCAACTCGTTAGCATCTTTTTTATGTATGCTCAGCGATTAGGCATTCCAAAATGACTTAGATGATTTTGATTTTACCCTTCCGCAGTATTAAAGAATACTGCGGAAGGCTAACATATATTTCTATAAGGTAAGATTTATCGTTTTCCAGAAAATCGGTAAAAACCTTTATTAAGGGACTGGAGTTCAATGAATCTCTTCTGAGTTCTGAATCAATTTGAATATTTTACATTTTACATTCTACAAAGGTATCTTCCGGATTGATTCCATATATTTTTCTTTAACATTGTAATAATATAGGCCTACATTCAACCTGTGTAATATTTGACTCTTGCGACTTCAACTATCTATTTTATATACAGCTGCCACCTTACAAGAAAAAAAATGAGAGGAAAAGGTAACGTTGCCACCACTATGAAATACCTCAGATGTCACAGCTGTAATTAATTACCCTTTGTGTAATTTTAATCTCAGAATCTGTAAAATCTACAAAATCATTCTTAAGTAAGAAATTTGTCGTTTTCAGAATATTGATATCGCTATGGACTTTGTAGCGTAAACATATAACAGAGACCATTGTTTCACAATATTTGTAAGAACTACTAAATTATTTTTAACGTAAAAAATTAGCAACAATATAGTAATAAATTAGGGGATTACTAAACATACTTCAATGAATACTTACTGACTAGTGTTCAAAAGTCGTAATTTTTGGGAATGGCATTGTTGTTTTATAAAATATCTTTTATGCAACATATTTGTCATAGATATTTATAAAATATATCTTAAAAGTACATCTTTTATCACTTTTGCACCAAATATCGACGTTATTTGTCAAAGTTTGTGTGTATAATTGTCCATAAATCAGAATTTCTGAGTACGACCACGTATGATTTTGTAGAATAGAAGAACAAAAAACTATAAAAATAGAATCAAACGTTTAAACACTTTCAACGAAAATTATTAGTACCATTGTGACTGGAATTAAAAAATGTTAAGAAAAAACTCGACAGATTAAAAAGTGGCCATCACATATCTCTGTTTTAATATATATAATATATCAAATTTGTCTAAAATGTTGTAAGTGTTAAATGTGTATTTTATTAGCAAATAAATAGTAGGTATGATACATTCCTAAATAATTCTCTTACAAGTCTTGTTTTTTATCTCATATCTTTTAATTAGTTTAGATGAACACCTTATTTGATGCTTATTATGTGTTTTCGTTGCTCTTTTTTAACAATATACAAACGGTAACAATAAAAAGCACTACAGCAGCACCAATATTAATTAATAATTGATAAAACGTTCTACGTATTGTAAGATGTAACATATATTTGATAAAATTTTTTGCCTATTACTTTTTATAATATGCAATAATTTATTATAAATGGAAAATTTGAGCTGCCTGGGCCCCGATTCTCGAAACCATTCGACTGGTCTACCACGCGAATTAATTCGTATGAAAATTGACACAAATGAAGTTTTAGCCCTATATTAAACTTCATTTATGTTAATTTTCATACGACATACGGCCTTAGTCGAGTGGTAAAGCTGTCAACTGGTTTCAAGATTCCTGGCTCAAGTCGACCAATTTGGTAGCTGCCTTTGTACTTTAAATTTTGACTACTTATCAACGTTACCTTCAGAATTATTATAACTCTTTGCAGCTCTTTGAACAAAGGACTTTCTATAATTTGGTTGTTATTATCAAAATCTGCCCAACATGCAATGCCTATTTTTAGAAAACATAGAATAGTATGAGCAGATCATAGGAGATAAGCGCATCATGGCTTTTTATATACGGTTTCTTAGTCCTCTGTAACACTGCTCATATATATATTCAACTTCATGAGTTCATAAGACGTCTAAAATATTGTTATCTAACTAAAGTAGCTTAGATTGATCATGTGTTCAAAATATATTTTTAGCCTATTGTTACGAATTAACATTTTCAGTGCATACAAATAATTATACAACTATTCAATGTGGCCGACCCATTTGGAAGAATTTCTATAGATTTCGTTGGTCCCCGTGTCTAGGAGAGGTAACAAGTATATCTTGGTCGCTACGAATTTTTTTAGTAGAATGGTGGAAAGATTCAACAGGACCAAGTCCGTCAGCAAAAACGAGCGTGATTGGGATGAGCATATTCTCCTATTTCTGTTTATCGCTCAGCCAAACACAACAGATCAGGAACTCCCGTCAGATTACTATTTGGAAAGGAGCTCATACTATCAGGTGATTTGGCTTTGGGCTCACTAGAAGAACCGTCCCATGAAGTTACCGATTATAGCGACCAACTCTGACAAAGCATGCTCTCCACAAACGAATTAGCCCGAACTGAGATGTTCGGAACCAGCGATCGAATGAAGACACGCTACGATCTCAAGGCAAATTGAGTTGGTTTCCAAGATCAAGATAATGTGTCCCCAGAGGGGTAAGGGCAAGTTTCCAAAGTTCAAACCAGCTTGGGATTGGCCACATGAGGTAGTTAAAAGCATCTTGCTCTTTCGCATTCGCTGGAATTTAAGGACCAAAATGACGGCGGGCCATTTGGATCGACCGGCTCTCTATCATGGAAAAAAGTCTAATCGAAACGATCAGAATTAAAATTGTACTAGCAAGTTTTGACATAGTAAACTAATATAACAATGTTCCCGTAGCTAAAACACTTCCTATAGTAAAAGAATTATTGGAACATGACTATTCACTTCATCAACGAACTCGTTTATCTAATAACACAATAATGGAATTACTCACTTTCTGTACGAAAACAACTTACTTTCAGTTAAACGATGATTTCTACCAACAAGATTTTGGCATGGCTATGGGTTCTTGTCTGTCCCCTGCCTTAAGTAACATCTTTATGGACAAATTTGAAGAACAAATGATTTTTTCAAAAGAAAATAAACCGTTGGTGTGGTGGCGTTATGTTGACGACATATTCATTATTTGGGAACAAAATCTGGAAAATTTGCAGGAATTATTAACCGACATAAACAACAAAGAACCAACCATAAAATTTACATTAGAAATCGAACAAAATAACAAACTACCCTTTTTGGACATTTTAATAACAAAAACACAATCTTCATTTGAAACAGAAGTTTACAGAAAACCAACTCACACTAACAGATATCTCAATTTTAACTCGAACCATCCAAATACGGTAAAAAGAGGTGTTATTAAATCTTTATATGACAGAGCAAAGACTAACTGCTCAGATACTACTAAATTTAACAAAGAAAAATCATTTATACAAAATGTTCTAACTGCAAACAATTACCCTCAAAAATTTATTAACAAAGAGTTAAATAAAATTGAGCACAAAACAACTGACAACCAACACCAGACTTCACCTAATAATACTGACAACCAGGAAAACCACTTTATAACAACAACAATACCATATATACAGGGCCTCTCAGAGAGATTGAGAAGAGTAGGCAACAAATTTAACATCAAAACTACATTTAAAACAACAAATACACTTAAATCTATTATAACAAAAACAAAACCAAAAAACGCTACGCAAAACTCAAAAAAATTGCATTTATAAGATTCCTTGTGAATGTAATAAGTTTTATATTGGAGAAACCTCTAGACCTCTTAATGTTCGAATAAATGAACATCAAAATTACATAAAGAAACGTCAGTTCGAAAAATCAAAAATTTGTGAACATGCTTGGGACCAAGGCCATAAAATACAATTTCAAAACACAACAATATTACACAAAGAAGAACACTGCACAAAACGAAAATTAAAAGAATCTGCCTTAATTCTGTTAAATGAAAACGACTACATCGCTTCTACTTCCGTAGAATTCAGTCATGTCTGGTTGCCGATAATTAAAGATGAAATTAACAATGGGCATATCCTTTTGAACAACCCTATATCGGGATAGTGCATGAGGTTTTTCCTAGGTTTTCCCTTATGACTTTAATGGGATCACTGAATTATCAGAATTCTTTGATCGCATTTTTTGGCAAATGCACTATCTTAAAAAGAAAGTCGTCCCTAGGAACGCCACAAATAAATTCTGAAGACAATTTTTCAAGTTCTTCCAACTTGAAAATTTTTTTTGATTTATAATGATCTTTGGAATTTCTTGTGCACCCTGTATATTTAAAATCAAAGAAATTTATCCATAGTAACGTAAACATATTTGTCAAAATAATTGTCATATATTTCAATTTTATTTTATAAATTTATATACATTGAAAACGAAATCCGACAGGATTTTGAAACGTTTGGTTTTAAAATATACATAAGTTTGAATTATTATTCCCAAGAAAATCTAAAATAAGTTACCTTTTCTATTGGTACTTTCCACTTACCAAAGTTTATAAACGTACTATATAACAATCTGTATTTAACATATTCGCTTACATGTGATTGATATTTACTGAATATAATAGTATTAAATTTAGAGTAATAACCATTTATTAGTTAAGATTGATGGTAGTTTATTAGTGGCTTATTCCACATAATATACAAACAGTTGGATTGAAATTACTGGTTTATCTCTATTATGAAGACACAACAATGTTTTCCGCTGTTGGGATTATTAGGATTATTAGTGGCTTGTTTCGGATTTCATGAACAGGACATGGGTTTCCGGCTATTCGGATCGGTTAGTATTCCATTTCTCATTATATTATAATTTCTGATGAAACACTCAACATTTCAGTTAATGTATAATTATAAATGATCATTTCCACAAGCTATGAAGTTCATAACTGAAATAAACTATTGAATTAAATATGGGTGGTTGATTTATATCTACAGTTTCTGAACAGAACTGTATTGCGTTCGTTAATTAATTGCTGGAAATCGTTAAAACTTTTGTGAAGGGAACTATCCTCATAGAAATGGCCACTGTAGCAAAATATTTTACATTTTCCAATTCATTCTTAACCATTTTAATAGAAGGCTTGTAGACATTTATTGTTGGGTAGCACAGTGAAAACTTTTACAATATTTCCTCTGTAATATTATATGTGAGTACAAAAACGTAGGCCTGACTGAAGAATAGTGAAGCATAATTAGCGTTGCCAACATTTCTTCGCTTGATTATATTATTTTTCAGAAGTAGCGTTAAAAAATATAGTACCTAATCAATAAATTTTTTTTTGTTTCATATTTATTATTGTTTTTACACTTTTTACATATACAATTTTTTGTAAATGATAAAGGAATCATTTCGTGTTTTATATTTTATTTCAGAATTTGTTAGGTTTTCCAGATATTTATCATCGAAAAGGTGAAAAATCTTTCTCAAATTTGATAACGAGTTGTTTTCATCATAATCAAACAAACTAATTGTTAAATATTGCAGGTCTACGAGAATTATAACAAGTTGCTTTCTTTTATTACATTTTGTGGAGGAATTTGACTTCTAAGAGCTGCAACATGTTTTGGGTTCACTACTACAGAAGTTAATTTGTATGTAGGTGTAACGCCGATTTGAAAGTTGACCTAGGTACCTTAAGCTGTCGTGGCCACATAGGCGAAAACTAATTTAACTTGTGAAATTATTTTTCGCTTTTTTTCACTAATATTTTATCACCCTAAAATTGTTTCATCTTTAACCCGCACCCAATGGCAGCGATTCTACTAGCTTAAATTAAATATAAAACAAATTCTATTCTGGCGATGACAAATTCTCTCATATTTTTTAACCCCTTAACAATTTTTCACCCCTAAGATACTCCTAATTGCAGCAAGCATGCCATTTTAACGTTAAGCTATCATAATTCAACAAAAATCGGTTTTAGCAATGCCATTCTTTTCCACGTTTTTGCACTCATTTTTTACCACCCTAATGATTTTTCACCTCTAAACTACCCCTAGTGGCTGTGAAATATCTAGATAAAAATCGAAAAAATCATTCTTTCTACACACATTTAATTACCATGAAACTAACTTTTCACGTCTAAATCACCCACGTAGCACAATATATTGCAGAAATATCACAAGTACTGGCGGTAAACTGATGATATTGCAGAAATATTACATGGTGATATATAAATAAGTAATACTTCTTCAATATTGTGGTAATATTTATAATCGCACAAATATCGTAGTAATAATGCTGCAGTATTATTGGCAATACAAATCCGGCTGACATTTGGTATTATCGCAATATTCTTGACAATATTACAGGTAGTTGTGGGTAATAACGCTTTTTGGTAATACCAAACCGAAACTATGTATGACTAATTAATAAATAGTTTTGAAACTATTTATTTTTTATAACTAGTTATCGACTGAATTTTGAAGGTACTGGTATGCTTGGTGTAGTAAGTTACGGTTTCTTTTTAGTTAGAAAGATATGTAACTGTTCACAGTTGTCGAGTAGTGTGAAGTTTTTTATTGTTTAGGTGTTTAGACAAACATGAATAAAATGATACTAGGCACAGTTATGCATACGCATGATTTTAATCATCAAATTTCTAATATAAATATATTTTCAAGGATGTAATTATTTCACTATTTTATTATTAATTTATTATTAATATCACAAATAGTAAATACTGATTTTATATATGAACTAGTAAGTAGTTTGTTATTGAACATTTGGGTGCATATTATTACGTAAACCCCACAAAGGTAATCGGATATACCTAGCAATAAAAACTGATAATAGGCGTAAAGAAAACCTAGTTTTTTTGGCTCAATATCTGCAGCAAACCAGATGCAGATTGCTCATATTTACAAAAGGTTTTTTTAACACAGCAGAAAAATTTTTAGACTAAAAGTAGGTACTAGTTACACTATTTTTCAATTTTTAAATCTTACACGAAAAATTTTGGAGCAATATTATCGTATCTAAATTAATTACTAACACATGTAAATTAATTTTGAACACTTTATGATTCCGTTCAATATTGAAAAGTGTCTATTCCTAAATAAAAAACACTATAAGACAAAGATGAAATATCTATATTATGCCTGAATCTGAAAATTATTTTGAAAAATAATTTGGTTTAAACATTATTGCGTTTTACTTTAATTAACACCTGAGTATGGCCGTCACAAATATTTTTAAATTCGCTTTTAATTATGCTAATCTAACCATATACTTTAATACTAAAGTATATGAACCTAACCTATTTGGATTGTATCCCGCATCACATCAATATAACAATTTTGTGTTATCGATGCAGCAATACCACTGAGATCTACCCTCGTTTCAGTCGTTTCTGCCGATACAAATATGTACCTGTACCTATATCGGTAAAATGTAAGGTAGTTTCTCCGTTGTCCACAGTGACTCACGGAGCAATATTGTGTTGTGTGGCAATAAAGTATTTCTATGAATAACTAGTTTCAGTCGAAACCAATACATAGTTTTAGGTTATTAGTGTAATACATAGTTTTAATAACTGTTTACGGTTTGAAATACCCACCACTAATTACAGGGAGTTTGTGACGTTCTCGTGAAGTTGTTGCTCAACAACTAAACTCTCATGGTGTAAATCTTGACTTAATAATGGTAGAATGGTATTTTAATTTGGCACACGTGTCAAGGGCCGATGACAATCCAATTCTTTAACTTGAATATTCCCGTTTGTTGTCTTTTTGTCACTGTACTTGCCTAAATACAAATTCGTCTATTAACTACTCCCATCTAGTTGGCAGTAGTAAAACTTGCTGCTATAAAATGGAAAGGGTTTCAAACATGAAGTAAACTTTTTAATATACTCGTAAATACTAAAGACATCCTTATGAGGCTAAAAACGTAGAAAATAATTATAGTTTAAAAAAACTAAAAAATACGCTGTAATAGCTAACCGAACTAAAAAGCAGAAAATAATTTTTAATTATTAACAGTTTACATTACAGCAGTAGAAGGTCGACAATTAATCATGATTAATTACTTCTAAATAAAAATATAATAAAATTTAAGTTATTAACAGAATAATTAGATTCAGAGTAAAAAACGTGGGGTGCTTCAAATATTAAATTTCACAATTATTCTATGGGCAACTATTTATAAGCGGAGAGTTATGCAAATATAGTGAAATGCACCCAACGCTTTTTACTCTAAATCGAATTATTCTGTTAATAACTTAAATTTTATTATATTTTTATTTTGAGGTAATTATCATGATTGATTGTTCGACCTTCTACTGCTGTAATATAAACTGATCATAATTAAAAAATATTTTCTGCTTTTTAGTTCGGTTAGCTATTTTTTTTTAAACTATAATTATTCACTTATTTACCCCTCATTAATTTTGCAATTAAAAAAATACTCATACGTCTTACTACTTTTTAATAAATCTCGCGCACAGTTAATTTGTAGCATTATTATTGATCTAGACGGTAGTTTCCATATTACTGAGAGTTTGAGAGGTATAAATTGCATTAATTCGAAAATGTATGATATTGCAAGAATTGTTTTTTTTTAATTCCTTTAGCTTATTTTTTAACCTAGCAGACTAGCTGCCACCTTGTCACTGGGGGTAGTTTAGAGATCAAAAATTAGTAAATGGGTAATTAGTAAAATATGTGTAAAAACATTTGTTTATTTTTTCGAATTCTGTTAACTTGGAGTTCTATCTACAAGATTTACTGCCACTAGGGTTGGATTAGAGATGAAAACTTATTAGGTTGGTAAAAATGACTGACAAAAGGTGGCAACGCTAAAATTTAAATTCGTTGATTTCTGCTAGCCTATCAGGCTCGATGCAATCAGGGGTGATGTAGCGGTAAAAAAATTAATAGGGTGGTTACACTTTTGTTTCTTCTCAAATCCTGCAAGCTAAACAATGAAGTTAGCAAATTAGCTGTCATTAGGTGTGGATTAGGGATAAAAAATTATTAGGATAGTTAAAATAGAAAAATAAACTGTGAAAACATATGGCATCGCCAGAATTATAAGTTTCAAGTTTGCGATACCTCAAATACCTACTCAAAAATATCTACCAGCCTTGGACTATTATTTGTCCTTTTGTGAACATCTTGTGCGAGAAATATTTAAATTCTTCTTTCATCTTTCATTCTAAATCTAACGACATTTGTACGTAAATATTCAGATTATATGTATCTATTTGATATTATTAATTCCTAACTTCAAATACACATTTCACTTCCTTTCAGTGGCATTTGACCCGGTGCACTACAATAGATTGCTTTATCATGCTTCTTTATCGGACAAATGCCAGATCTTTATCTTTCCTGATGCCTTTCGACTCGAAAGACTCTCATCGACATCTGGAAGTGGGATACCAAAAATATTGGGAGCATTATTTCTTATTTCGCTTAGAACGTATTTGTTATAAATTCGTTATTTTATATGACTAGAGCACGAGGTGGTCTTTTAAAAACAAATATTGTGAAATATATTTTCCAAGTGGAGAAAAAGTCACATAAAAATTCTAACAGCAGGGTAGTTGTCGAACTGAACTAATTTGGAACATCTACTAGGTATTCCTAAGAATGAAAATGAAGACATTAGCGAAGACCTGTGCAATATCGAGCTGTTACTTTTCAATTACTATCTATGTATACATAAAAAATAACACAATTATACATTTCTTTCTTGCTACCGAAGTTTGCAGATTAACATTAACCGACTGTTGTAGAACATATACAAATGTCTAGTTGTCGAATGCCAGCATCCTAGCATCAAATTCTAATGGTCTCTGGATCTGATTAAATTACTAGTACCGACTGTTAATGATTTCTAAGTAACTTATCGTTTATAAGCTTCATATTATTTTTTATAAATAAACAGTCGTTTAAAGATTGCATAGATATCCTTAACTAAATTTTATCTTAAAATTTTAAATACGTTAACTTTATTAATTGCTTGAATCCTTGAATAAATTGCTTAATATAATTGTTATTGCAAACTTATGTTTTTATTTTACACAGTGTAGTAAATGGTAAACAATTCTGTTGTGAAGTGTCGTAAATCAATTAAGGTTGTTCTGTTTTTCATCAGTAGGCTTAAGGATGAAACTTCTTATTTTATTTTCAGAAACAGTTATACATTGTATTAAAGTAACACAAGGACTTCTCGTTAAGGAACCATTTTGTTTGGAAAAAAGTGCTTCTGTTGATCTGTAAATTGGATTGAGTCAATTTTTTGCGGGCAATATAGTTTAGTTAGATACAAGAATGATAATAATACTTGATTCATTCATTAATTTTATTTAAAAATAGAACAATATTTAAACTTCAAATTCTGAGATTATTTAAATCAAGCTATATAATTGTTAAGTCTTATGGTGTTATGTTTATGAACTTTACGTGTCCTTACTTTTTCTTAATATACGAATATATTTATTGTATTTAAATGATACCAATAAATTTTAGTTTTCATTTTAAAGTGAAATATATAACGATCCGGCACATTAGTATATTATTTTAAAACTCATTATACACGACTAAAAATTCACAAACCTTATAAATTAATCGTTCTTATTAAAACTATGCGAAAATGAAATAAAAACGGCTGTATATAAAAAGCATCAACAACGGTAGCCCCACAAATTCGATCGATGTAAAAAAGCTAAGGTTGACTGGCAGACCAGAGAAGAACAAAGGGAAAATTCTTCGAACGAATGAATCCTATATAAGACAAGGATACTGGGTGCGTGACAGTTTGAGTTGGAAGCAGCATGTAAAGCCGGGTCCAGATCTATAAAAATTTGCGCCGAATGGCAAATTCAACTAAATTTTTGTGCGTGCGGGAGAATTTCTGTCAATGTGGACGTTTTGACGCACGCAAGAATTTATTCGACATTCAACGCACGCGATCCGCACAGAGTCGGTTTTTCGACGAACATCAAAGGATTTGCGCCGCATTCAGTTATTGATGTGGACGCGTTTGCAAATTCTGCCGTACGAAATTTCTGAATTTGTTAACTAACCTCACTTTTACCTGACTTTTGACATGGTGTGTTTATAAACATATTTGTGATGTCCGATATTAGGAGAATATGTGCAGCTTCTATTGTTTTGTATGACCATATTAAACAGAAAAAACAAAGATCAAGAAGACGCTACTGAATAAAAGATCTTTACAGAGAGAGAAGATATGAAGGTGGTAACCGGTTATTGGATATATTGACTGTGACTTATTTGAACTATTTGAAGTAAAACGAAATCTATTGCAAATACAAATATTATCTGACTTGACATGACTTTGAAGAAAATGACATGTTTTCTGTTAAAATCACAGAATGCTCTGGTTGTTGTTCTGCAAATGGATTGTTAAGGTTGTGATTTATTCACATACATCTAAAGAATTAATATCAGTTTTTTGGAACCTTTTTGCAATTTGATGATACTTTTGTATCATTTGCGAATAATTAATTCTGTTATCTCATGATGTCGTTATCTTAATCTTTACCGTATCCTAACTATACCTTTACACTTTTTTGTTTGCATACATCTTATGGTATAATTTTCTTTCCATTATGAGTTTTCCCTGTGATTATCTCTTTCTATCATTTTCCCTATGTGTTCTTTTCTATTTCTTAGTTTTATCTACACTTATTTTTATTTCCTCTTAGTTCCTGTATCAATTTTCAGATATTCTAAAGTTTTCGCTATCTATGGCGTTGTGCCATTTACTAAATAAACCTCACATATTCTCTTATTGACTGCACCACGCTTAATTAGTGTAAAGCTAACTTTCATTTTAACTTTTATCGCTACAGTTCATTAACTACTTTTGTTCTACTCTTCACACTGAATTACCTTTCCAATATAGTAGAAACTTGGAGAAAAGTCTATATATTTTAAAATTTCCAAAAGTTTCATTGTCCAAATTAGACCCCGTTTTCAATGGCAATTAAAACTAACAATGTGTAAAAGTGTTTTTTACAAGGCAATGTTTGACATTATAAACTGACGTAGCTGCTGTTTGATATATGCTACAAAAATCCAAAGATCATATGCCATAATAGAGGTCTTTTCAAATTGCAAGAATTTGAAAGAGAATCTTTAGATTTTTATGTTGCGCTCTTTTAAATGCGACTTGGTTATAAGTACATTCTGATGTTTCAGAGATTCCCTTAAGGCATAAGGAAAAACTAATAATCTATAGAACTATTCCGATATAGGGTTATTCAAAAAGATAAGAGTTTCCGTATTGTTTTTCTAACTGTGGAAGTGTTTTATTATATTAAACCCATTGCCTACTCTTTTTTGTCTTTCTGAAAGACCCTGTATGTATCGTAGTGTTGGTGTAATGTGATTATCGTGTTTTTTAAATTTTTTTGTATCAGATTGGTGTTAATTGTTAGCGGTTGTTGTGTACTCATATATGTTTAACTCTTTATTAATTAAATCTTTAGGATACTTGTTCGCAGAAAGTACATTTTTGTTAAAAAAAGTTAATAAATTTGTTGATATCAGAGCAGTTTGTTTTTGATCTATCATATAATGATACCCCCTGTTACCATTTTTGGATGATTAAATGAGATACTTATTAGTGTGAATCGGTTCTGTTCAGTTTCTAATGTGAATTATATAGTTGGTTCTGTGTTATTGAAGTCGTTAATAATTCGAGTAAGTCTTCAATATGTTCCCAAATAATTAATAGATCGTCCACATAATGCCACCAAACTGAACGTTTATTCCCTTCTGAAAAAACGAGAGGGGACAGCCAACGACCAATGCTCACTTCAAAATCTTATTCTTCGTCTTAATTGCTATTAGGTCTACACTCTAAAACGCAAATTTTGAAATTTACAGATTTTTTCCACCAAGTGTGATCTTATGCCTAAAGCATTCATAAACACAGTAAATGTGCAACAATTTATCATTCAGATGACAACGGGTAAATTTGAGTTCACACTTAACTGTAGACATATTTATAGACAAGAGACACCTCGAAGAGAGTATGTAGACATGTTGTTGAAAATTAAATAATGCAATTTGAAGTGATACTTTAAGTGAATAGACCTTAAATATATATTCTTACTAGCCGTTACCCGCGGTTTCACCCGCGTATGGAATGTAGATTTCTTTGCAAAAAGAAATAGCTTATGAAACATATGACTATCCTGTATAAGATTTTTTTAGCATTGTTGAACTACCTTACATAACTATAAATCTGCCAATCCCGAATATATTTTATCCAAACTGCAAGTGCTTATGGGCCACCACATATAACAATTTAAACAACATTTTGTGAACCAGCTTGTATAACTGTAACTCTGGTTCACCCTATAGTGCAACCATTCTTTATTGTGCCGATGTTTATTTGTCACCCAATATAACATTTTACTATAATTCTACTCAACCCTATATTTCAGCTATGCAACTGCTAATGGTCTACGCTATATAACAGTTATTTCTGATAATTTTTGAGCCACTTCGTAAAATATAATTACACTTCACCCTATATTTTAACTACCCTCCATATGCATTTTTTTCTAACATTGTGTTAAACACAATATATAACTATAATTTTTCTTCGACCCATATTTTCGATATTCCATAAAGCAGGATGCAAATTTTCATGGTCTACTTTATATAACAATTTTTTTGACGTTTTTAATCCACCCTATAAAACTATAATTCTACTAAGCCCACGTTCTCAACTACCTTATGTATACAATTACTTACGGGCCACCCAATATAATATAAGGAGTAAAATTATAATTAAACAGTGTGGTTAAAAAGTTGATCGAAAATTTTTTTAAGATAGAACATGAGATATTGCAATAAGCAGTATCTAAAACATGGGCCGAAGTAAAATTATAGTTATATAAAGTTGCTTATAAGGGTTGGTTGACATATAAGATGGAGACAAATTATACTTTCCAGGGTAATTAAGAAATAGCAGAAAAATGGTTATTTAGTAGTACTTTATAAACAGTTGCATAGATAAGATAGTACATATAGAGTGGATCAGAATTATAGTTAATTTTTTTTAAATATTTGGTGGCCTCTAAATAGATGCATATACAGCTTGGTTATAATGTTTTGTAGAATACAATTACGATTATACAGGATGGTTCAAAAACGGATAGACAAATAAGTTATAATGCTTGACTAGTTGGCAGCAGTATATACAAGATGGTTTAAATATAGATGGAAGTAGAGTTATAGCTATTGAAGGCAATTCAAAAAAATATTGTATATAATTGTTATATAGGGTGTTCATACACAGTTGCGGTTTTCTGTGAAATATGCTGTTGATTGGTGCACTTGTAATTATACAAAGTGGTACATATATTAAATATAAATCCATCAATTTCCAATAAATTTCACGAAAACGGCAAATGCTTATGGGACATCCTATGTTACCTTCCTTTTTTAAAACCTAACTACTTATGTCTGTGCAACTATGTTATTTCACAATTTTTCCTCATATTTTTTTAACCACAGTATAAAATATAATATCTCTTCACACTCCATTTAAACCACTCTTCATTTACAAATTGTTGTAACCTTGTTTGAATCAGACTGTGTAACTATAACTTGTCTTCGCCCTACATTTCAGGTACTCCATATATGCAACTGCTCATGATCTACACTGTATAACAAATTTTGCCACCACTCCAATTTCATATATGCAACTACTTATGGAACCCCCAATAGAACATTTTTGCACCACCTATATATAGAATAACTTGTAGATCATAACATTCCCTTATAATATTTTTTTAAACCCACCTGTATAGCTGTAATTATATATGCTACTTGTGAACTTGTGAAGTACTTGTGGATATAAAACAATTTTATAGCCACCTTATAAACTATAATTTCACTCCATCTTATATTTCAACCACCCTGTATAACAACTGCTTCTAACATTTTTATCAATGAAATTTCATAATCATAATGTTGTAAAGTCCGTGGGTTCAATTGAAAATTATAAAACTAATATTCACTTTCACTTTTCTAGAACTTTATTTACATTAAAACAGCTGATTCAAATATGACAACACCATTCCCATATATGCTATTCGTCGCGGTATAACTGAACTCGCGATCGTGGCGTGCTTCCTTTATAAAACCAGCGTCGAATTCTCCAGTAAAAATCATCATCACCCCCACAGGCGCCGAGTCCCCTCGAGAACCATTTTTTATCTCAAAGCGTTTGTTGTCGTATTGAAATGAAACAGGGTCGGCTTTGGGTAAATTTCGTAACAATAATAATAGCTCAAGGAAATATCCACCCTGTATAAATAAAATTCCATTGTACCCTTACTTCGACCACAGTGTATGTGCAACTATTTATGAGCCTAACAATATAACATTTTGTTATCCACCCTGTATAAATGTAATTCAACTCCACCCGTTTTTCAACAACCTGGTATATGCAAGTATTTATGTTCCACTCAATATACCTTTTTTGAACCACCCCGTATAACTTCCCCCTTATTTCAACCACATTGTATAAATGCAGCTCCTTACGGGCCACCTAATAGAACGGAGTAGAATTACATGGATTTAATAAATCTTGAAATAAGGTATATAGTTTCACCTATCCTATGTATGGAACACCTTGCAAAATTATAGTGTCTTGATAGAAAAACTGTGGAATCTTGGTTTCTCAAGTGAATTATTGTAATTCATAGCTCATACCTACTCGCACGAATCCAAAGGGTAAAGATAGGTTCTGGCTTCTCCCGTCATTATATTGCCACCTGAAGAGTACCCCAGGGTAGCATCTTGGGTCCTCTCGTATTTTTGATTTTTATTAATCTATTAAGGGCATAAATGATGTTTATTGCACTTCAAAATGACTGGTTTAGAGAAAACAAAATTTTTGTTAATACCCAAAAACGTTGTGTTGTTTCCTTCTCCCGAAAAGCCAATGTAGCTGTTGAACACTTTTACATTGGAAATTTTAAGGTTAAGAGGTGTAAGGAGGTTAAAGCTCTGGGGGTGGGTTTTCAGGATAACTTCAAATTCAATTCCCATTTCAGCTACTTGATAAACAAAGCATACAAATGTCTTGGATTTGTCATAACCAACATTTGAGGGTAAATACAAATTTACTCATCTCATTTGGTCACCAAATTGTTACACCCACAGCAATGAAATTGAAAAAGTTCAAAAAGGTTTTCTACGTTTTCTATGCTACCTCTATATTAAAAGGAATGGCATATATCCCTTCATGGTATCTTGTAGATCAATGTTGGTAACCTTCAATCTGTATTCTTTCAGTACTAAGAGAAAGACCCATGCTGTTATCTTTATATATAAAATTCTAAACAACAGAAAATATCCCGATTGTTGCTTGATCAATAGCCTTAAGTTTAGGGTTGCCAAATTTAGCTTAAGACTACTCTTATCTAATCTGTTCTACATTAACAACGGTAGCTCTTCGCCTTTCACTTATATACTCAGAGTGGGCAATGATATGCTGTCCAATAACATAGTTACTGACCTTTTTAACATCAAATTTGGTGAGCTTAGGCGCATATTATTGCTGCATCAGGATGCAAACGCTTTATGATATTGGCATATATGTGGCATTGTCAAATACTTTTGTGCTGTTTAACCCTTCACACTTAATTATTTATTTGGCGTTTGTAAAGAGAATGAAATAAATAAATAAATAAAATGCGTACCAGATTTTAAGTCAAATTTAGGCTTTGCAACAAAACAAGATTCAGCAAAATCAGTTGAGTACTTGTTACGTGATGCCCGAACAAACAAAGAAACAAACAAACAGACAACTACAATTTTATAATTGTGCAGAAATTATAGATAGAAAATATATAGTTATAGAAAATAGAAGACATTTCTCAGATTTGTCTAAATTAACAAAATGAATATATAAATAGATTTTTGTTGTTATGTGGGATAAGTAGTTAAACATAATTTAAACTAGTTCACGGTCGTATTTCCCTAATAACATGTAGACATTTTAAATAAACTGGCGCAAAATTGATCTCTGACACAACTGAAACAAAAACGAGTCGATCTTGTGACTGTGACTAAAGTGAATCCCGCTATGTTTCATCATACTTTGCTACTAATTATTAAAGTATTTGATTATTATGGAAGAGAGTTATTCGTCGTTAGCTTAATTGGTGAAATTAACTTCTCTTTGATTTGAATTGAAGATACATTTTAACTCATTCAACAGATTCCAGTCTGGCGTAGCTCCCTAACAGTACACATTAAAAGTTAATAATATTCTAGGATACTACATATATATATATATATATATATATATATATATATATATGTTACTTCTGATGTTCTCACGAATATGAAATGTAATTGACTGTTCTGGGGAATCTCGTGTGTTTCTCTTGTTTGTCTTAGAAAAGACACTTTTTCGATGTTTCAACGAGATCTCACTCATCTTCGGGATTCCTGATGTTGTCACTCACTAAGCGTAGTACAAATGTACTTTGTAGTATCAAAGTACATTACTAAATGCTGCATGTTTCAGTTTTTCCTTAGTGACAGTTAAAAGACAGTTTAGTGTCAACTATTATACCAACAGCAAGTTTGGCATATGATAGTAATGTTAAACCTAGGAGAGATTAACTTCTCGTGAATTTAAGAAACGAGACAATCAAAAATAAAGCCAATTTAAAGTCGAAATCTTGAATTCATTTGTTATATTATAGACGAAGTAAATGAAGGATAAAAAACTAATTATATTCTTTATTAACTGTAACATATTACTATTTGTGGTAACTAGAAGTTGTATATTTTAAGCTTAAAGAACCAAAACTTCCATTCGGCGAAAAAAATACTGCTCTCGCCTTACTTTGTGGTCTCTTTAAATAATCCGCAATAGGCCATTGGTCTAACTAAAAAATATGATAGTAACAAAGTTGAAATACTATTGTGTAAAAACAAACACCATAATGTTTAATCTAAGCAAAAACTTTTTAACAATATTTAACCATTGATGAAAATCTGATGCGGTAGTAAAGATGTTAATACTCTCAAAATTAATAAATATACTAATGTAAAAGTATTTATCAGGAACTTTAATAATATTTCAGTCCGTTTGCAAAAATAAAATAGAACAAATTGCATTACTATTAGAAAGTGTAGTGCTTAGAAACACATTTCTTCTTTCTTGATTTATAAATTAATCCTAATAACAACAGCTATAGTATATCTGGAAAATTTAATTCAACATCAGATAATTCAGACAATCAACTAGCAACATAAGATTCGTCTTCCATTGCTGGAAATTTTGAGTTGAGTATTGAAATGACTGTATATTTGTATATACCTGTTTATCTTGGTAGGATTTGACACAATCTTTCCCATTATCGCATTTGTGCTATTCTTTCTTAAACAGATATATTTGTAACTAATCATTCTCATTGCTTCCTCAGTAGATAATCTTGAATAGATTCTGGACACTAGAGACCTCCTGTTGTTACAGTTTCACAAAATGAAGCATTATTTTTTCTAGTAGAATTGCAACATTATATAACCAACATCCTATACCAATTCGGGAAACGTTTGAGATTTTCGCCTCCATAGTTTTAACGGTAGTGTAATATGAAACTATATGTAGTGCAATGGAATTTTTATTTTAATATATATTTTGAATTGATCTACAAAATTATTCATTTATTCTTTTTTGTTTATAAAAATTCCATCACAACTTCTTCTTGCTCCGGCTATTTGCGACTCAAAAACACAAATTTTCCATTATATTTTTGTATTCTAAACTTCATATTTTACTCAAAACAATCATGTGAATTTCAAAATTCAACTCAATAATAATAATAAAAAACAGAGATATCAAACAAAACTTAACTAAATCCAAATCAAAGAATTAATCTAAAAACATTTTTAATTACGAATTTTCCAATCTTCAATCCTTCATATGTTTATCCGCTTGTTCAAATTTCTTAGTTTTTGAAAATACTATCCCATTTCCGTAAAATCTGTAATTTTCTTACTTCTTGTTCCTTGATTTAATTGCTAACTGTACTTAAAAAGTATACCCTGCTCTTAAATTAAAAAAAATCCATTATTTACGTCCAACAATGCGTTCAGTAGAACCAGCTATCTGACCTTCTCGTCCTGTATAAATTTCAATTATATCAGTTCGTTGGTTATGTTATAATTTTGATCCAAAATGATATGTCATGTCAATTACAATTTGATTGTTTATGCATGGAAATAATGAATTTTCAACTCTTTTTTCCCTGTAATGTTCTAATAAGATCCCAAAAATACTAATTGTAGCACTTGCGGTATCAAAAATATGAAGTTATTGAAAATCCCAAACGACTTAACAACGCCTATTGCAAGTAACGCTTTACCCTTTTTTGTGGTGATCCGACTTCTGACGTAAGTGAAGTGTCTAATTTAAAATATCGCAAACGGTAATTGGAATGTTTGTGCAGGTATTGTGTTGTATTGATGGTATATCTGTTTTATAATTTACTGATTTTCTATTTTCTATTTCTGCATATATTGTAACTGTTTCTTACCTAGATAAAACATTTAAAAAAATATATAACCGACTTCTACCTATAACTAAAAAGCTAAAAATAATTATAACAAATTACAACTCTAGCAAATAAATAACACATTTAATGTTATTAGGTACCTACCCAGGAACTAAAAAATGTAAACATTAAAAGGTGCTCATTCTGTACAAATTAATTACCTACCAATCTAGTATATTTTGAAGCCGGTGCCAAGCAAATCTAAAATCCTTCATTGCGTACTTATCTACCACTTCATCAAACTTGATTGTTGCTTTTTAAAAATTAAGTTTTGTGTGTAGGTATTTCAAGATCACGGTAGTGTGGTGACGGTCGGAACGAAGTGTCGAAACAAATACTTTTGCATTTGCATTACTATACTCATCTATTTTCATATGTATAACTGGGGCCTCCGTTAAGCAGCTTTTGCTTCAAAAATTACAAATGATGTTAAGTTATATAATTTTTATTTTTCAATGTAAGTTTTGGGGATTTCGTGATAAATAGTCAGATTAGAAATCGATATTTAGTCTTGGAACTTAATTAGGTTAGATATACGGTTCTTTCCCAACACTGGATAATAGATGAGAGCCCACCTCCTGTTTGACTTAGTGTTCTCAAAGATGGAATCCATGTTATCATACTAAGTTGAAGACGCTTGAATTTGTTCAGCATAAATTATTCAGATATAGATATATAGGCGAAATGATTGATGATGAGGAGCAAAGCCATAACCCCGAACATAATTAACTTCTAACTGTAGATGTCACTGCGAGACTGGAGCAACACCTGCAATACTAACCATTGCAAGAGTAGCAGTCAAATCAGCTGAGTACAACAAAATAGTACATAAACATCAAGTAGGTACACCGTTAGAGCTAGAAAAAATTACTACATAGAACACATATTGACGACTTTTAAATACACACTCCGGGTACCAGGCGAGCCAGAAATTAGAAAGGAACACCCGAAATCGGATAAAGCTTGAATTACAATGAAATGGTGGATATAACGGGAAAAAGACGTACATAAGGTAAATAACAAATATGGAGATAAGTACAAAACTTAAAGAAACACATCCAGAGACAAATCTCAAGAGCTGTAGGGTATTCGAATCAAACAATTAAAATTATTATTAAAATTTTAATTCCTCAACGCTATTCCCGGGATGGGAACTATACCTGAAAATTAGTTAAAAACCACTTGCATAGCTCCTACCTAGATACAAACATAGCGAGGACTACAGAACTGTATGTCTGATCAGCCATGGAGTCTAAGTGTTAGAAGTATAGAATATAACACAGAAAATTAATAGTATTTCTCAATGAAATCTGATTGGACGGAAGATGCATCATGATGATCCGAACCACGTAATGATACCGTGAAGGATGTGTTCAAACAGAAAGCAATACAAATTGTATAGACATAAAAAGAGGTTTCCGACAGGGGTAAATTTGCTTATTCAATTTTGTTTTAAAATTAACAGGAAAATCATAATAGATATTAAATATGCAGATGACATGGTTATGTTAATAGAATCAGAAGTTACCTCTAGACACATGAAAATAATAAATAGGTTTAGAAATTAGCACCACCAAAAATAAACCCTTGAATATAACAAAAAACCACAAGAAAAGCATAGAATGAAATAGGATTCCGCTAGATACCATACAGCGAAGAGCCTACTGGGATAGAGACAGGAAAACAGAAGATTAATTAAAATTGCTAAGGCAGGTAATGCGGGTAATGCTTCATGCGGAATATGAACACATACGGCTCATACTACGAGTACAGAGCAAAATTGATAACAAGTGCAGTATGGGCACTTAGGAGGAGGAATAATTTAACTACTGTTATCTAATTTTTGAAACAATAATTTAACAAGCTCATGAAGGAGAGCACTTCCTATACCTAATTCAATACATATTCTTGTAATTTTCTCAACTTGTTTTGAACCATAATACGAAGTATGAAGAGATAGCAGTCTGTGCATTTAAGCCATGTCAACCTAACAACCGAGCTATTAAAATAATTGTAAAGGTAGAAACAATAACAATATCTGTGATCTGTTAATGTTTATACATTACTTTACAAAAATAAGCATTTCTTATAATCTAAAACGAAACGATATTTCGAAACTAAAAAGTGCCTTAGTTATTACTTTTTATTACAGCTGAAGTTCCTTATTACCAGAATGACCTAATTACATTATCCTAAATATCCAACTTGCCAAGAAATTTCTTAATAATTACTAAATCTTACTAGTTGTTTAAGACCAGCGTTCCATTTTGATTATTAGTTTCATTAGGACTTTCGTTAACAAGATTTTCTCATTTAATTTTAAGAAATCCTCGTCTTTTAAAAGAATTTTCACAGCTTGAAACTACCACCTATTTATGCAAATCTGTCTCATTGATTTGAACAGGGGTTTTCCATTACGATGGTTTCCATTATGCGTTCCACTTTTAATTAAAAGCAATCTGCCAAGTGACAATACTCAAATTGTTTTGATTCATATTCGCACTGATGACGGAGTAGCTAGCAGAGAGCGAGCCCATTATTGCACTATGTCGGAATGAATATGCCGACAAATGGTTGATAATTATGAGCCGGAAGATATCGCGGTGTACTATCTGTTATTGGCTGAAATATGGGGATTATTTCCCCATCCAAACGATTTAAACGGATACATTTTTGAGGCGTAATCAATACGCACGGGATGAATTAAAAAGTGTTAATATATACTCACTGACACAGAAATCGCAACACCCAGAAGGAGTTGTTTAAATGTAATATTGTCTTCATAAAACATAGCAAGGAGTAAATGATTTAAGTTTTTATAAAAAATGCTAAGGAGATTAAATTTTTTCTATTATTATAAGTTTGTTAATAATGTGTTTGTCCGCCGCGGTTATCTGTACACTCCCCAAAACGACTTGGCATTGATTCAATAAAATGGTCTATTTCTTCTTGAGGAATAATATCCAAGGTTACCTGTATTTCATGTCTTAGAACCTCCAAAGTCCGAGGAGGCTGGGATAAATTCCCGAGCCTTCTACCCATCATAGTTCAAGCATGTTCTATGGGAAAAAGATCGGGGAAGATGGGCGGCGATCGCAACAGATTCACATGGGTCTCTTCAAAAAAGTTTAAACTAACTCTAGCAACATGAGGCCGAGCATTATATTGTTGAAATATGTGATCTATGAGCTGATTAAAGCAAGGAAGTAAATACAGCTCCACTATTTCCTGAAGCTACCGTTGCGCTGTCAAGTTGCCGCAACAAAGACTAAAGGTGATGTACTTTCATGTGAAATAACACCCCATACCATAACGCCTACTGTTCGGTGTACATGTGGCTCAACATCAAATTGAGATTGACATCTTTCTCCTCGACATCGTCTAACCCTTCTCCGACCATCATGTTCACCCAAGCAGTTATGAGATTCATCAGAGTTGACCACCTGATGCCATTTCACATTCCAATGTTGTGACTCTCTGTACAACTTGATGATCGATGCTCAGCGGACAGAGGTAGCACAAGATGGGGTCGATAGTGCTGCAGCCCAAAAGATAATTGGTCTCTAAAGGCTATAAGTCTTAGACATCGACCTTAAATTCCTTGAATTCCGTACTGTATACATAAATAATTATTCGAGAATTCAATCAGTTGAGGGGAGCGCAACTGATGAAGGTTCTCGACTAGAAACAATATATTGTCTTGCCTTGAATGGATTGAAAAAATCTAGAAAAAAGTTTACTTGAAAAAGCAATTACTAAACTTTACAAAATCATTTACTGCTTATTTATATTTTACCAAAACAATATTAAATGTAAACATCACCTTGGTGATTTCTTTATCAGTGAGTATATTATTGTTTATCCACAGTGTGTATACACTATTGATTTTCTAAATTAAATATATATGTGCCATCGTATTTTACATATACTGTGGCAAAATAACATTATGTTAAAACGGAAAACAAAACTTGGGTACCTTTGTCATTTTTTTGCATATGGTTTTTACTTATAGTCTCAACTATGCATATACTAGCTCTTACCTGCAGCTTCATTCTCGTTAATATTGATTTTGACATCCAATTTCGCATGTTGGTCCATAAAGATAAGGGTTTAAATAGTTACAAAAGGAAAAAAAAATAGCTACATAATTATTAGTTTCTGTCTCACCTAAAAAGGAAGATCTCACTCCATCTTAAATTGTATCTCGTTTTAATTAACATCTCTTATTAACTTTATTTATTGTTCTTCGCGGTTACAACAATAGGCACGGAATAAAGCATTATTTCAGGGTACTATCATCTACCATGTTGTAGGTCCTTCTATTTGGCGCTAATCTGAACAATAGTAACAAATCAATTTTGAGAACCAATCAATGTTGAATAAATCAAAAACATGTGCTTCTGATATCTATTAGTAACTTGTTGAGGGCCAACTACCGAATTGTTATGTGATTTCACTTTATAATATCAAACCTGTTGGGACAATATTGCCAACAAGTTTAACGGACAGAGTTCAATTATTTGAATGTAATTATTTTAAGATACATTTTTAGCTTACGATTTTTCCATATTCATTTTGCTACTGCCATTTCACTTCCTTCAGGTAGTTTAAAAGTATAAAAACCAAATCTTAATCGTTTGTCATCAAAAAAATTTTTGAAAATTTTAAACTAAATCAGACGTTGCCAAGTATTTCATACAAAAGTCAGCCTCCTGCTCCTGCCATTTTTCTCCTTAAAATGTGAATTTGAAATATTCTTTCTTAGCCGATATCTATTATCTATCGACTGCCTATCTATCAAATTTTAGCTTCATGATTACGATTTTTAACCGACTTTTTAACTTCTCAATTCGTCTGTATCTATGTTGTTTTTTTTTTATGTTTGTTCACCGATTACTCGGAAACGGCTAGAGGAATTTCGACCATTTTACTGGATCCTATTTGGGAGGATAGCGAAGTGGTCCCATATTTTTTTCATTAAAATAGCTTTTACCGCGTCTTAGAAAATGGGGAAAAACTATTTTTACCTATTCTCATATACTCTATGCCATGGTGGAGGAGCCGGTATTATTATATAATATTTGAAAAATCTTATTCGGAACGTGGGGCAAATTGAAAAGGGATTGGATTAGTTCCGTGATATCTCAAAGTGGCCAGAACTTTTTTTCAAATAACATAGTTTCTATCGTTTCTTATAGAATGGGGAAAAACTTTTTACCTATTTTCTTATATTCTATGTCTTGGTGGAGTCGCGGGTATTATAAGATTAGATGGAGTTACGGGTATTAACTATTCAGAACTTGGGGTAAATTGTAAATAAGATGAATTAATCAAAATCAAAATAAGTGTCAGTTAATATGAATATACAGTGTGTATTCATATATCAAACGATTTCTTTTTATTCATAATTTTCAGAGAAAAAAGTTATTCTTCACAAACAGATTTTTTACATGGTCTAAAACATAAACAGGAATCATTCCATGTCAATTTTTATTAACTGTAGACAAAGTTTGCCTTCAGAGAGGGCTTTTAATTTCAAATTAAACTATCTTCATTTCTGTTAAGATATAAAATTGTTATTAAATAGAAATAATCTAATACTATATTACGAACAAGGTTTGTTTATATATACATATATATATATATATATATATATATATATATATATATATATATATATATGTTAAGTTTTTGCGGGCACTAAATGTTTTAGGTGGTTTCCGGGAATTCATCCGCGTAGTTGATAACTGATCCCTGCCGGGATCGATGGTAAAATGACGACGTTTCGGCAGAGTCACATCTGCCCTCTTCAGGTCGGTTCGCATAGTTCTCGTAGCCTTCTGCTTTCGCTTCTAGTATTTCTAGCTTTCCAGTATTCGAGTAACTAGAAGCGAAAGCAGAAGGCTACGAGAATTATGCGAACAGACCTGAAGAGAGCAGGTGTGACTCTGCCGAAACGTCGTCATTTTACCATCGATCCCGGCAGGGATCAGTTATCAACTACGCGGATGAATTCCCGGAGACCACATAAAACATACATATATATATAATTGAGTTCTGGAAAAAAGGCTCTAACGATTTCGATGAAATTTTCTTATTTAGAAGTTTCAATAGATAGAATTCGATTGGTTAGGGTCTCATATTTGGGAAAATTGTTTTGCAGAGAAATTAAATAATTAAAAAAGCTGATTTTTAATTTAAAGGTGTTCAATACAGGGTGATTTGGTAACCTACGTAAGAGTGAGATTCGTCTTGTAAAAATTCTTTCAATACAGGGTGATCTGAGAGTGAAACTGCTCTTGTAATCATTTTTCCAATACAAAATATACTGGTATGTTCCGAACAAGTAACTATTTAATGCCTACCTCATATTTTCCTAGCATTATATTTTTACACCTGGACATTTCAACTTTTCAAAGTGATAAAATTGCCGAGGCCGGCGATTTTTGAATGAGTAAAATCTTATGAATTTGCATATTAATTTCATGCATATAAATATACATATGTGGTGTCAAAATAAAATTATATAGAGTAGTTATTAAAATGTTGGTGATCCATAAGATTTGCTATGCAAGATGGTTAAAATATAACGTCGAATGTAATTATATCATACAGGATGGTTAGTAAAAAGCAAGAAAAAATAATTATATAAGGTAGCTCATAGCTCTTGGAAATTTATGATAGCTGACAGACAGGG
This sequence comes from Octodonta nipae, assembly GCA_034190945.1. NCBI lineage: Eukaryota > Metazoa > Arthropoda > Insecta > Coleoptera > Chrysomelidae > Octodonta > Octodonta nipae. Next base: position 40,163,660 of record CM067217.1, on the reverse strand, counting down.
CGGAGTACAAATATTGTTATGAAGGATGGTTAAAAAAATGTTAATAGAATGTTACAGCTGTAGGATAAATCATTAACAATTACAGACATTGCATCACTGAAAATTATAAAATAAATACATTTTTAAAAAAACAAAAACCGACTTCAAAAGAAAATTAACTAAAAAGCATAAAATAATATTTTGCTACAATTAAATACTTTTTATGAAGTCGGTGCCAATTTGAACAGCGAAGTTGCGAAGTATAACTCATCAATGTACCTCACAAAATATTTTCACTTGCGCTTGGCACCGATTTCATAAAAAGTATTTAATTGTAGCAAAATATTATTTCATGCTTTTAAGTTAATTTTCTTTTGAAGTCGGTTTTTGTTTTTTTAAAAATGTATTTTTCTATATTATCTTTACAACCTCTTAATATATATATATATAATAAGTATTAATGGTAAGAATAATTATACAAAATTCAGGATGCCCGGACACTTTTTTTAATTCGTTGGGTGGTGGTGCATGGTCGTTCTTAGTTGGTTGAGCGATTTGTTTAGTTAATTTCAACAACGAAGGAGAATCTAGCCTGCCAACTAGATGTATTTCGACATCCCAGAGGTCGGGCGGTAGTTGGTTTCGGTCTCTTCCGTGTACAATTTTTACTCAATGTCCACACTTTGGCATTAGCCCCAACGTTGGCAGTTGGCCGGTATAAGTCGGTTTTACAAAAGGAATCTACTTCAACATTTGTGATCCGTCCACAAATTCGCTGTGGAAGATTGCAGAAAGTATTTAAAATCAATTAATGCAACAACATTCATCAACTCACTTGAGGACTCATATATCAAAGTTGTTATAATCGGTTTCCATCGAATGTATGTACTCAGAATAAAAACTCTTAAAACAATTTCGATGTCAGACATCTTCAAGTTGGCCATGTCCATAGTAAACTGGTGTAAATTCCACATGTGGATACCAAGCAAATTATCAAGCCAAGGTCTGGAACCGGTGTTTACTCTCGGCGTATACACAGTTCTTAAAGGGATTGAGCAATAGCAAGTCTGAATTGTCCTTACATATTCTGGGCCGCACACGTGCTACACTAAAGGAACCTGCGTGTCATCCATGGGCGAGTAGCCCCGGTGGACCTCTCAACCTCCTTCCTTCGTGCTAGGGATTGGGGCTTGCAATTGTTCCCCAAGAGATATTCCCAATAAGGGCCACTCATAAGTTCGCGTTGATTGCATCCCCGTCTTTTGTACCCACCGTTCGCGGCTACTATCGATTGAATGATTTAGTGAGGTCTTTGGGCTGGTACTCAATAGCGTTTCAGCTTCGCAATAGTTCCGGAAGGATGACCAATCTTTTAGAGAAAGTAGAAGTCGTAACAACACCAGGGCAATAATCAATACGAAAGAGTGAAATCATAAACCAGAATTAAAAATAAAATACAAAATATTTTTACTTCTCTTTTGATGCCTTTAAATTGTTTTTAATGAGGGGTTTGCCTATAGATTATTTGTCGTTTTGACTTTTTTGGTTTTGGGTTCGTCTGCTTCATCTTCTTCTTCCGCACCCGCTTCTTCCTCATCATCAATCATTTCGTGAGAAGAAGTAGCCTATAACCTTCTCCAAGATCCCGTATATCTGAATAATTTATGCTGAACAAAGCTTCTTCAAGTTAGTCTGATAACAAGGATTCTGTCTTTGAGAACAGTCAAACAGGAGGTAGGCTCTCTCATCTATTGTATAGTGTTGGGAAAGAACCGTATTCCTAAGCTAAATAATTTCCACGAGTATATGTGATTTCTATATCTGACTATTTGTCACGAAACTGCCAAAAATAAAAATATATCATTTACGACTTTTTTAAGCAAAAGTTGCTTAACGAAGGCTCATATGAAACTCGATGAGTATAGTACTGAAATGCAAATGCAAAGATTGTATTTGTTTCGATACTTCGTTCGGATCGACACCACACTACCTTGATCTTGAAATACCTACCCATAAAACTGGGTAAGAAACAGGAACCAGTTTATATATCAAGAGTCCCTTCTTTTATAGAAAGTAGTAAATTATAAAACAGAGATAACATCACTACAACTCAATACCTGTACAAATATTCCAATTATCTGTTTGTCATATTTTAATTTAGACACTTAGACATTTAGACTAAGAAGAAGAAGTCACCTCAAAATATGCAAAATTAACGAAAATACGTTACCGAAGACCAAAATGTTTTAAGGAAAATACAGTGCCACGAGAGTGATACTCGTATGTACGCCCTCGAAAATTAGTTTGCAAAAACACCGTTGAATGTTATTTGCTGGTTGTTTAATGCGTGTAGCTGTGATATGGAATAATTTGTTCAAAAGAATAAAATGAAATTCAAACAAATTTATCCACATCTTAATTACATCAATACGTTTCAAAAATCGACTATTGTGAGAAAGTGAGTAAAAATATAAGAAAATTAGAGATGCATTAAGGTGCATCGGACCTTTTGAGGTATAGTCGGAAGATATTTAAAAAATTTGGTCAATCTACTCGCATAAGGGTTCCTTACCACCTAATGTTATTTAGTTTTCTATTTGGCCCCAATTTAATTTTATTTTACTAATAAACTTTCAGGGAAGCCTTATAATTAGGCTCTAAGTTATAAAGGGCACAATTATTATTATAAAGTATTAAATCTGTTATTCAGATTATTTAAAAATACTAAATATATTTTTTCAAAATTTAAATAATATAGTTTCTAAAATGGGAATGATGTTTAATATCGTAATATCTTTTAAACAAATGTTTAAAAAATGATATATTTGTAATTCTTGTCTTTTAATAATTTAACATATTTTGTCCCTATTACCATGGAGGTTTTCTAATTTTTTCTTAAAATCTCATTAACTAATTATTTTCAAAATTTTAGTAGTATGGTTTCAAATAAAGCGAGAAATGAGAATTTTTTATATCTTCATGATATCTTGTAAACAATTAATTTTAAAAATATGAAAAATTCCTTAACAAGCCCCTTCATTTGTATATTGTGACACGTAAAAAAATATTTATTTTCCGTTTAATTAATTAATATTAAAGAACTATTTTTCCTGTAAATAAAAAAATTAAGTTACATAATGAGCCCTGTGATTATACATTACATGATACGAGAAATTAATATTTTCTTTAATTCTATAATTTGCCCCCCAAAATGTATTAGGGTATTCTCCTTATTTTTCAGTAAAGAGGTGAGGCGCTATAATATTTTTTTTCAAAATTTTACAGATGGTTTCAGATAAGGAGAGGGGAATGGGTAACTTATATTTTTGTTAATAACTTATTAATTTTTTTAAAAATATGAAAAAAATATATTTGTTTTCCTGCCCTTTCAATTTATGTGCATTAATTTTATATTTTCTAATTCTATAATTTGCCCCCCAAAATAAATATTAGTCACAAAGAGGTGAGGGGCTAGAAAAGATTATGGTTTCAGAGGGGGGGGAATGGGTAAAATTTTTTATATTTTTGTTAATATCAATTTATTTATTTTAAAAATATGAAAAAAATATGTTTGTTTTCGTCGTATAGCCCTTTCACATATATAACATGATAGGTTAGAAACAATTTTAATTTTATATTTTCTTTAATTCTGAATTTGCCCCCCAAGAAAAGTGAGGTTCCTCCTTATTTTTCCAACAGGTCAAAGTTATAGTTTCGGAAAGGGGGGGGAATTTATTCAAATCTTTTTATTAATTTCTTTTTAAATATGAAAAAAATATATTTGTGTTCCCAGAGAGACCTCTGATATATTACATGATGAGTTTGAATTTTTTTTATTTTAAATTTTTATTTAATTCTATAATTTGCCCCCCAAAATTAACATTAATGGTTTCTCCTTATTTTTCCTGTAAAGCTCGGGCAACTTTCTATATTTTCTATTTTTTTCAAAATTTTACGATGTTTCGAAGATCGGGGGGGGAACGGTCATTTTTTCAGTTTTCCCCCCAGATACCCTAAAATCAAAATTTCTTCTTTTGCTTGTGCTCCTGAAAATTACCTTCACAATTTCAACCTCTTCCGATAGTTTAGGAGAAAATTGCTCTGATGTGACAGAGGCAGAAATCCTGAGATATTATAAGGGTATCTTTTTCGGAACCCTAAAAAATCTACTTAAATAATGTTACTATAATTTAATCCGTTATAATTATAGTTATTTATTATCAGATTACTAAATAGGTGAAGTAAGTTGACTTGTAATAATTTAACATATTTTGTATTTTAATTAAAAATTAACTCACACCTGATAAGTTCCTTTGTAGTTATATTTAAATTAAGAACTAAGTTACACATTAGGATTAATACTTGAGTGGCTAGGAAATAATGACATAAAATTCGAATTTATGATTACTAAGAAAGTCACAAAGAAAGAAAAACAGAGACAAGAAGATAACATCCAACTGAGCAAGTGAAAACAAAAGTTATAAAAGTTTATTCAAAATCCCCAGATATCTGAGACTCCTTGCATGGCGATAATGCTTGATAACAATTAATGTGTAAATCTGGAGCCAATAATGGAAATTCCATAAAATTCGAGAGAGGTTGATCTTTTAAATAATGTGCATGTAATATATTAACTGGTAAAGGAAAAGCTTGAGAGGGACATCCTTGAAGATGACAACTTAGAGTTGTTGAAACGGCGTTGAGTGTTTAAAATAAAGGTTTGGTGTTAGGGTGCAAAACTGTGTTTTTTTATTTATATTAATTACTTTACTATTACCTTGTTTTAGATGCACAGTTTAGAAATTTAACTAAAAAAAATCATATGTTAGACATATGCTGCTCTTTTAAAAAATTCTAATGAGCTATTTTCACTATGTAATGATGTCAGTTGAATTTCTTTAACAAATGATATCAAAAATAAGTACTGCCAAAAAGGGCTTAAATAGTAACGACTTCGGTCATATCATACCACACACACCATTAATCTCGAACTTCGTATATTTCATTAACTGCCCCACGTAAAAGGCGCACAAAGAACATAAAACGAATTTATGTGTCCACTTTTATTCCTAGTCATCAATCAGGTTTCATTTTCTGTAACATATTTGCGATGTTACGTAACATAGCGAATGTCCTTGAACTTCATATTGAATGGCAGAGGGGACCATAAGGCCGAATTAAATGTGCGGCTTTTGATCTCCGAACAACACAGGATATGAATGAAAAAATTTTAAACGCCCGGTTTAGAGTCACCCGACGTTCGGATGTTCTTTTCCCATTGGTGTTAAGCCAAGTTATAGTTGGAACTCTAATTAGAACTTGAAAATTTTATGGGGTTACATCGTTATGCTCTTGCTCGCTTTGTGGAAACCAACTGCAAAAACATTGTGCCCGTGATGCATTTGTTCACTTTTTGTCTTTTCCACTTGCAGCATTTCCATGTTCCAGTTGAGTGACCTTTCATGAAATGCATCCAACATTGTAGAAGGAATCAAAAATTGATTGTAAACCAAATTATTTGTCTGTTTAACGATGCGTGGCCAGTTACAGTAAAGAAATCCCACCATTTGCTTAAAATCTGCATAACAAAGAGAGCTATTTGAATCTTTTTTCATCTATTTATCAATTTTACCCAAAAGTGAAATATATGTAGTGCTACGAAAAAGTTTTCAAATATGACCTTAAAAAAAAGGACAAAGTATATTTATGCGACTTATAGAAGTACTAAATAGATTAGTGGCTAGATACCACGAAACGGGAAGTTTCAAAGATTTATCTAGATGTGGCAGACCAAGAAGAAAGATGACACCAAACTAAACAGCTTATTAACGTTACTAGTAAACCCTTACAAAACAACAGCGTAAACTACTCAATAAAAATGTAAGCCATGTATTGAGAAATATTTAAAGAAAGCCGAATTTTAATTTTCATTTGTGAGATGACAGAAGATGATTCTGATCGACGATCAATACTGGAATTTTTATGCGGTAATTTGACGAGAATCCCAAATTTTCAAATATCGTAGTGTTTTTCGATGTTTACCTATGCAGTAAATCGTCAAAATTGTCGATACGGTCTCAACAAAATCCCCACTGCGTATAAACGGTACACAAACAGAATACAAAGAATCAATGTTTGGCTAGAAATAATAGCTTTATTCGCGGTAACAATTCGTTATCGATTCATTACTGATCGCATGCGCAGTTGCAATGAAAGCATTCGCGGTACAGAAATTACTGAACTGGCAGTAACAATTCTGTGTTCGCGGTGAAGGAAAATTCGATTCATTATTGATTCGTAACCAGATGATCAGTTCTTGAATTATAGCTAGAATTCATCGTTCTGACATGCGCGTTTGAATAATTTTTACTCAAATTTAGTAAATTGATATTTTGTGTTGCCTACATCGGGAAATTTACTTATTGTGAACTGTGTTTACGTTTGGACTTTAAAATTGTTTAGAATATTTGTTGACATGGGCCACTTAATTTCAAGTGACGGGGATTTGGAAGAACTTTTGGAAATTGTGAGTGTTCCAAACAAAATTGATTATTTTGAACATATTGTGCCACAATTTAATAATCATCAGTTTGAGTTTCATTTTCAGATTAGTCGTGAAAGGGTAGAAGCAAATCGTTTCTCCCCGTCAGAATATTCAAACCTCTACCATAAATAGCAGTAGCAGAATGTAAACTGGCTCATTTAATTGACACATACGTATTTATATAATTTGACAGCATGGAGGAAGAGTAGTTATATGAGATTTCTAGGGTACTGAATTAGTTACAATGGCATTCGCGGTACACAAATAACTTTTACTAGTTCTGAATCAGACATGCGCTCTTGAGTAGAACTGAATTGATAACGAGTTGGTTCAGAATTGTGTTCCGCGAATAAAGCTAATAAACAACAGATTGATTAATGTTACTTTTTTGAAGTAGGTACGGAATCTACATCGAATTCAGAATCTGAATATGTCTATTGTTTAACTCTCACTAGACGATTTATATTGCAATAAATTCCGTGGGTTCAAATTAACTAAATTTTTTAAACTGAGAGTCACTTCACTTTCTAGAAATTTTATTCACATGTAAACATCAAATATTCTCAACAGTTGATCCCAATACAATAACATAGAAATCATAACAATAGATAAGCTCTACGAACTAACTACTGAAATTAATATCTCCTTATATAGCGTACGCCGATCTTTCTGGTCGTTCTACCTTTGTTCGCACAGCGTCCAGATTGATAGTTCTTACTCATTTTGAACACTCCAGAAATGGTGTTTTTATGTTCTTTGGGATGAATACTGTTTTTACGTTCCTTTCGCCAGGGACGTAGTAGATAATTTTATAACAATATAAAAAAGGAGCTGATCTTCATGGAACTTGGGGCCGCAGTCTGTTCGTTCCCCAAATCTCAAATTCTATAAAATGTTTCAGACACTAGATAGAACTCGGTGCTACAATCTGCCAACTTCCAAGCCTAGCTAAATGACTAAAACATATGTAATTTTGAACTGCAAACTCCTCGGTACCTATCCCTGATTAAGGCGGCTATTCTCTAGTTGACTATTCTCTTTATATAATTTTGGTTTAGAATTCGCAACTACTCGAATATATGGAAATATTTACAGAATTTATTATTTCATTCAATAGGTCTCCTAATATATGCGTTCTACACCCCTGTATTTTTAATTTTTGGAGTTATATTTGTCTTTTTCAGTTTTTTTTCATAATCTTTGATTGCAATCATTTCTTGTTCCTTTATAATTTCTAATTCCTCTGTGCTTGATATTTCTTGTAGGTTTATAACATGTTAATTTTTTCAATTTTGCATGCATCTTTTTAATATTTTACATTTATTCGTAATCACCTTTGATATTCATCATTCTGACTTCGAAATTATTTTTACTTTGCTACTTGATACTTCAGAGAACCAAGTTCATTCAGGTTTTATCCAAACTTCTGCCATCATTCTTCCTTAGCGTTCCTTTCTCCTATGTTTCACATTTAAATGTAGGCTTCTCTATTTTTTAAATAATCTTATTGCGTTTTGATTTTTAATAGTTTTTTAGTTATTAGTTGTGTTCTGTTGACCTTTGAATTTGACATCTGGTAATCATAAGACTTTCGTAAATACTTCTTTTTTAACATCTTTTTCTTTGCCCTAACGTTTTTTTCCGGTCCTGACCGGAATATTCAGTATGCTTTGTAGATTTTCCTAATGACTTTACATTGCAATTTGGAGTCGTCCATCTCCATACTTTATATCAGTGTAATTGTTGACAAAATTTCTTTTTGAAACTTTAAAAATATTTAGGGTCTCCCATATAAAAGTGATGTCATATCTCAAAACTTGTGAGAGTTGTTCGAAATCAAAGTGTTCATTTTCAATAAACTTTGCCCAACCATGTATATGCATATGCATACGATATAAAAAAATCCCGTTACAACTAAGGATAAATAAGAAAGCCTATTATTTCTCAACATCCAAATAACTAAAGTGCAAGGAAGGAAATTTTAAGATATTTATACCAAAATAACAAACTTTAGTATTGATATCTTAGGTCATGTTTAAATAACTACATCTTCATCCTCCTTTATTTCAAGTTCCTAATATTTGTTACATATGTTAGGTATGCTACCATTTATATTGTAGGAAAGATATCTACAGTCCGTAATAAAACATGTGTCCGGGTGGACAAATAATAATTAGAAGTAATCTCAGCAATTTTAGCTTATAATGCAACTTTAGAAAAGAAGGCAATGACTAAAGTGTCTACAGGAAATTATTTAAAAAAAAATAAAATGTTGATTTTATACAGAATTTGGTAAATTCAGGTGCACAAAAAGAAATTTTCTGAATTTTTTAGTTGGGAACACAGACTTCTTACAAACAAACGCTTCATAAGTCTAGTCTTGCTTTAGGGATTTCTGCTTTATACATTTTCTGTTCTGTGCCAAGTAACATTCGGAAATTGCAACTAACCAACTTTTTAGAGCCCATTAGGTTTCTCTCCAAAATACTAAAAGACGATACTTGGAGTTTTGACTTCAAAAATACACATTAGTAAGATAACTAAAAAGTAAAAAAATATATTTTTCTGCAAAAATTAAATAATTGTTCTGAAGCCTGGTGCAGAGTTAAACAGCAAAGTTACAAAGTAAACTTAAGAATATATATATACTTTGTTATTTTCTGTTTAACTTGACATCGACATATCTTTATTTTTTGTTTGTTAAGTTACTTTTGTAATTTTTTTGAAGTCGGTTTAATGTTGTTATTTTACAAATTATAGTGATATATTAACTTAATTGGACGGAGTTTTGAAATCAGATTAACTTTGATATTAATTTTCTACATTATTAAAAATAATTACCTAATTCATAATTTTTGGTACAAACCTCGTATACAACTGAAAAAGTGGCATGTGATTATTTCAGTTTAAATTTCAGACCATGCAGATCTCTTTATGAAGTACAATTTTTTTTATTCATAAGAAAGTTTTCCATGTGATTTCAACCTGTATAGACAGACTGTATATACAGACCAATTGAGAACCTCAATCTTTAAGTTGAATTGATTTCTTTTACACAATCGCCTTGGACAAAATATGGGACCACTTCGAGATTTTCACTAACAGAAGCCAGTTTAAACGATCTAAATTACTTGAGCCTGTTTCGAGTAATCGCTGCACACACATAAAAACAATCTAAATACAGTCGAATTGAGAATTTCTTCGGTTTTGGTATTGGTTAAAAACGCAGTATAGATTTTGTTTTTAATCAGGATTTTGTCTTTGTGACTTTAGTCACTAAGATTTTCCCTGATGCTGCACTATAAGACTTTACTAAGATACGACCCACCAGATATAACGCACTTATTTTTACTACATTGAGTGTTTTAATAAATGATAATACCAATAATATAGAACGTTACAATTGGCAGGCAAAAAATACAGCAATATCAACTATTTGGTGAACACTATGGTGGCTGCCAAACCTGCAATTTGTGCAATCAATTGCAATTGGATTGCACTAAAACACTTTTATTAATATTTTTTATATATAATAGCATTAGCAGTTACAATTTTTTTTTGTAATACACAATAAATCACAAACGTCGCGTGCTACCAGTCAACTGTGATAAAACACCAAACCACTTCCTCTTAGGCGCTTCTCTGAGAACACGCATGTACGGCAAAAGCCATTACGATGGAATCACAGAATTAGTATGACCTAGCCGAAAGTGTACATTATCTCGATAAATATAACAATTGTCCATGGATGAATTGGCGAATGACAATACAATTCTCGACCCAGATTCCGTTCTCGCTATGTCATTAAAGTTTTCATTATCTCGTTTCAATAAAGTATAACAAAGTCAAGGTCAATCTCGTCAGTTGTCGAGAAATAAACGATTCGTTTTCAAAACGAGATACTATGTTTTGTTATTAGTGTAATTTATTCACAATTGGAGAGATAATTGAAAGGATTATTTACAGAGTATTCGGAAACGCTATTCATAGTTGACTCACCGGCGCCTACTTTTGATTATTTTATTGTCTTCTTAGATTGGAGGAAACTATACTAACTGGCAACGAAAGCGCTACACTCAGAAGGAGATGTTTAAATTTAATGTTGTTTTGTTATAGTACGGAGTAAATGATTTAGATTAATGTTTAGTAATGTTAAAATGCCGAATGTATCGACAGCTAAGTAAATTTGAAAGAGGTCGAATTATTGGTTTATGGGAGGCGAGTTTTTCATTTCGAGAAATCGTTAACGCACGAACAGAAAAATGGGAGAAGAGTAGGCAATGGGCGTCGACGGGGTACAAATGAAGTTCAAGATTGATGTCTAAGAGATATGGCCTTTAGAGGCCGATTTTCGACAACTTGAAATTTCGCTGATGTGTGGTTTGGAGAACAAGGCCATCTTGTAAGTGTCCGAAAGCTTTACCGCCGTATAAGGTATTTTGAACTGCAGCATTACGACGCCACCTTGTGCTACCTCTGACCGCTGAGCATCGACGGTTACGACTACAGTGGTGCAGAGAACGACAGTATTGGAATGTGGAATGGCATCAGGGAGTCTACACTAATGAAGCTCGATTTTGCTTGTATGGACATGTTGGCCTAAAAAGACGACATCGAGGAGAAAGATGTCAACCTCAATTTGATGTTGCGCGACCTGTATACCGAACAGTACGTGTTATGACATGAGGTGCTATTGCACATGGAAGTAGGTCGCCCAACGTTATCTTCAGGATGTAGTGGAGCCGTATGTACTCTCTTACCTTAGTCGGCTCATGGATACTATATTTCAACAATATAATGCGTGCGTTCATGTTGCTCGAGTTAGTTTTTTGATGAGACCCATGTGAATCTGTTGCCATGCTTGGGAATCCTCAAGAATCAATAGACTGCCTTATTGAATCAATTGTTGGGGAGTCCATATATAACCGCGGTGGACAAACCCATTATTAACAAACTTAATAAATAACATTTAAACTCCTAAGGACCAGTTGTTCAAAGCTGGATTAACTCCCGGATTTGTTAATCCCGGTTTAAAACACAATCAGAAAATAATCCTGGATTGGTTAAACCATGGATTAATTCATGAAACTAATTATTTATGGTCTATGGTATATTCCATCGATGACTCATGTTATTTTGTTATTTTGTCAATATTGAAAGTCACAAGAACATAATCTGCCTGTATTTTTATACCGGTTTTTCTTACTTGCAGATGATTTTATTTGTACTGATTATTTTGTAAATAGAAGAAAATGTCCGAATTTAGGAAAAGAAGCAGGAATTTCAAAACTCAGGAGGAAGAAATATTGGATGGAACATCAGGTTCAGTTGCGTTAAGATTATTAGATATATTGTGAAAAACCGCTGCTATTATAACAATTGCCTCAACTCTCACAGGTTTTACTCTCAGTCCAAGAGATAGAATTGGAAAACGTCCTTTCCAAGCACCAAAACATCTTTCTATGGGATTCCGTGTCCAAATTTGTGACTCATTAAATAGATGTTCAGGTGGAGTGTTTGCTTGTGCTAAAAGCGTTATTAAATACTTTTGATAGGATACCATATACCCAGTTTCAATTTGACGTCTTAATCTGGAATTATTACATATTCTGGAATCATGTGTAGAGCCTGGCCAGCGTCACACTGCCTTGAATATTGAAATCAGCATCAGATGTAACCTGAACTCAGGTGATTGAATTCGAATATGGGTACAATCAACGGCACTAATGGTATAGAAAGTTGCTTGGTCTTAATCTCGGTCTGATCTTGAAGCTGGGTTAACTCAGGATTAACTGTTAATCTCGAATTTTACAATGAATTTTTTTTAATCGGAGATTACATATAATCTCGGTTTGATCTCGTATTGAACAATCGAGCCTTAGTATTTTTTATTCAAATTTTAATCATTTAGTCCTTATTATAGCATCTATGTGATACCAAAACAATATTAAATTTAAACATTTCCTGCCGGGTGTTGCGATTTCTTTTTCGGTTAATATATTATCTTCTTACATTGTCCGATACTAATTGAGAGGTTCATTAAACAAAACAGTGAAATTCAAGGGGTTTTTCTGTGGATTATTGTAATAATATGTTGGAAAACTTATTTTTTGTTATTTAAATATTGATACTTTTAAGAAAGCTAATTATAACAAGTAGTATATCAATGCAATGAGAATGAAATACACTGTTTTTCTGTGAAAAAAATAATGTGGCCTGCATAAGAAACAATAACATTAATTACGATAACGGAAAACGAAACCTTGAATTGCAAATCTGAAACAGTGATCGTATAGTCGAAAAAAGTGGCAAGAAAATGTATTTTTGGTTTTGCGTTTCTTAATCAAATGATGCCGCAGAAAATTAAAAAGGAAACCTCCAATTTGCGCTTTTTCCGGGTATCTTCGGAAGTATTCGATAAATTTGTATTTAAAAAACCGCATTTCTCCAAGCTCTAAATTACGCATTTGCCCCCATTTAAACTTATCCTGAATACTGGAGTTACCATAACTAAACTTTTGATGTCACTTATCGTTTATTTAACAATATTTTAAGGTTTTGTCATGTTCTTATGTTGGAAGAATGCTTTTCAAATTTAATACTCACACTATAACTCTTTTAAAATTTAATGTTTACACTATTTGTGTTTAAATTAACTCCAGTTTATTGTTAGAGACCTCTTTCTGAATTAGGTAGTGTATAATTTACTGTAACGTCGATTTTCGTAAATAACATTATGGTTATTAATATAACTAAATTTGTACGTACAAAATGCACCAATATGTATTGCGATATACAATGGAATTGAAGATGGAATAGATAATATTCAGAAAAATTTTCAAGGACATTATGTCTTTAAACTCGAAAACAATTTGGCGACCACCCGCTAACTGAACTTGTTAATTAATCAGCTGTTACATATATGTGTTTGGTGGTTTCCGGGAATTCATCCTCTTAGTGGATAACTGATCCCTGCCGGGATCGATGGTAAAATGACGACGTTTCGGCTGAATCACATCTGCCCTTTTCAGGTCGGTTTGCATAATTACTCGAATACTAAGATTAAGATTATCAGAAGCGCGCACGCTGTTATATAGCCGCGGTTTAGTCCTTATCACCTTCCGCTTGCTAATTGGTTATTTCCGGTTGAGGTATTTAATAGAATTTTTCAACAATTGGATAAGTTCTGGATTTCATTTCGTACGTTTAGACTGTGAGACCTTTTCGCGATTTCAAATGTCTCTCTTACGAGTCTCGATTTTGGGTATTTGCCAGCACTGTGGTATTCTCAAGGTCTATTCGGTGTAACGTCGTGGTGGCGTTTTCCGCAATAGATGTTGTTTTTTCTTGCTTTCTTATGGCGTTCTGGTATTTTTCTCTTAGTTTGTCCCACACAGGTTTTATGACAGTCTGCACACGTAATCCCGTACACTCCCTTTTCGCAATACTGTCCGTAGTACCTTGTTTATTGGTGTCTCATGCTCCTCGTCTGTTTGACTTTAGAGCTCTTTGGATATTTCGGTCTCTAAATCCGTTTTGTCTCAGAGCTGTCTTTAAACTGTCCATTTCTTGTTTGATGTTATTCTGGTCAGTTATTCTTTGTGACCTGGTTACTTAATTAAGTCTTACATTGATATATAAATGAACTCATATATGTATAGACATTTCTCGAAACTTATCTGTAAATTTATATACCATAAATTATACACGATGTTCAAGAAGTCCCGGTACAGCTAATTACCTCATCAAAAAGATTTTTTACAAACATATTGTCCATACAAAACTTTGATACGAGAAATGAAGAGAGGAGGACATTTTTAGTTCAGTTATGTCCTTGGCAATTTTTTCCATTTGACCTTGATGGTCATCAGAAGTCAAATTTAGGTTGAATCAGGTTTGGCTTCGTACAACAGACATTATCGGCCTAAGAAAAAGATTTTTTCACAAAGGCATATAATTTTACCAAACTCATTATGATAATTGCGTAGCCATGATAAAATGACAAATACCTCTGTCAAAAAATCTCTTTCTTGGACCAATAATGGTATCGTATGACCTCAATTTGACCTCTGCTGACCAGCAAGATCAATTGGCAAAAATGGTCAAGGACATATTTGATCATAAATTTTCCCATATCAATTATGACGATTTTGTGGCCACGGAAAAGTTCTAAAAGTTTTGTATTGGTCATATTTTTGTAAAAAGTCTTCCTGCCGGGACATTTTAAACCACCGTGTATAGGTATAGGTTTCGAGATCTAAGTAATAATAACACCTCAAAGCTCATTAATAATCACTAATAAGTTCAAATAGTGTGTATTGATCTAAAAAAATCGGAATTATTTTTATTTCCATCTACATAATAAAGGTTATTGTTATTTTATTGTCACAATGAAAATCTTATAGCAGTCATTTGGCTCTTAACTAAGCAAATTTTGCCTTTTAATTACAGCCACATAAATGCTTTTATTTTCGTATCGAATTCAGGAGTAATTCAAACTCCGCGTGCAAGCTTATTGGTATTTGATAACTTAACAATATACGGATGCAGCTATGCTAAAATTAAAAAAAAAACACTCACATTATAGTTATGAAGTGTGTTCAAATTTAAATTCGAAACTACGTTGTCAAAATTATACTGAATCATAGGATGTGTTAAATTTGATGACCCTAACTTTGCCTAACAACATTTAATATTATCAAGTTAAATTAAATTTTACCTACATCTTGATGTTAAAATGAACCGAAATTTTACATACGGATGACAATGCAATGAGTTCCACTATATAAGTACTGGATTCTTTAAACGTGGATAGATATGAACCGAAACAGATAAACAAGAATTCTAAATGTAAAAAAATATATAAAAATAATTTATTAATAAAATTAATATTTATATTTGAAATTTTTTAAATTTGCGTTTTTCTCTAACCCTCTGTATAAACTAGGTAGGTGAATTTGAGTTGTTACGGTGAACGCATTAAGAATGCCAAATTAAACCTTAGCGAACTGTCTGCGAGATTCCAACTTGAATTATACTAACGAACAAATCTCTTCCTTGCTAAATAGTTCTTGATATTTATGATTGATGTGGATGATCACGGCTGTTAAATTTCTTGGGTAATAACAAAGAAGTACTCTTTTAACTTATTTTAAGAACTTTCGAAATATTTTTATTTCTTCAAATGTCTATACCATTATTATAAATAATACTACATACAGCTCCAAAATCACGGCTATTAATGGGCACTAAAGTGCCAAAACCAGTAACGCTATCTTCATTTAAAGTCTTAGAACGTTTCAAGGCATCCTCGTAAATACACAGAAACGTCAAACTGTTACTATTCCTAGTAAAGTATCCTTATTAACGGTAGAAAACACTTCACATCGTTTCTACGAAAAATAATAACATTGTGATGATGCAAAATAATTTACTTGATTACATATTAACTACTTACCAGTTCTTGACGCGACACACTCTTATTTAGTTCCAAGTAAAATAAATTTTCCGTATGTAAATTATATGAGAAAAAATTACAATTAAGGAGTAATTTATTTTAATGATCAGTCGCAATAAGTTTCTGCAATGACATATTAATAGGTTTATGGGATGGCTTTTTGTGATAGAGCACCGTAGAAACTATAAGTATATAATGAATCTGAATCAGTTTCATACTTCAGTTTCTTTATTACAATTTACTTTTTTAAAGTGTTGATTTGTCTATATGTCTGAATTTAATTTTTGATGGCATTGAGAATAACAGCATGTATCTTAGCATTTTAATCCAAAACACCATGTATCATTAAATAACAAGAAGGTTTCATTTAGTTTATTTGATCTGAAAGGTATATAAAACAGAGCAAAAGACTAAATGATCTAACTATCTTAGATTACGAATCATATATATAAAGTTACAAAAACATATCTTCACTGTCTTGACACACATCAGCACCATCGAAGATGTGAGCATACTAAATACACCCAGGATGGTAAGCCATCATATAGACTTGGGAGAGCAAGTATTTTGCCTAATTCTAAATTGGAAATTTTCAAATGTAAAGTTAGTGATTAAGAGTTTGTGTTAAGAAGATCTAATGTATTGTTTGAGCACTTTTAGGGAAATAACAGAATACAATGTAAACGCCTAAATTTATTTTTTATTATTTGATTTATGATATAACTAAAAGAAATTTAATTTGAGAATATATACAATACCATAAACTACTTACCAGAATAACAATAAAATAAATTTTCTGAAAGAAAATTCTGAGTAATTTATTTTAATGATCAGTATAAGTTTCACTCTTTTTGTGAAGACCACCGTAGAAACTATAGAATAATGAATCAATCAGCTGCATTAAGTTTCTTTAACAATACTTTTTTAAAGTGTTGATTTGTCATATGTCGAATTTAATTTTTGATGGCAAGAATAACTATGTATCTTAGATTTTAATCCAAAACACCATGTATCATTAAACAACAAGAAGGTTTCATTTAGTTTATGTGATCGAAAGAAAAAACAGAGCAAAAGACTAAATGATCTAACCTTAGATTACACATATATATATAAAGTTACCACACTGTCTTGACCTATGTTCATACTAAATACACCCAGGTAACAAAGACAGAGCAAGTTTGCTACGAAATTTTCAATAAAAACGCCTACCTATAAAGAATAACAATTGAAATAAAATTCACCAAATTATAGAACTGTGTAATACTATAATAAAGAAAATTTCAGAGGACATCAAAATTTAAAATTTGCAATTGGCAATTGAAAAGGCTATTAGAACGCTAAGAAATCAATAATAATCGGGAAAAGGAAGTAATCGCACTAACTGACAAAAAGAAACAAATAACAGAAAGAAACAAAGTAATAGAGAACGTCACCAAATTCAAAAGGAACCTATAGAAAACCCTAGAATTTCTTGAAATACAGATGACGGAAAAATAAAAACCGAAAAACGCTTAGCCAAAATCTATATGCAATACGTAATGTTTAAGAACCAGACACGTACCAGAACAATGAAATAGTTCCATCATATTATTACCCGCAATAAAGATACTAACGAAGATCTCCTATCGATAGTCTACAAACAATTTACTAAGATCATACAAAACAGATCAATTAATGCTAAATTAACAAGGTGTCGCCAAGCCCTACATAGAATATCACCAATATATATAGGGAATCCAAAGCAAAAATCAGGACATCTGGAGGTTTCGCAGAATTTCTCACCAACAGTGGAGTCAGATAAGGTGGCGCCATCTCTTTAAAACTACTAATTGCAATAAATTTAGGGTAACTTTAATAACAAATAAATCAAATACATCTCAAGAAAAAAAGTATTTGATTAATGTGTTTTACGAGTACGTAAATACGGTTTTGAAATCTGGATTGTAAACGAAAACTAAAAGTTACACAAAGATCTACACAAGAGAATAGTTAAGAAGTTAGACCCAAGTAATAGAGGTCATTAGTAGTAGTTAAACAGCGGGTGTTCTGAAACAAAGGTTCCGAAAACAGCCACGAGATGTCACCAACCTCGACAAGGCTCACGTCGGTGACAGCCTGTCAGTATGACATCACGCCATAGACAGCTGACGTACGCCATAGAGTCCACAGTGAACTACCAGCAACATGGAGGCGAAGGGTGTGACCTCACTGGGTAGTGAAAATGGGTACTAACAGCAACTGGCGGCTGTGAAGTATGACATCCTAACATGGCGGACTAGCGTGATATATCACCCGCCTTCTTAACTCCAAAGTGTAACGTTTCAAGCGCCTACGCTAACGAGGCTTGAGATTTGCATGAAATCATAATTCTGAGGGTTGCCGCCGTCGCTGTTGCCAATTTGGGGGGTTAGTTGAGGGGGGGTGGTTGCAGTTTGACGGATGCGAGGTGTGGGGGTGCGGCTAGCCGGAATGTTTTAGTTGTTTTTTGAGTATGGGTTTAATTTTAATTTTTGATTGGGTTCGTGCGGCAGTCTGCTAATAATAATTTGAATAAAGTAAAGATCGGAATGAAGATGAGTTTAGTTTCTTGTCAACTGTTGACGAATACAGATCATTAAAAATGACTTTACTTAAATCAAGCTTTATAATATTTACACTAATTTCAAAAAATGTCTTGTATGTTAATAAGCCTTATGAAATAAAGGACATGGCTGTATGCCTTTCAGGGGATTGTTTAAACCCCTATGACTATACTGATGACTCGAGATGGATTAAACGATGGTCGACTGTCTGTATGTTTTGCTCATTTGCCAAAGAGTATACAAAACTTCAAGCCGAAGCTGATATTTTTAGATCACACTGATGGTGATTGGATTTCAACAGCAACTTGTGAAGATGAAAAAACTTTATTATCGAACAGCTCGATGGCTATTACTATGATTACTTACGAGACAACATACAAGAGGAGATTCACAAGTTGATAATTCTTATTTGTGCACACTCTCTGCAATTACAATATTGTTACTTACATTAATTATGAAATGTATAAGGAGAGAATGAATAAAAACATATAGTTGTATGCAATGTTCTATTTATTTATGTAAAAACTATTCATAAGCGAATCATATATAACAACAACTTCTATCTAGCACATCGTACTGGGTCATTGCAGCAGCAGTGAAAAATGAATGCATGGAGAGCCGGGAGGTTTCAGGTAAACGGTTACACAAAGCAAAATTGTTGAAATAACAACGGCGGATATTTGACAAGACGACAAGATAATAGATGGACAAAAAATCCCTTCGGTTAGGGACGTTGCGATACCACTAAAGTATCGATACCGGCATCACAAAGGGTTTCGAATCAAAAGTACGATACCGGTATCGGTATTAGAATCGATACGGGTATCGCAAAACGGTCTCGATACCAATTTAGCAAGGGGCAGAACCCTAAAATCCAGGAAAATATGAATTTGTCAGGGTGATAACCTAAAATGCAGGGAAAATACTAATTTAGCGGGGGTATCGATATCACGAACTAGTATCGACTCTGGTATCCAAACAAAAATACGCATATGGGTATTTAATAGCGAAATAAATTCCGGCATCTAGCACTTTCAGGAAAAAATCTCCTAAACATAATACCCCTATGGGTGTCAAAGTATCGCAAAAAAACTTTTCATGCCAAAAATACCCAGTATCGAAACAAAATTATCAATATGGGTATGATATCAGTAGTATCGCAACATCCCTACCTGGGGTGTAAAAATACCAAGGAAGTGTCCTAAACTAATGTGCGTCTAATAGAATAATCCGCATAAAGTGGCCCGAAAACAAGAACAGAAGCTTATAGAAAGAAATAAGAAACGATTATATTGGTGGGCTACCATGATGAGAATGATAATGATAATGACAGGTGCTTTTATTGTTACAGATCGAAAGTTGATATTTGGAAATTAGTAAACATGGAGCATTACGCGCTAGAACAACATGCCCTTATTGTTAAAAATGATTGAAAAAATTGTGAAAGTTTGGTTGCCACTACGTCCAATATTCGACCGACAGAATGTTCTTAATTCATCTACTGCGAAAAGAAGTGAATCCCGATTTTGCGAAGGAAATCATTTTCAGTAATGAGTCCCATTTTTACATGGATAGCTTTGTTAATCGGCAAAATTGCCGCATCTAGGTCTTAGAAAATCCACGACCTATTAATACAAAATATTATGCATCCAAAACATATCAACGTTTTGTGTGCATTGTCGTATGGAGTAATTATTGGACTGTATTTCTTTGAAGATGAGAAAGGTAAACATTAAAGGTCAATAGCCAACATTATCTTGCTATGACAACGAAGTTTTTTTATGTCTAAATTGGAACATACAACTCTTGACGACATCTGGTTTCAGCAGGACTCTTGAAACTGTCTTGCACGAGATGCTCCTGTGGGTTTATGTGAAGTTACAAAGTTTATACCAACAAGCCCGGGAGCACCGAGACAATGAAGGCCGAAATTAGACGCTGTTCAACGAATCACTGCTAGCTACATGAATAAATATTTCAATACTCTGCTACAGAAAACAAACTTTAAAAACTTGCGCTCTTATTGAAACACCCTTTATATACTAAATAATTTCTGGTGAATTAACTAAATCATCCATTCCCCTTTTATAATTCGAATGATCTTTCGATTTAAATTCTTTTAATTTATAGATCTCCTCAGAACATTGAATTCCTCTACTTAATATTACTCTCACTCGCTTGGTTAATAAAAGAACGATGTCTGCCAGCTAAGTTCCTTTAAAATAAATCGAATTGATTGCTTTCTAGGGACAACAGTTCCTTGATTTTCAGTTAATATTCTATTAGAGTTTGGAGCTCATTCGTATTATATTTCGGTTATTATAGCAAGCGCAAACTGAGTTGCAGTTGCAATTTTCTAATGTAGGTTAATATATTTTCCTGGAGAAATGCCAGTACTGCTGCTGAACTATGTAGAAATGATTTCTTTATGTTGTGTATGTTTCTGCTGAAGCAGAAAAGTACGGGAAAATGTTACATAATTTAGTATGTAGAGATTAAAATGTTAACAATTCAAATATTCTCGCTAACGTTTTTTCTTTTGTTTCAGGTAAGTGAATATCATCAATTACAGCAATGTTTGAAGGGTGAGTTAACACCTAACCTGCTAGTTTAAGTAACATGCTGGACCGAACAGCGAGAGTTACATATTTCGCTACTAAAATTGAATAACTTGTTAAGATATCACCATAATGAAAATTCAGACTCTGGTTCATTTGAATTGTTAAATTGCAAGACAGTTTTTCTGACTGCCTCAACATCAGGGTTCTGATTTGTTTTGTGTGTAAACATAGCAGCAGTAAGGAGATGTGAATACGAAGAGATGGTTGTTGAATCAGGCTCGAATCTGACCATGAAAACGAATAGGAGTTTTCCTATTTTCAGTTCGAATCACGGACTCTGCATAAACGCAGTAACACAATCTGTTGTTTCCCTTCGTATTTGGGGTTACATTCAATAACAAGTTTCAACAATAACAAAGTTTATTCAATTTCTACAATCATCATTTTCTCCATACAACATTATTTTTGAATCTGACGTTCTGCAACAGCTTCCAAAATCTTTTACACCTCACTAATACGACGACTTACTACTTCGAAGTAGTAACTAAAACTGTTTAGTAGGAGAGATAGAGCGGAATTTTGCTCGTCATCCTGAAAATGGACAAAATGTATCGTATTAAGTTCAATTCCTGAACTACATCACGTTTCTAGGCAGGCGCCAGTGGAAGTGATAACCGACGATAGTTACAGGGTGTGAAAATGGTAATTTTTTTGGTCATGCTCATCATCGAGTAAACGTTCCAACATGGGCTGCATACAAGATTGTAATATATTTAAGCAAATTCCCGAGAGGCGTCTGCCTAGAGCGTTTCCATCAAGGTGACGGACAGGGCTAAACTTGTAAAAAATAAGGGTGAACTTCATCATTGAGTAAAAATAACCCCATTTGCACCATTTTTTTGCTTACACAAAAGAAATCATAATCCAAAAGGACTTACAGCTAAATGACATTAATTAATGTGGTCTGTATGACGTCATACACTTTTTTTAATGCGAAGCCACATTTTTCATTAAGAATCCGGAAAGATCGGAAAAATTTCATATCCGAATATGACTTTGGCCATGACCTTGAACTTGATCTTCCGGGTTATTCCAAGATCAAGGTTTTTTTGAAAAATCAACCAATTATAGCTAATATAGGTACCGGGGGTTTTGGACATCGCTGATTTCGAATCTCCAATCTGTTTTTCAAAATTCCATTTTTTTTTGGAAATTGTCAACCAATTGATGCACAACCAATTAACGGTAATCGATGTTTTTAATCCTGATCTGAAAGATGACTAATTCAAAGAGGGTATTCCAAATTAAAAACAAATTTGACGTTGAACTTGGCCACTATTTGTTTTGAAAATTTTCAAAAACTGATTTCATATCCGTAATCATCGACGTCGAAAACCCCCGTATACCAAATTGGGAGTAGGTTGGTTGATTTTTTTCAAATTGCCAATTTTCAAAATCTGATTACAAATCTGAAATCAGATGTTCGTAATCCAAGAGGGTGAACCAGTTTTTCAAACGAAAACTGATTTTACATTCGAACTTTGATCTTGGAATGACCTTGAAGGTCAAGTTTAAGGTCATGGTCAAAGTCATATTCGCACCTGAAATTTTCCGCTCTTTCCAAATCGGTAATGAAAAATATGGCTTCGCATTTAAGAAAATTGTGTATGACGTCATACAGACCACATTAATGACGTCATGAAAAATATATTTATGTCATTTAGCTGTAAGTCCTTTTGGATTATGATTTCTTTTGTGTAAGCAAAACAAATGGTGCTAATGGCGTTCTTGTTACTTAATGACGAAGTTTACCCCTGTCCGCCAACTTGATGCTAACGCTTTAGGCAGACGTCTCTCGGGAATTTGCTTAAATGCATCACAATCTTGTAAGCAGCCAATTTTGAAACGTTTACTCGATGATGAGCATGACCAAAAAAATTACCACTTTCACCCACTGTAACTACCCTCGGTTATCACTTCCACTGGCGCCTGTCTAGAAACGTGATGTAGTTCAGGAATTGAACTTAATACGATACATTCTGTCCATTTTCTCGATATCGAGCAAAAAACCGGCTCTATCTCTTAGACTAGTTTCTTTCAACGGTCTACATTCACAGAATGCCTTGCGATCTTAGTTGTAAACCAAATTCTGACAAACCACCATTAAAACTACACTTGTATCGTTTTAGAAACGCAATCTACAAATTATCTTTCATGGCGAAATAATGCGCACACTCTTACTACTACAATTACCCTACTTTCAAGACAATTTTTCTTTGGGTTCAAGATTAAACATTGCTGCCAACTGAGCATTACTACCAACTGAACTATTGTGGGTTATTTGACTAATAGTTTTGATGTTAATGCTAGGTTACGATGTTGACTAAACTAACCGTTAGAGTGCGCCTCTACGCATTTTTAGGTACTCGAGGTTCTTTAACACTTTCAAAAGAAAGCTTTGTTTTCGAACAGTATGAATTGATTCTCCCCTCAAACATTGAAACTCCAGATTGCAAGAATTTTTTGCTTCTGGCAGCCCAGGTCGTTTATATACTTATACCATTTTGGGCACATTATTGCAGGGACTTATGTTTTAGCCCGTTGTCTTTTGTAAGATATCTATTTATCTTTGTTAGTATAATTTTACCTTTTTTATTATACTTGCTTTCAATTAAATGATACTTAGCCATTTTAGGCAACCTTATTTACTTACTTACTAAGACTACAACTTTGGAATTCCAATATAAACAATTAGATTCTAAAATACTACTCTACAACTAATGACAATAGTCATATATAGCTCAAATAGGGATACTATAACCTTCCCGTAAATCGCTTGATATCCTTCCTCTTCTATCAGCATTCAAGCATCTGCCTAGGTCACTCTAAATCGCCCCATTAACTAAGCGCTTACTGTGTGCGTTGTGTCTTCAGTTCTCTTAAAGGGTCTCGAATGTTCAGTGGTGGCAACGCTTCCACCTGTTACTCTGATACTCCACTGTGGTATGGGCGGGGACATACATTTTTGTCGAAATATGTAACCATGCACCCCTTCAGGTCTGAACCCAACGATCTGACATTTTTCACTAGATCCGCAGCCAGCGGCTTGGACGATATACGCATATATCCGTTTCATTTCTGGACTATGTTTACAGGTAACTACTGAAACAGTAAGCCTGATACTTGGAGATCGTTTTATCTACTGAATGTGATTCACCTCTAAATGGCTCAATATCGTCATCGCAAAATTTTCTAGACCCATAAACTCTTTTTTATCACAATCTTCTAATTCTTGCTTAACATCACCAATATCTGTCATTACTTCTCCACAACTGTTACTGTCCCTTCTATTGTGAACCTTTGGAGACAGTTATCGCTAAAGATTATTTGCGGGATTTTGTCATAAACAAGAATTTACGGGACATCCGGTTGTTTACCTCTCTCCATACCCTAATGAAAATGCTCTCACATTTAACTGAACATATTCATCACTGCTTCTATTTCTAATGCACAAAAGATAGCTTCATTACTCTTGGATTACATACACCACTGTTTCGCAAGATTTTCGAAATTTCTATACCCATAAATAATACGACTCATGAAAATCTGTGTGGCAAAATGCTTTTTAAACTCTTCAAATGCATTTGGATAAGCTAGATGTACTAACCATCGAATTTCAGCGTTAAAGTCTTGTCAAGGGTCGAGGACCAAATTGACCCTGATAGACCGCTTGAAAATCCATTGCCACACTTCCTACCAAGGACTGAAACTAACTCACTATTCCAACCATTAAATATAGAACAGTCTCACATACATTAACTATGAAGAAATTCCATCATAAGTCTTATCTTTTGCCTGTCTATTTCGTCTCAGTATTTATATTCTGACAATCAGTTTGTCTCTGAATAAGCACTTCAATACTGTTGATTTAGGTTTGGAAGTTTTGAATTTTACTTTGTACATTTTATTATGTGAATTTCAGCTTAAATATGATGTTAACTCTTATCATATTTGTGTTTTGCTGTTATTTTACTATAAACTATTTTGTTGATTCTCCTCTTTTATTTGCAATATTTCATCAAGTTATCGCATACCTTGTAATGTTTTCTACTCGTCTTTCATGAACGAAATGA
The DNA here is from genome assembly GCA_034190945.1 of Octodonta nipae. NCBI lineage: Eukaryota > Metazoa > Arthropoda > Insecta > Coleoptera > Chrysomelidae > Octodonta > Octodonta nipae. Next base: position 40,138,404 of record CM067217.1, on the reverse strand, counting down.
CATTTTTCTGTTTTTGACATAAACAATTTTTACTCCCTTATATATTAGTAGAGACATTCATAGTCATATATGTTGCCATTATAAATAAAGATAATGAAGATGATCACGTAAAAATGAAAATAAAACTAAATTTACCTTCGTAAAAATACTTATACCTACATTTAAAACTGTTGCACCCCTGTTTTATCTCTTTAATCGAATTTGCAAAAAATACATTAGCTAACTATATTTATGCCAAATACTAAAGCTACTAGACGCCAAATTTTATCATGAAAATTTCTCCATACAAACTTTTCGTATCTTCACAGCAAATTTTATCAACATCCAGTAGTTTTTGGGTGATGCATGCAGAAACTGACAAACACAACTTAAATCGATAAAATTGCATACTATCTTTTTGGAATTGCTTCTCCGAGCCCGATTAGGTGTGTGTCGAAATTAAAAATATCTACAGGAGTAAACTTTTGTAAATCAACGTCAGACAAGTGAAACTTGAAAAAAATTAGTGAAATGTTTCATAGGAGTAGCGCAACTATATATGTTAAATAATGACGTAATAAATATTCGCCATCGGAAATTATAAACAAATTTGTGATAAAATCACATGGTAGTTTTATGATTAGCGACGGCCAAACGATTTACGAATCTAGATGCAACTAGCAATTTTTCAAACTTCATTAAGATGTTTTCATCGCCAACTCTTGTTGCTTTAAATTGGATTCCAAATGTGGAAATTTATATAGCACACATATTCTAAAGGCTGTTCACCGATGAGTACTAACTAGGCCTATCTTTGGATGAGAGAAAATGGGAATGTAAATTATTAAAAAACTCATTTTTTCACTTAGTTGGCTGTAATCAAACAAAATACTCCAGATATTTATCAAAGAATACCGTTTTAGTTTTATCACATTTTGTGGCGGAATTTGGCTTTAAGGATTGCTTAACTAATATCCCATCAGTTATGAACACAAATATGAATTCAAATAATCAAGTATGTTATGAAGATATTCAAGATACTTGATTAAATTAATTTAGTGATAACATACATTTAAGCTACAGTTTACAACTAAAACTTTAAAACATGGTACACATTTATTTGTGCTATGCCTAACTTCAACTGAACTGCTTTAATTGATAACAGATAATATATTGCTATTCAAATAAAATATTCTATCAAAAAGTAACTATTCAAAAACCATAAAAAATGAATATTTAATCAATTAAACTAAATCTAAACTTGTTCTCTTAGAAATTCTACATCACTGTTATTAATAAACTACTGTTAAGCAAATATTGCAGCATAATCTGCATATTCTTGTGATCATTAACCTTTAATAAATAAATTAAGCCAATACTAATGCTTCATTTCTTACCTTTAAATTTGGCACCTCGTCATTATTTCAGGCTCTCATCACAATTCATAGTTTTTCTATTATAAGTATAAAACATAATAGTTCCGCATGTTAGGTGGCGCTACTATTCATGAGTATGCTAGTACATTCAAGTTGTCACTTGTAGACGTTAAATTCTACAAGTTACAAATCTACACAAGTTGATCAGGCCCCTGGACTCTGTAATATATTCGCCATCTTATAAACAAATTTGATAAAATCTGGTAGTTTTATGTTAGCGACTACGGCCAATCGATTTTATGCAATCTAGATTTTTTGCAACCATAGCCAACTTTGTTATTTCTTATTGCCGCCAAATTGGATTTATACGTTACTGAATAGCACATATAAAGGCTGTTCACCGATGTACTATAGGCCTATCTTTGGATGACAGAAAATGTAAATTATTAAAAAACTTTTTTTCACTTACTTGGCTGTTAAACAAAATGCCGTAATTCTGTTTTGTTAAAATATCCCAAAAAATAAACAAATAAAAGTACTATTTTATTTATGATGCTACAGTTTACAACTAAAACATTACATATTTGTGATTTAACCCAAAACAAAAATAAACTAAAAAAACATGAATTAAATCAAAATAAATTAAATGTTCCAAAATTCTACCACTGTTATTAATGCAGTTTCAGCATCGATAAACTAGAAATATACATGCATCTATAACCATTTGTCTAAGCATTTCTTCAATGGCTCGAACAACGGCTGCCTCAAGTTTCTCTACCGTATTATAAGGAATATAAAACATTTTTAAAAAAAAATATAACCCACTTCTACCTATAACTAAAAAGCTAAAAATAATTATATATACAACTCTAGCAAATAAATAACACATTCAATCTTGTAAGGTACCTACCCAGGAAATAACAAATGTAAACATTAAAAGGTGCTCATTCTGTACAAATTAACTACCTACCAATCTAGTATATTTTTGAAGTCTGTGCCAAGCAAATCTAAAATGCTTCATTGCGTACTTATCTACTAATTCATCAAACTTGATTGTTGCTTGGCACCGACTTCAAAAATATACTAGATTGGTAGGTAATTAATTTGTACAGAATGAGCACCTTTTAATGTTTACATTTGTTACTTCCTGGGTAGGTACCTTACAACATTGAATGTGTTATTTATTTGCTAGAGTTGTATTTTGATATAATTATTTTTAGCTTTTTAGTTATAGGTAGAAGTCGGTTATATATTTTTTAATGTTTTATTTTCAACTTTTTAGTTTTTTGAACTCAGTTTAACCTTAATAGACAGAACCAGGTAACATCGAAAGCCTCAACATTACACAATGATAATTTATCATTTAAATTGACAGGTAAATCTTTACGAACAAAATGTACCAGTACGCGTTGACTTACTAAGCCCAAAATATATTTATGGCTTATGGACTACGCCATGTAACTTTTCTTCAACTTTTTTGACAACCCTCTCCAACCTATGTACCAACCATCCTGTACATACGACTGCCCACGGACAAGCATAAATTTGTTAGCTGTCTTCTGTATATAGGACAGAGTAGAATCCATCCTATATTTACGGATCAAATCCGTCCTATATTTCAACCATAGTATATAATTCCTTGTGGGCTACCTCATAAATTATTTAATTTTAACATTTCATGTTATCGCCCTGTGTAATATTAATTCCTCTCCACACTTTATGCAATTTTTTATAGGCTATAAAAGAAATAATTTTTTAATCACACTTTATAAATATAATTCAACTCCAGCATATATTTCAACCATCCTGTTTGATTTGCTTATGTCCACATCATGTAACAGTTTTTTAATCACCCTATATAATTTTAATTTCACATTTTTTTCAACATTTTTATACCGCCAAACGTCCAGTCCACCCTATATTCCAACCATCCTGTATATACGGCTGCCTACGGACCAGTCGGTTATGTGATTGTTGCTATAACTTGTGTGCCTCTATCTTGCAACAACATGTTTGCTACATCTTACTACCTATATGGTTGAAATGTACATAGAAAATTTTCAAATTCGCAATTAAAACTTTCAGAGGCAAATTTTCTAAAGTTTGGTCGACGTAATTTTGTAATATCTCAAGCCATCCAGGAGCTTGAGATTTTGCTTTCATCAGACCACAAGATTTTAATAGAAAAATAGAAACAGTCAATAGGATGGAGAGGATTAAACCTACTTAGGCGTACAGGTGTAGAGTTGAAAGTATGATTGTTGCATAGATCTTGGTGTGTTTGCTACATCAGTTCACGTAATTTTGTAATATCTCAAGCCATTTGAGATTCTTTCATCAGACCATAATTTCAATAGGATTTAATACTTAGACAGTGTAGACCAATACACAGAAAATATTCAGGTTGGTTGCATTACAGGGAGAATAAGAGTTATACTTATAGCATGTGGTCCAAATAATAACACAAATAAAAAAAGTTAAAAAATATGTGGATGATCTAGAAGAAATATATAAATTAGAGAGAGAGGGAGAGATAAGAATACTCTAAAACAATCCATAGAATTGTACCTTAAATCAGATACAAAAAGATTATATATCAGAAAATAGTTATTGATTGTACACGATTTCTAAACGGATTTTATTTAAGCCAGTTGAAGTCGATGCTTTCTTAAATATAAATTATTGAAAAACGAATTATAGAGTATGCGTACCAATATCACATTTCAAACTACCGCATGACAATTAAAATGTAGCCAGAACTTGATAACGCGTCTTTAACTATTGCTAAATAATATATTCTACTATCTATTCTCTTCTACACTGAACAGCTTGTATCAGCTATATCACATTCAAAAAATAATTCAAGTGTAAGTTTTTGGTGGAGGGAAGTAATTAGCACCGCTCTAAAGTTTACTTTGTAGCCTTAACTTCAATTGTGATTGAGATCATCACATACTTTATGTAATACAAATTTGTGACGATCGATTAAATTTTTGCTAGTAATCTAAGCAGTAAATTGTCATTTGTTCACTCAATATTGTTATCTGTAAGTAAAGCGTGATATATTCTTTTGGAGAAAGTGTTTAACTATTATTCCTGTTTCTGTTAGTGGTACTTTTTCTATTACCGGTTAACATATCGTTGTTTACACATTTTATCTACCATACGTTCAATTTCAATGTCAACTTGATGGTAAACAAGTCAAAGAGCTTAAGATTGATGCCGAACAACCCCATGTGCTGTCTCATAACTTTTGGAGATACCATTTCTTCATTTTGGCTTATTTACTACTTTTAAGAGATGATATTTCGAGGTGAGGCGATCGCCCCCTCTGAGAGCCTCAAAGTTTATAAATTTAATATTAAAAGGAAGCAATCTTAACTCCAAGAGCCTAGAAGGCTTAAACCTCAGAACGACTATTTTTAATCTAATAGTCCAAGAAATTAAAATTATATTTTACTAAATTTAGTACAGGATCGCCCCCCCTCCCCCTGAATCATGAAATTGCCCCCCCCTCGGAGGCATGTGTCTGGAACTAGACATATATTTTAGTAAGACAAAACATGTCGTTGGTGGAAAAGGTGTGAATTAATATCGTTGGAGGAAGTTTAGGAAAATGCAATGGATTTCGATGTCTGGAATCTGCTATTAGTAACGAACCGAAATGCGAGAAATGCAATTAAACCACACAATTGTCACTGGTAGAGCAAAGGAACGTGGCACTAAGGAAAGAATATATAGATTCAACATAGAATTTATTGTAACATATAATGTAATAAAATGAAACTACATATACCCCCGCCTCCACCAAAATGTACCAAAAAATAATATTAAACATTTTAATGGTAAAAATTATCAGAACGTTACAGACCAAGCGGCAACTACTCAAGTGAATCCAGAAGAGGCTATAATGGTGTGTAAAAATTTGCTTCCGTATATTTGTATCTACAAAATTCTGACTTTAGGTCAACCCATTAAGTTGCCTAAAATTTTTACCCAAAGTTGCATTATTAAATAAGTTGAAAGTGTTTTGTTAGGTTTTAATCAAAATTTTTATTTCTTTTCATTTAACACCTCAGCTACGAAAACACAGGGTGGGGTATTAATTTGAGTGATATGTTTTACTCAGTGAATCAATAATAATCCAGATACTTATATTTACTTTAATAATAATTAATATTAGACAAAGCCACGTAGAAAACATGGTCGAGTATAACTGGTAAATCTATATTATACATAAATATGGAACATAAATAAAGAAAGCTAACACAGACTGCAAGCTGTTAAAATATATAAAGGCTACTAGACAAAACCATTCCTGGGTTCCTTTATAGTGATTTAAAAAAAAAACAATTTTGTTTATTTTCGTAAAAACTCATAGCCTTAGCATCTTGTTGTCTGCCTGCATGACAGTGGTGATCAGTGTCAGTGATATTGTCCTTTGAATTTCGTTAACTGTACGTAATAATATCAGAATAATGGTTCATTTAACAGAAATGCACAAAATAACCATTGTACAAATGATTGGTTATGGACATAACACACTGACACAAATGGAAGTTTCTCGCTTATTTGACGAAAATTCTCCAAATTTGCCGCCTGTATCGCATGGAACAATTAGCGAAATAGAAAAGCAGTTTCGCGAGCTTGGTCATCTAAGGCAGATAAAAAAAGTAGTTGTCAATGCCTTAAGTGATAATACGAAATTGGATATTATGTTTGAGTTTCAAGAAAACCCACATAATTCTAGTCGAAAAGCAGCCCCACTGTTCAACGTTAGCCACACATCAATTTTTCAATTGACAAACTTATATCCTGATCCAGTAAACCCACTAGTGCCTGCCAATAGAATATGGTTTCAGCACGATTACGAAATCAATGTCCGGCAGTACCTGAACCAATTTGTTCCAAATCAGTGGATTGGGAGACGCGGATTGATAGATTGGCCAGCACGATCCTGATTGAGCGCCGTTGGGCTATTTTTGTGGGTATATGTCAAAAGTACTGTATACAAACTAAACCCCTCAACATAGATGACCTAAAAAGACGAATCACGCTTACGATTAGATTAGTCACGCCTGAGATGTTGAGTAACTTTAGAAGACATTTCTATACAAGATTAGCATGTTGCTAAGACGTTCCAGGCGAGCATTTTGAACATATCCTACATTGACATGAATGTTTTTTGTTTTTTTATATTATTAAGAAATAATCAGTACCTATTACTCATTAGGTGTTTAATGTAATGTAGCGAATTTGTGAAATAAAATAATTTGTGTTTTTTAATGTTAATTTTTGTAATAAGTATGAATTATGTCTAGAATTTTCTGGAGAATCCAAGAATTAAATAATATACAGAGGCTTGCATTTAAAATAAGAAAGTTGGTATTGGGCACTATCACATAACATACCCTATATAATTTTTTTATGAAAAAAAGCGCAATAAAGAATACAATTTGACGTGTCCAAGAGTTTTTCCCCACACGCCTTTATTCGTAATCGAATTTATTCCATTTGGCTATTCCACACTGTATGTAATTACAATTTGGGGCAAGTACGTATTATGTGCTGTAATTCTTCTACGCAAGAACTAAATTACAAGAAAATAGTTCAAGACGAAAAGTGTCATTTTTACCTTAAATTAAGTAGCTATGTAAAATAATTAATACAGCAATATTTAATAACATTTGATTATGGATGTTTTAGTAAACACGAAAGTAATTACTATGGGTCATATTTAGTGACCGCGTTCACAATATTTCTTTCAAGTTTTCCATTGATAAATTTGAATTACCAGCAACCCTCTTGAACTGAATTGGGTATACCTAGCCTAATCCTTATGGAATTCTGTTACGGTGTGTCTTGGAATGGCATCGTTTGATGTATAAACGGCATGCCATATTTGAATATAACTTGAATAAACAAAACCCTGAAAGTAATTTTTTGGTGTAATTGTTATTGTTTTGTTTCAATTCCATTTTCTATTTTTCTTCGTTTATACAAGTTAAATTTCTACGATAGTTAATTTTCAAATTCCATGCGCCGTAAAATAATTTCTTTGTTCAAATGTACGTTTCAATGCACTTGACATGTTATTTGACAGAGTATGACAAGTAATAAAATCTGATTCAGGAGTCGACGACAATACGTCATTCACTTCCTTACTTTTGTGTTGGCTTTGCGATGCTCTTAGCGTTTCACTTCTTTTCAGGAGCATCTGTTAAGATCTAAGTTCTATTTTTGTACCCTCTTTCTGGAACTCTTTTGTGATTTAACCACAAAAGATGAGTTGTTTTCACATATTTCATACAGCGAAGGGAACAACAAAAATATGAGAGTTGTCCATTTGCCTCGTATATCATAACATGAATAGAATTTATTACAGTTATTATGATTTACAAAATTTTAGTAATATAGGATTCCACTTTTACAATTAACCATGAACTTATCTGTGACTTCTCAGCTCATAGCGTTGCTTTGTATTGTTGAAAATACAAATACAAATAATTTCAATTTATATTTTCCTCTATATCCTGGCAATATTTAACTACTATTATGTTTTAATACAATGTAATTCTTAAGAATTTCTAGAAAGTTTTTATAACTGTAGTACTTTGTATGAAAATACGAGGGTAGTATGATAAGTCAGTGACTTTTTACATTTCCCGAGCAACATGCAGCGCTACTGTCTACTGAATCAAAGTTTGAGCAAGTTGTTTGACGGCCATTGGAAGCAGATATCCTCGTGAATTTTAACGAAAGTAATTTTTTTTCTGACTAAGTATTATTGTTCCGTAAACGAAACATCACACAAACCAAGGAACGACTTGATAAATCATATGCCCCTTAAATTTAAATGGTTAAGAAGTGGGTTAATGAATTCCACTGTGGTCGTACCAGTACAGGTGAGGCAGAAGGTTCAGCTCGTTCAAAAGAGGTCGTCACTTCATAAATCGCCGGTGAAATCCATGGAATGATGTCTGACGATGGGAGAATGAAACTGTGTGAGGTGCCTGAGACCAGGCATCTCAATTGAACACGTTCATCACATTTTACACCTAGAAAAGCTATCCCCACGTTTGGTATTGGCATTATCTACATTAGAGTTTTTATGCCATTTTGTTACCGTGAACGAAACATGGAACTGTCATCACACACACCACGGGTTCAGAAACAATCAAAACAAAGTGCTTCACTAGGTGGACGTGCACCAAATGAGTTCAAGATTAATCTCATTCGCTGAATATTATTCAGAGCTTTTGGATAGATTGGATATTGAACCTTTTAAGTCAAAAGTGCATAGCATAGGGTTAAATACGCCATAATGTTTATGGAAATTTACGATATCCCAAAAGTTCTCTTGCTTTTGTCAAAAGAATCCGAAGTAGTGTACTGGGATTCGGGTGTCACCTTAACCCAACGCTATCTTAGGTGGATTATGGATGCTTTCGAGCTTTCCGGGTGTCATCAGTTAGACGAAGAAGCCTAAGAGCTAATTTGATAAAGATTCGGTACTGGCTTGAAACAGAAACAGTGCACGGGTCCACACGTGTCTAGTCATCATGCCATGAATGCATAAATTGGACTACAGCTAGTCTACATAAATAGCGCCTCCGAATATTTCCTATTTCCAAATCTGAAGAAATTACTGGACGGTGAGAGATTTGGGTCGAATAAAGAGGTCTTCGCTGAAACAAAGTAAGGGCCTTGAGGGAACCTATTGAAAGGAATAAAAAATAGGTACTCAAGCCTTGTATATCTTGGGTAGTCCATAAAGATGTGGTGGTTTGCTGTGATGTGGCGTCAAATTTTCTCCTTGTATCGGGTGCAAGTAATTCAGCATGATCTCTGAGGGTGATGTTCAGTACTGGCATCTTTTTTGGGCGCTACAGCGTAGTTTAGACCCTTACAGAGCACTGTTTCCTCAACTGCAGTGAGAGTTGGGGATGACAGGTTCACCACTGTTTTCTTGTTGGTTGTATCCACTAGCAACTGCTTCTTGGTAGCTTATTGAGTTTCTCCGTATGCTTCTTTTGGCCGATTCCTCTGATATTATCACGTATTTTTGGATCGAAGCAAAAATCGGCATGTGGTCCTACTCGTGTGTGTATATTCTGATTTCTTTAAACCATTCTTCCGCGTCCTTCAGTTCAACAATTAAAGTTGATTTTTGATCTCAGGCATGGCTGGCCTTGTCAAGTATCTTCTGTGCTTGTTTCCCTGGTAAGGGCGACTTCAGTTTGAAACCATTAGGTATGATCCTAAGGTCTCTAGCGTAGCGTAGGAACCTGATGTGGTCCTCTACTTTAGTAATTTTCTTCATGGTTTTCTCGTATCCTCTGAATTTCCTAATGATACCGGGTCCGTACTTTGGCTCCAAGTTTCCTTGGACTGCCATTGTCTTGAAGTGGTTGATCTCACTGCCCCTCAATGGTTTTGAATTTGCTGTCGACATCATTCACCTGATGACAATAGCATTTCATGCGCATTTTAATTGCCCTTTATAACATGCAATTTATATTATATTATTAGGAGTTAACAGTAATACAATTTGATGAAGGTGAAGGTGTGTAAACAATGCTGGATTAAAGGTTTGCTTTGCACCGCCTTCAAAAATATACTAGATAGTTGGGTAATCAGCTTGTACAGATTAAACACATTTTGATGTTATTACTTTGTATGTAGGTACCAAACAACTTGTATATTGTGTTGTATTTTCTAAATTATTTTCAACTTTTTAGTGCTGCTTTTAAGTCGGGTAATATTTAAAAAATATATATCTTACTGAAATATCAACCAATGTATTAATTTTATTTCTTCCAAATTCTTGAAATTTTTCAAAATAAGGAAAATTATCTTACAAAAACCAAATAATTTTCCTTTTTTGTTCTTCTTCCAAATTTATTCTAACTTAAACTTTAACACAAGTCCAATTAAGGAATATTGTACTGCATTCGAAGTGGCAAAATCTCGAAAGGCGTATAACGTAATTGCTTTGACGGTTTCAATTAACCTACAAATGTATATGCTATGAGAATTCCTAACTGGAGTGAATGAAGTTTCCGGTAATTTCTGATCATATACGTATACGAATATGTAGAGCGATTCCTGCTGCTGTTTATTATTGCGTGCTACATGCTTAAAGTCTTTGATCACCATAAGGCTAGTTGTGCCTGGTGAAAAGCGGAATCGCACGCAACATACAAGGATAAAATATATACAAGTTTTCGAAAGAACTGCCTATACTTGTATATATATATTAACAAAGTGGTCCATAAAGTCACATGGATTTGAAAACTTGATAAGGTTCGAATGCGAATATGGTGCGTAATTCTTGGAAATTTAGTCGCCATAGTTCCTCAAAATGGGTTCTATGTTATGCGGCTGTCCTGTGGTGCTCACTTCATTTAACCCGACATTTCAATAAAGAAATTGCCTGAGTGGCCACAGAAATTTCTAAATGCCATGCCTAAAACTCCTACATTCACCAACAGATACAATTGGAGCAATCGTGTCTGGTATTGGAATAATGGAACTCCATTTCTTCAAGAATCAACAGAAACTAGAAACTAAGAATTTGACGACTGAAACAGTTCCATTGGACACTAACCCTGCTATACATATTTTTCGTGAGATCAGGCCACATACTAAGACTTAGTTCTCAGACGAGGTACAACTGAATACTCAAAATAATTGAATTCAGCGATACCGAATGTCTCTTATTCAGAACTATAAATAACCTTGAAACGACTTCTAATTGACCTCTAAGTAAAGTTTTAAGGTCAGTCGAAAAAAGTAATCGGAATTATTGACTTAAATACACCTCAGTGTTTTGCGCATGTTTCCAACCATTTTATTTGGTTTTACACTCAAAAGACGTTGAAACGACCTCCAAAGGACCTCTAAGTGACCTTGATTGGTTAATCGAATTCAGCGACCCTGAAAATACCACAATATACGTTAACTTAATCTGGTAATGTTACCTACTCTGAGAACTCTAAAAGTTTTATTGTGAAGCCTGATTTCTCGAGGACTATGTAGGGCAGGATTTTGAGCCCATTGGAACTGTTGATAAGTATATTGAAATTTTTCTTTCAGTAAAATATTAGCAGCTTCGCCAAAAAAAAATTTCTATTGGTTTGTGCGGGGTCCTCTTAATTATGTCATGTAAACTTGCCAAAATGAAAGCTTTCAGTTAAATTTTATATTTTATTCAAATTTTAATGCCATTGACAACGAAGTAAGAATAAGACTTTGAAGCGTTGGGATATTTTAATTATATAGCCATTTTTTCTTAATGTTGTGTTATTTCCCAAGAAACCCCTTGAAAGATACTTTAAGATTTCAGAAATTAACTTTAGACAACTATTTTAACTTTCCTCAGTTTGTTTGGAGGGTTTTCATAGTATATTCTGTCAAAATAATTATTGGGATGCTGTTGCTGTATTTCGAGTGGAACTAGGTAGATATTCGGGAAACATTACAATTTGCATAATTTGATATAGTTTCTGATCTTCTTGAATAAAATTAATAAGTTTTTTTTTTTAATTTTTAACTTGTGAAATAAACATAAACGCTTTCTAATGCGTTTTTACAGGTCTTACTAGCTAACTCTATCGGCACCTCAAATAATAGATAGTTGTGTTATTAATTGAAACAAATAAATATCTGAATTCAAAATAATAACATACAATTAGTATTTAATGTTGAAGACTTATTTTTCCTTGTGGCTATAAGGATTGATAAAATTTAAAAAATAGCTGTATTGGTTTTAAAAAATAGCCTATTTTACGATTTCGTTAGAATTCTAATATCAAAACTATATATTTTTCTAGCAGAATCAGGGTATAAAAACTTTTTTGGTACTTATACATAATTAAGGAAAATGTTTCTTAACATTTTCCAGTATTATTGTTCTGAAGGTTTTTGAGTATAATAATGAACAAATTTGTATATTCTACAAATGTTTTGTAGGCAATTTCAATCTAAAATCTATCACGTATACATAAATGTAAGGAAATAATCATTGCATTTTAGACTAAATAGAAATGTAATAATTTTAACACCTGAACGGTTCGTATATAATTTATAATTAAGAATAAGACAGTTCTATTAATGGAAATTTATTTTGATTTTCAGTTTGTCGCCATCTGTAATACAGTTCTTCAATCAAAATTTACCATTTTTTCCGTTAACCGTCTTGAGCTAGTTTCATTGAATTTCTTTTGTTTTAAGTTTTCTCTTTCATTAAGATTTTAACTACTGTTATCAACTAGTTGAACAAGTTTGATTTAGAGCTCTCAAAATCTGACCGGTCTACTTATGCATGTCAGTAAAAAAAATACCCATATTAAAGGCTTTACATGGAATGAGTAAATCGAAGTATATTAGTGGTAGAAACCTGTACAATGTAGATCAAAATGAAGATAGATTACTACATAAATATACCTCGTCTTCAGTTATGTTGTTCCTTAGTAAGTAAAAGCTGTTCTTTTACATCAACTCACTATGAGAAAAATGTTAGTAGCCATATTACGCTTAGAACTTCTCACATCGTACCAAATTTGATCAAGCGAAAATAAAAATATTCTTAAATTTATAAGGAGAGTTTTACAAAAACATATATGAATTCAGAGATTAATAAACAGCTCTAATGAATTCAGAATAAACAAAAATCATACATTTACATTTTATTCTTATTCTTTATCAGCTTTTAGACATCCTCTTCAAGCCTCCCCTCTTCTCATCTATTGTTCTCTGGCTTTAGGAATGTTATAACAATTTAGACACACTGTCTCTCTATTGTCGTCCATCCAACTTCTGTGGGGTCGCACAAGGTTACTCTTATACATTCTTAGTCTTAACTATTAGGAGACTAGTTTTAACATGCAACTTCGAATGTCTAGACTAATGGAGATGATTAAAACAATAAAATATGTTTAGTTTTCCTGTGATTCTCTAACAAATAGAAATTTCAAACAAACCAGGATTAAATTTCAACAAATTTTACTTAAAGAGTTTCAATAAGTTTCAGTCGTATACATACAGTGAAAACCACATTCCATTATAAATATTTAGGATCTTAGTATTACTCCTTTGGGCTGATATTCACAACATTACTCAAAAGGGAAAAATTCAAAAAACGCAGGCTCTTTTACAGGTTTTTTGAGACTTTAGATATGAGATATCAGAATTTATAGTTGAGTTTCTTATCAATTTGTTTGTAAAATGTATTGCTGAGCCGGTGTCTTGTTTGTTTTTAAATTAGTATCAATAAAATATAATTTTGAACCAATGAGATAGGGTATTAGTAATTTCAGGAAACTGAAGTTTTGACAAATGATGTAACATGTATCTACTCAGTTCAGGAGAAGAGACTGTTTACGTATTTTCACTTTTTGGTTTGGATTTTGGAGAATATTGTAATGTCTTTAAGTACTATTCGGGTTCTTGGATTTATTTAAAAACACAGTCGAACTCACCGTAATTTATTTCCACTACTTTAATTTAGATTCACAAAACTATTTACAATTTGTCACGAACGCCTGATGTTTACTATACGGCAATCGAATACGGAATGAACCCTTTTGGCAGCTCTCCGTATTTATGTTTATTCTCAGAAGTCTCTAGATGGACACTCGGTCATTGAGGAATTTCCATAGATCAAGCCGTCGGCCTCGAGTTGCCAGACCAACAACATTTTGGAGTCCGCTATATATCGATGAATGCCGATTCCACGATATCGGATGAAGTCCCATCACAATATATTTAAAAGATATTTTGGTATTCCCTTTCATCCACTACAGAAGAAATGTGATCATTTTCAAAATTGCTAATGCTTCCCAGCACCAACTAATGATATGAATGTCAGTAAATCAAGAAACTTGGCCTCATAGACGCAAATATGCATTTATTGCAGAATATTATTATGATTTTCATGACAAATTTTTATCAAACTAATAATTTTTAACGAATTAATTATTGAATAACCTTTTACAGATGAAAAATATGTTAAAATTGTACATAAGAACTTTGTTAACTAAAAGTACGTGTTGACTTGTGGCGAAAGTGAAAACTAATAAAGAAGATTACAAACACTTTCTTATAAGTAATCTAAGTAAGAAATATTTTGGATGAATTTGATTTAAAATTAAAAACGCCCTTAGAAAGACATTGTTAGATTTAGAGAAATTTAAGTGAAAAAGTGAAAGTGTATCAAATTTTATACAACAAATAAAAAAGTATAGATTTGTGATAGTTAGTATTAATTAGTCCTGTCTTTAAACTTTTTTTTCAATCAGTTTGATTTAAGTAAAAATTTAAGCCAACCATTTTATCTTTTAATTAATTAAGGTTAGTTCGATAGGAATACAATAATGAATGCCAAAATTAGTGTCTGAGTTAGGTTTGGTGCGCAAGAATTTCTAAGGATTGTATGTTTTAAAACCCTCTCTAGTAAAATCTGTTTAAATAAATTAAAATTTAGCATCCAAGTAATCTGAGATCCCGTAGTTCTGCAACTATTTCTATAATTAATTATTTCAGTGTTTAATTCAATTTCATCTTGATATTTACATGAAACATCGCCAACATATCTTAGATCTAAAACTTAATACCTGACTTCTTTAAAAGTTTCTTAAAAAGTTTGTAAATCTCTTAGCCGACCGTATTTTATCATACAAGTTTGAGAGTTGTACGTATACTTTTAAGTGGTTTCTGCTTGTGAGAGCTTTTCCCCATCCTAAACCTTAAGTTTTATCAAGATTCAGAATATTACTGTACTACGTATTTCAACAATGGCAAAATTGAGAAAATTTTCTGGTAATTAAGTTGTCTTTTACAAGCAGTTCAAGAAATAAACCTTAATTTTGTTTCTGTTGTTCTTTATTCTTGTGGGTAACTTAAAAACACCAACAATTAAGGAATAGCTAACAATTCATGCTAAGTTGTGATTTATATCTGACAACTTTCAGTCCAATAGGAACTATTTTAACAGCATTTCGAAAATTAATTACTAAAATAACGTGATTAAAAGTAATCTGTTGAAGTGGGAGTTAGACTTCTATCCTAAGAATTCGGTACCATTTTTCAAATTTCTTTGAATGTCGGTAGATTATATTAAATATTTTTGTCATTTTCTAGTTTACCCCAAAACTCGCTAGGTAATCCTTATCAAAATTGTTAAGCCGGTATTGCATTGTCAAAGATCTTTGATCAAATCTTTTATAAAACATTTGATCAAATATTTGATATGAATGTCAGAATAAATTTCATTAAATGACATATTACACTATATCAAATATTTGGTAAAATATTTTCTATTCAAAATGGGGAATGTATTTTATGATTGTGCTACTGTGGTGTGTTTTTATGGCTACAATTTGAGAATTTAAGAAAAGTAATGGGCGCCTAGAAAGGAATAGTTTATCGATAGTGGACCTGATAAGCTAAACTTCTTATTAGCAGTTTAAGCAAAATGGTAATTCTACGATTGTTATTGGATCAACTGTTGGAATTTTTCCAAAAGGGCGTAGGTGAAACACCAACGGTCAGCAAAACTTCGCAGCAAACAACTATCCTTCACCTGAACTTATTAAAAGAGCTGAGACAGATGGCATGAATGCCAAAATAGTTAATTTTGAATGGATGAGGCCACATTATAGATGTTCATAATATAATTGTCTATTGCTAAATAAATACACAAATGAAGAAATTGTATTAGTATAAAAAAACACCTGTATCATTTTAGTTGAGTACAATACTGCGCTTCATTATCTATGTAGATCTGTGATATGATTTATAGCTCACTATTTAACAACACACAAAATTATTTTATTTTTTTCGGAATATTTATTAACTTTTCAATCCATCGAGTTTTGAACGTCCACACAATGGTACTAACAATTTTCACTGTAGGCAGCTAATCCCTTATTTTTATTTTATATATAACATTATACAAAATCAACGGTCTTCATACTCAAATAATAAAATTTTTGCTGTACAATTCAATAATAAACTTAAGAAGTATAAATTTTCCTTTTCCATCAAAAATCTTTGATCAAATATAGGACGATGCGTGTGAATAATCAAAGATATATGTCAAATTAATATTTGTTTGATCAAACATATTAGACCAAATATCAATGTATAGCGGCCTTAGCTATTTTCAAAATTTTTCCTCAAAAGAGGCATTTGATGCATTATATGATGTCTCTGAAAAATAATAAAAAGATCTGCAATCATTTCACACTGAACGATGGAAGTGAAAGCTTCTTACGAAGTATACTCTTTCTTTGTGTCGTTCTTAGCAATGGACATATATGTGTATCTTAGTTCTTTATTTAAATTTAACGTGTTAGTTAACAGGTGCTTATTATGTACAAATTAATTACACTCTCATCCAGTATATTTTGAAGTGAGTTCAACCTTACTTAAATCTGCCTTATATACTTCTAATAGGTTGCAAATTTCTAAACAAGATTTTGAATTAACTTCAATAATGTGCAGAAGAAGTAGGTAATTAATTAATTTTTATATCATGCTAACCTGTTAATATTAGTATTTATTACTTGGGGGTAGGTACCTAACAACCGTGATTGTGTGTTTATTTCTTATGGCTATTGTGTTGGGTTTTTGTTATTTATTTCAAGCTTTTTAGTTCTTTTTTTGAAAAAATTATTTGGCTTTTATTTTTTAGTCCCTGATATTTCTTCCTTCAAGCACTCTTTGCACATGTTCCTAAAAGTACGTGTCATTATTTTATGCCTGTACTTCTATTTAAATTTGGATATTTGTGGTCTTGGCGGTTTATTGTATCTATTCTATTTTTGATCTCGATTTTCTGAAAAACGGTATGTTATACATTATAGAGAACTGAAAACTCCTGAATTAAGATCTAATACGAGTTTCGCTGCAGGAAGACTTATTGAAATTTTGTTTAGTGTTTCATTCCTCTTATGTTTACCAATTGTCATTTGTCAATAAGAAAAAGCACTTCGAAAGTGCTATTTAGCACATCAGAAATGGAGCGAGCTCATTAAGTGAATTGTATTCATTTAACCCACAGAGATCGACTTGCTGTTGCAGTTCAAACGAATAAGCATCAACGCAAATTGCCCCACTTACTATTTAATTCAACAAATTCAATGAAACATCGTGTTATTTATAAACATATTCGTTATTTTTAATCTCGGCAGGGGACATGTGGCTACACACAATTTGTTGTGTTGTTCGGAGAATTAGACCTAAACAGATTTGTTGTGTAAATATATTCATTGGAGGAAGCAATAAATTGAGATTCAAAAACAGTAATTAATTGTAATAGAAGCGGTTCGATTGACTTCATTTAGCCAGAAGCTTAAACAATTTGGATGTTTATCGTGAAGAAATTTAGTTTATTTTTACTGTAAATACATTTTTGTTGGATATATTAGGATTTTATTATATTTTTGGGCTTCTTCACAGTATTGATTTGCCTCTCTGATACTAAACTTGTCTGGCACTTCTTGTACTTTACAGTATTTCCTCAACTGTAGTATTATTCCAAAGTACTAAATTACATAAATGTAACTTTTTTTCTTTACATTAATTATAACATTATTCATTTAATTGCGTATGTAATTATTATACAACATGTATTTGTATCTCTAACCGCAACTTCACCTAAATGCTGAATCACAATTGACTGAACATAATTATGACACTGCAAAACTCTCAAGCTGAGCCTTTTGATTATATATACAGGGTGTAACATAAAGCAGGGTAGATATTTTGGCAGGTGATAGTACTGGTCAGTGTAAACCAGACATCTCTATATTTTTTGGAAAGTTTAAGCCGCACGTGCCTAACAGATTCTTAATAAATCCTTTCAGAAGAAGACATTCAATGAAAAAATAATGTCAATATGATATGTTCGGGAAAATTCTATTATTAAATACGGGGATGAGTATAAGTAATTTTTGGAGCACAAACAATGATGCAGGTGTGAAAGGTGGTACATATGCTTTTTATCTGAAATGACTAGAAACGAATTTAATCACTTAGTGTTAATCACCCCATAAGTGGCAAGTGGAGTATTTTTTCATTGGATGAAAATTGATAAACTGACTCTTTTATGAACTTCTGGAAGGGATGGTGACTTAAAACAAAATAAAACATGTCGGAAATATAAAAAATGTTAAGTGACAATGACGTATGAAATGCAAATAAATTTCAAAATCTGCCACAAATCTTATAATCCAGAAAATTTTGAAAATACTAATTACACCAAAAACACAAAAATGTAAAAATTTGCAACATTGTTAAAATAAATCTGTCGAAAACCTAAAATGGGAAAAATCTAAAAAAATTAAAATATACAAACCGTCTAAAATGTCAACGTCACCATAAATCTGGACAAAGTAAAAAATGTCAAAAATGTTTATAATGACAAAAATATCAAAGATGTTAAAAATGTTAATAATGTCATAAATGTCAAAAATATCAAAAATATGAGAATTGTCAAAAATTTCAAAATTGTCAATGATATCAAAAAAGTAAAAAGTGTCATAAAAATCAAAAATGTTAAAATTCTAAAAATGTAAAAATCATTAAAAAAATTAAAAACATCAAAAATATTAATAATGTTATTAAATGTAAAAAACCAAAATGGAAAACGAGAAAACTTCAATATCAAATATCAAAAATCTCAAACACTTCAAATATGTAAAGCCCATCATTTTAAAAATTAAAAAAAGTAAAACTAAAAATAGAGAGAATTTCAAATATATCTTAAATGCCACAAAAAGATTCAGTTTAACTTTTTCGGCAAATAAATAATTAATGGACTTAGTAATTCGTGCTACGTTATTTGCCTCCTGAACTATTTGTTTGTATATAAAATTATTTACTCTTATGTTTTTTGGTTTTCTAATCTCAATTTAAATGTCATAAATCAAATTTTCTTTTTGCAATTTACATCAATAAATATAAAGCCATTGACAACAAAGTCAGAATAGACTTTGAAACGTTTGGTTTTCCTTCAATATACGTCGTTTTATTTCAATTGTGGTGTTATTGCCCAAAAAAAAAACATAAAAGTAATCAAGAATATGCCACAAACAACGTTTAGAAGACAAATAAAATTACTTTTTGACTATCCACTTCCAAATTTCAAAAAGTCATATATTGCTCAATAGAAAATTCCAAACCCTTTTAAACGCTGTATCACACGCTGCCGTTTCTCATTTAATTTTTTTTAAGAAGAATTTATTACCCCTAGGCCTAGGGGATTGAAGGTGAATCACATTATTCAAAGAGTCTAGTTTGACATATCAAAGTTGGCCTGCTACAGGATTTTTCATTTACGTTCATAATTACATAGAAAATGAATTTATCCGTTACTTTAGGACCGTATAAATCATTTACAATGGATTGTAGCATTGCAGATGTGACATTTTTCTTAACTGGCATTTGAACGATTTCCCCTACAGAACATTTCGTGATGCCTGATTATGTGAATCCACTACTGTGCTGTTCAAAAGTATACATTATGGTAAACGCTTCACTAAAGAATACCTGAACGTTTCGAAATGTTTATGTTGTCTCAGCTTTGATGTCTGCTCCACAGTGCGGTTAACTGTAGTTACGCTAAAATATTTTCTAACCCAGAAGTCATTCATGCGGTACATGTTTCCGATAAATTCCAATCTTCGGAGGCGCTAAATCAAGTTACATGGGAAAATTCGAACGCTTAGGGTATCCACAGGGATTAATCGAAACCAATTGCGCAGAAAGCAGGAAGAAATTAACATTAAAATAGATACTTTTTTGTTCTTGTTTCACACAAACCAATGATTGAAATTTAGCAAAGCGTAGACTGTACATAAAATACTTTGGATAAATAAATAAAAAGATAAGTTATTCATTTTCGTGGCATGAATATTAATTACGAAAAAGTTCTTTTCAGCCAAGCTTCTTCCAGTCTGTTTACTCCTACACATTGTATTTCAAAGTCGTTTAATAACCCCATTCTTTCATTTACGTACTCAGTAATTTCGGAATTATGAAATTCACTATACACCTATATCATTTCATATGTTTGTAAAGCACCATTTAAGATGTGATTTCATTCGATTAATTTATACATCAATATATATTCATCTATGGTAATATCTGAAGATGTCAAATTTGTTTGTTTACTTGTTTGTAAATTTGCACGGTATTCTCTGGAATTGCTGAAACGATTTTAATTTTTTCTTTGGCGAATCGAAAACTACAGTATCTGTAACATAAGCTATATTTTATTTTGATAAAATGTTTAATTCCACGGAGGGGGTGAGTAGGAAGTTGGTAATGTGGGGCCTCTATCTCTTTTAATTAAATTCATTTTCTTAGAATCAAAAAGTGAAAAGGCGTAAATAAAAACAGGTTTAATCATTTTGTAAAAATTCAATTATATCATAGGGGCAGGAGGGAATTTTTTTTAATTACCATTTTCAGAATTCCTTTCTTTAAGTAAATACGTGATACGCCATTTACCCAAAATTTAAATATTGACTGGGAAATTCAATTGTTCGGAAAAACTCACGACTTCTCAATGATAGAACATATCCAAAAACCTAAACGGAAAATATGTTTGGCGCTTCATATTAAACCTCAATAATTATTTTTGAAACCAATATTTGCATATATACTGCGCGATGAAAGATGATGATGTGTTCACAAAATAAATATATTGGATTTAATTTCATCAAATAGGCCGATTTGCAGTAGGGTAGCTTAGTTTATCTTAATATGATTGGGTTTTAATTTCTCAGGAAACTAGTGAAAAACAACGTATTTCCGTATTTTTATCTTGTTTTTCTAAGTGTTATCTGTGAACTTTTTCATGATTGCAATAAATTGGTAGTCTCCGACGGAATGCCTTCTTTCGTGTTTATGGAATGCCCATAACATTATCTTAAAGCACAATCTGCTATTTTCTCCTCGCATATTAAAAGACATAATTTATCTATATTGCTGACATGGTAAAACAAAAGTATGTTCATAAAATTTTCTTAATCCGATTTCTAGCTTCCGTTTTATGTGAGTCATCGATTTTCAGGAGTGAACATCCGGTGGAAAATGTTGATATAAACGTAGGTAACACTATTAAATATTGAAACGTAGAACGGAATGAGAGGCACCGTGTTATCCGAGAATCTCGTCAGGATTTCGTCTCTTAGGGCCCTCGAAATGTTCTCGAGAATTACGCGAGTCGGTTGAAGGTTAGCTATTTCTGGAACTCCAAATAGTTTCTTGGTTTCGAGTAATGAAGTGCTATCTCTCGGTACATTTTGCAGTTGATAGGTAACATTTTGACAAATTAACGGAAACGAAGTTAGCTTGGAATTTGATGTCGAAGCCCAGAAATTGCATTAGTTTATCTGAAACGTTTTTAGAACAGGGTCTGACTATTTAGCAACTAGGCATAAATGCAAAATGAAGTTAATTTCTCATAGCTAATAAAGTGAATTTATCTTAGTTCTTAATATGTGAGAAGAAATTAACTAAAATTAATTTATTGGTACAGAGAGGATGAATTTATTTCAGGAAATACTAGGTAATAATAGGATAAGCGCTATCAGTTCAATAGTCATTAAGTGGTTTTCAGAATATTAATACCTCTTCTATATTACCTATGCCTTTATTTCACTATAGTGGTTCGTTTTGATAACAACCACCACCAGTTTTCATTTCAGATTAAAAGTGTAAAATTAATCTAAAGCATACTGCCCCATTTGTTTATGAAATTCTACAAAACATTTTTTTTTAGTTTTCTGAACCACACAAGCAACTTGTGCTTGCTGAATTTGATCGACTATGTAGCTTTACACTTACAACCTAATTTCTTAAGCGGCCCCTAAACGTACCTTCAAGTTGTTGAAACTTATTTGTACAAACAATTTAATTATACAGGTGTGTGTCCTAAACAGTTCGTTTTGTTGATATCCGATACAAATATCTATAAGTTTGCACACACTTATTTGAACGTGTAGGTATTTGATTTAAACATTCTAGTCAAACTTGTTCAAAATACAAAATTGGTGGTTTAGACGTAAGGATTTGTTTTTACTAATAAGATTGTATGACATGTTTCTTCAACTATGTATCAAGGTGTAGTGCAACTGCAATATATATCATCGAGAAGTTTTTTAAAACAGATATCACATACAAGTATGCTACACACAATTCGTGTGTAGTTATGTACAGAAAAAAAAATGTGCAGCTATTATAATTACTCAAAGTGACACCAAACGAAAACGATTATATTATGGTCTAAAGATTGGTAAACGATGATAGTTCTGTTTACATATAAGAATTTGTTAACCGAATTACGAGTTTCTGAAAAGTTACATTTGAAATATTGAGAGAAGGAATTAGTACCGTGGAAAGGTTAACTGTAATTTGTTTCTATTTTTTGCATAAACTATGAAACTAATTATGAAGTATACAAATTAAGAAGACACTCTGATAACAAAAGTAATACTTGACTAAGGCAACATATAAATTTTATTATGATTTAAATCGGCCGAATCAATACAGTATTTTAAATAGTCCAACGTAATCCTGACAGAACAATATGGTTGTAGCATTGTTGTCTCTATAAAGTCACACAAATCGAATTACCCTTTAACTAAGCGTTTTCATTCGTATACCTATACCACAACCTAAACGCTGCTACTTGTTTGTACAAATTTAGCATACAAACAAAAAATCAAACGCCGCAGATTTTATAATTTTGGTTTGAGCAATTTGTTTGTGCAAACATATTGTTAAACTACACGCGTTCTACGGTATGCACAAACTATATTATAAAGTTGTTGTTGCATGTAGTGATACAATATGTTTGTGTAAACAAATTCATTTTTATAAAATCAATTCATACATGTTTTAGTTACTTTTTCGTACTTAAACTTGATTGTACAAACATAACCTTCAAACATGGTGGAATAATGTAGAGATAAATAATGTTGGCACATACATATTTTATAAAACTTGTTGGATATTATTTGTATGACAGTATAGGTGACGACATTATTTGTATTGTTATATAATTAAAATTTAAAAACTGATATTCACTCTCACTGTCTAGAAACTTTCATTTACATGAAATGTAAACAACAGCTGATTTGAATATATCAATTATAATACAACATAAGCTCTTCGCCGCACTAACCCACTCCTGCAATGATGGGCTGCTCCTTATAAAATCAGCATCGAAAACTCTCGTACAATCCATTATCAATTCTACAGCTGTGGAGCCATTTCGAGATAATTTTTTTGTCCTTACAGCGATCGATGTCGTACTGGAATGAAACCAGGGCCGGCTTAGGTACTTTCCGTTACACCGCCCCCCCCCTTTAATTCTGATCGTACCTCGTATGGACCATCTTAGGCGGGAGTAAACTTTTCGGATTTGCCCTTGCTCCATTGGGGGTTGTACAGCCAGACTTTGTTCCTCTCCTGGAACCCGACTGAACTGGCCTTGAGGTCGTATCGCGTCTTCATCCGGTCACTGGTGGCCAACATCTACGTTCGGGCTAATTCGTCTATTACCAGCATGTTATGTCGGAGCTGGTCGTCATAATCGTCGATGTCTTGGGAAGGTTCTTCGGGGGAGCCAAATGCCAAATCGCAGGGTAATCGCAGCTCCTTTCCGAATAGGACCCTGGCTAGAGTCAGGCCTGTACAATTATGTACGGTAGAGCGATATGCCAACAAGAATAGGGGAATATGCTCATCCCTATCATGCTGGTTATTGCTGACGACCTAGGTGTTGTTCCAAGGTCCTGTTGAATCTTTCTACCATTCCGTCTGACTGTGAGTGTAATGGTGTTGTTCTCGTTTTCCCGATCCCCAAGATCGTGCAGACCTTCTGGAATACATTCGATTCGAAGTTACTCCCCTGGTCTGAATGTAATTCCATCGGGACGCCAAACCTGCTAAATAGTTATTCTACTAGCACTGTCGCTACCGTGGTTGCCACTTGGTTGGGTATCGCATATGCCTCAGGCCATTTCCTGAAGTAATCCATTGCGACCAGAATGTATTTGTTCCCCATCTCAGACTCGGGAAACGGACCGGCGACATCGATAGCAATTCTCTCAAATGGGACGCCCACATTGTACTGCTGCATTCTGCCCTTGGTCCGGGTCTTCGGGCCCTTACAAGCTGCACAGGTGTCACATTTCCGGCACCAAGTTCTGTCATCTTCAAAGTAATTTACCTAGTAGTATCACTGGCGAACTTTGTCTAGGGTTTTGTTCATGCCCAGATGGCCCCCGGTAATCCCATCATGTACCTCGGTCAGGATGGCTGGTACCTTTTTCTTAGAAACTACCAGTTGGGACTTGGTTTCTCGGCCATCGGTGCTTTCCCAAACTCTCTTGAACATTCCATTCTCTACTCTTAAAGAGTCCCATTGGACCCATAACGATTTCAGCACGTGCGAGTATCTAGCTACCTCGTCCCATCGTGGCCTGGGTGCTACTCTCGTTTTGAGTGACAAGATTGGTTCGATGTCTGGATCAGTCATTTGGTCCTGGATGCACTGTTCCGTTGTCCAGTCTTCATTGGCCTGCACATCTATCTGATAGGGATACCATTCCGCTGTTCCGTCTTCAGACAATGTCCGCATTCTGCTCTACAGGGTCTTCTGGATAGGGCATCGGCATTATTGTGCAAACGGCCGGCGTTTCACCTTGAAATCGTATTGCTGTAATTTCTCCATCCACCTGGCCAGTTGTCCTTCCGGTGTCTTCATGTCCAGCAGCCATTTGAGGGCGGCATGATCTCTTCTAATTAAGAAATGACGACCATAGAGGTATTTGTGAAAATGGTCTACAGCCTTTATTATTGCAAGAAGTTCTTTTCTGGTGACGCAATAATTTCTTTCCGGTTTCGAGAATCCACGGCTGTAATACTCGATCACTCTCTCTTCACCATCTTGCACCTGGGATAGGACGGCCTCCAAACCTGTGCTGCTGGCGTCGGTGTCTAAAATGAACTTGCCGGACTGTGTAGGAAAGGGTAGGATTGGGCTGGAACTGCAGTGCTGCCTGCAGTCGTCTGAATGATGTTGCACAATCCTGATTCCAACTAAAGGTCTCTTTCTCAGTGGTCTGCCGATTTAGAAGCGCGGAAATGGTGGCAAATCCCTCAAAAAATCGCCTGTAGTAGGAACAGAGGCCCAAGAAGCTTCGGAGTTCATGCTTATCTCTTGGAACGGGCCAATCACGGATGGCTTCTATCTTGTCCTCGTTGGTACGGATTCCTCACTCGGAAACGACGTGGCCCAAACATTCTACTTCTTTTTGGAACAAGGAACACTGCTTCGGGTTGAGTCTCAGGTTGGCGTTATTAATTCTGGAGAATACTTCTTTCAGGTTGTTCAGATGGTCGTCGAATGTCTGATCCATGACCAGAATGTCGTCGAGGTATACTAAGCACGTCCTCCATGTTAACCCGTACATACTCCATTAGCCTCTCAAATATTGCGGGAGCATTACATAACCCAAAGGGCAGACTGTGAACTGATACAGCCCTTTGCTAGTGCAGAACGCTGTCTTCTCTCTGTCGTTTTCCTGTAGACCAACCTGCCAATATCCACTCTTTAGGTCTAATGTGGAGAACCAATGGTAGCCTGCTAGTGTGGTTCCATCTTGACTGTTAAAAATTTGCCAGTGCCTTGTGATTAATTGCTTGGCTTTCTTCTGTTCCTCTGGTGTCAGGTGTGTCAAATGGTCAGCAAACTGTTGTAGGAACTCTTTACTGGGCCCTGTCTCGTTCACTGACGTCTGGTCTTCTTCGCAATTGATGATGGTCTCTACTGGCTCGAAACAAGCCATCTCTTGACCATTGGCAATTCTGATGTCGTTGTTGGACAGATTGATGATTCTAATTCGTATATAAAGCGTCTTTATTGTTTCATCTATGTAATACATATATCTATACAGCATGCACATACATAAAACTATACAATATACACATACATAGCAAAACCAAAGGCGGAGTTTAGCCTACGGCTAATCTTCCACTCAAACCTAAACAAAACAAATTTCTTGACAAAATATTTATTACCAAAGTAGGTAATTGTGGCAATTAAACAATATGGAGGAAAGTATTGACAAACTGCATTAAGACAATTTAAAAACAAAAGTGTCGTTAAACAAGAGCTTTTTAATTTTCTTTTGAAAACCAAGTAAAGTTGTATCATCTAAATTTTCCAGAATAAATTTGTTATACATTTTAACTGCGTTAAATGAGAAAGACCGCTGATAAATGTCTAGGGACATATAAAAGGTTGCTGAGTATTGTAGGTCTATTGTGAATTTGATTAGCATAAACTATTTTTTCCCAAAGATAATCCGGTTTTCTCGTGTGAATAATACGATGGTGTCGAAGGTGGTTATTGCTCGGCCATTGATGGTGCCCCTGATGACTAGGCTGCTGCTATCTCTGCAAAATCACTCCTGCAATGATGGGCTGCCCCTTTTAAAATCAGTATCGAAAACTCTCGTACAATCAATTATCAATTCTACAGCTGCTGAGCTATTTCGAGATCAATTTTTTTGTCCTAACAGCGATCGATGTCGTACTGGAATGAAACCAGATCCGGCTAAGGTAAATTCCGTTACAGTATGTACAAACAAGTATGGCAAACTTACTGCTACATTTAGGGCAGCTTTTACATGACATTGATATAAGTAATTCCTTTGCACTTTCGCACTACTAGGTGTGTTTGGTGTATTTTCCAATAAATTATTTTCATTGTAGAAATTTGTTGTTGTTTTTTGCCTATATTCTGCAATGTATTTGATTATGCTAGTTATGTTGCATTGGTAAAAAATCGCAGAATCGACTTACCTATAGGACGAGATACATGTAGAGTACCAACTCCTCTCATGATCAGAATGAACTTTTCAAATAATTCTATACCAAAGAAATTTGTTCATACAAAACAACAGTATCTATGTCGCTATCGTAAAAATGGTTCGAAAAAAAAACTCAATATTAAATTGGAATGAAACACAATTTTTACAGGCTAAATGTAACGCAAATAGAATCAACTGTCTGAAACCTAAACTAATAATCGTGAAAAAAAAACTAATTATAACACTTCTTATCAGAAAAAGATATAATTAAATTTCTGATATCAAAATGGAACTAATAGAATACCAAACTAACTTGACCACTAAAACATTTTAAAATATATAAAGTACCATTTCTATTAAAAACTACACCCGACTCTTAGTTGTTCATACGATAAAGGTATTGACGACGAAAAATATACTAACTGCCCAGAAAATGAAAGAATATATTTGTAATTTTATTAACTTCTTAAAAAACTACAGCTACAGCCTATCTCTTGCACAATTTTCAAGCTTGGGAAAGGACTTGTTACAGATAGTTTAACAGTACATAACAGAACTTTTATAAAACCATAAACAAAACTAAAATGCCCTATACATCATTCTTCACTACGACCCTTTGCCGACCATATCATTTAAACAAATTAGTGAAGCAGGAACAAATTACTGAAAATAAAAATTAAAGACCTTTTCTACATATTATCTGTACCAACACATCAACACAAAAAATTGCTTAAACATTTTGTAATTATTTTGCGACATAACCCCTGTTCTATATCGCCACTTGGGGTATCTTATTCCAATTTAAGCATCTGTGCCATTTTAAGAAGAACGTTGCAAGTTTAACAACCTACGATTAATAATGATAAGTGGTGCCGTTTTGGTGGACTGCTCTAACTACAAGGGGTCTGGCGTTTTCTTCATGGAAAATGAGTTTTGAGTTATTCAGCATTTTGACGGAATACAAACTAGTCAGCTTTGTCCCTCTAGTAAGATTTAGAGGTGTTCTTTATTCCATTGCTATCGGATTGAACTATATTTTGAACCTATTTTTTCGCGAAATGAATTTCGACATAAGGAAAAGCTAGAGAAAAGATTTCAAATCGGGTGTCGTATATGTACTAAATGCGTAAATAATTATTAGGGATTTCAGTCAGTTGAGGGGAGCGCTACTGATGAACGTCCTTGACTAGAATGGATTGAAAAATCTCGAAAAATAGTATTATATTTTTGAATAATTGAACTTTCTTCGGTATTCAAGAACGCACCATAGGCACAGCCAAAACTTGCATTTGGTCTATTGAATTAACACATTCTTTAGAAGCCAAAATGTTAGTTCCCTAGGACGCTCTGCTTATCGTAGCTAATGTGTCGGTGGTTTCTTGTCTTCATATTCGATAATATGTTCAAAGTACGCTCCTTTGAATGTCATTGTGCTATGGTTTTGACCAAGTCTACCCACAGGAAATACCACTCATTTTTAAACTAGAGACACGAACTTGCTAAAATCTTCTATATATAAATAGGCCACACTAAAATATGACAGTCCCTTTTTCTTTGCGTTAGTCAACCGACATATTCCTTTCTTTCGGTTTATTCGTTTTAATATTATCAATTATAAAACGAGGTTTTATCGCGAGACTCCAAATCCCTGTGATTCCTATGGATTGAAAAATTTCGAAAAGTTAGTATCTTAATAAAACAGTATTTTTAATATTAAGTAATTATTTTATCTTCTCAATAATAGGTGAACTATCTGTGTTTATATTCTGGTCGCTAGAGAAAACCAGATTTTTTGAGAAAAAGAACCACAATAGCACCTCCAGTATTGTTCAAAGTGTAATAAGGTAAAATATGAACAAATACAAAAACTGCAACAAATTTCATAGACATCGCAAAAAGTTTAATAGTCTTTTGAAATATGCATTAATTATAGTTATTGCAATAAGGGCTGGGTGAACTTATTACATAATAAATTTCCAGATTAGGAAAACTACAAAATAACATCTATATAATTTTATTACAATCACAGTATTTTTGTTTTCTGGGTTATTTTTAGACTCGGTAGGGCAACGTAAACATTATACACTTTCATAAATCACTGAATTACACCACGCTTTGTTGAAATAGAAGCTTAAACACATTTCAAACATGTTTTTACCTTTTGTTCAATGACGCATTACCTTTACAAAAGCTGATGAAATCTGCTGAAGCTATTAATTTTTCTCTTTTCAAAATTTTTCCATATTAAACATCTTCTATTACAAATACGATTTAACGTTCTGTCATTACATTAAGAGTGAAACGTCATACAAATACCGCTGACGTGTCTAATAAACAGAGAAAAATTCAAAACTTTCTGTCTTTGCAAGTATTTTCTTAATAAATGCGAAATTTTATAAAAACAAAAGTAGGTAATGTCTTTAGACTAATATAGTGGGTGAAGGAACAGTATGGTAACTTTATTAATAACTTAGGAGACTGAAGGTCATGCTCAAGGTCAATTGAAAGTCAGTAGAACTTAATTTAATAATAATAGTTTAATAAGAATATTTTAGTCTGACAATCGGTGACCACTTTGACTGCAATAATCCTGATTATCACCTACACTACCCAACATTATAACAATTAACTGCCAGTTTTCATGAATATTCAGATCTCCACTAACTATCAGTTGCACTTATTGCCCGAGGCTAATCGTCAAAAATAATGCTTAATAAAAGTGTTAATCAGATAACCTTTATTGACCACCGTAGATAAGTTTTGAAATTTGATCACCACCGGTATCCAGAAACCACTACAAGCCTTGAACATACGTGATAATAACGTTCTGGAGTTGAGATTCAAAGTAATTTTTTCAAGACTTTACAATACATTGAACGCAAGAGAATATATTTTTTCTAGTCGAGAACCTTCTATCGCTATCATCAACTGATTGAATCCTCGAATAAATATACCGTCTATACAACTGAATCTAATGTTTAACGTGAATTGAATATTCCAGATATCTAGACGTCGTAATTCATTTGGGTTCTTATTAAAAAAAAACTTTCAAGCAATAATTTTTTTCCAGATTACATTTTTTCTCTAAACCGAAATGCTTCCTAGTAATTCAGACGTATTCGAAACTCTTTCATCAGTCTATATATCAGATATATATTGGTGCAGTGATTTCTTGTCATAAAACTATATCCCTACAACGAGTAAAGTAAAAAACAGACTGATTTCCAAAAAAAAAAAATTCCAAACTACCTTCAGCATCACTTAAACGGTACTCCATACAAGATCTAAACATAAAATTCGAACATTTTTTTAATCACAAAGTGGTAAAAAGTGACTTTTTTGTTTTCGCAAATTATATATACAGAATATGCTTTTGAATATTTCTTGGGTAAATACAGAATTAAGTATTTTTTTAATAATAGTCTGTCCATATCACCCTATTAATCTGAGTTGCAATTTTTAGTAAGGGGTTGTTTATAAAATATGTTCGCATACAGGGGTTGTGGTTAATATTAGTTTGCTTGACAGGATGTGACGTGGGGAATAGGGGGAAGGAAATGTAACGTTCGCAGTTGATCAAATATTTCTTCTTAACTTTGTAAATAAAAATATTTATAAAAATTTTAACTTACATATTTTAATCACAAACGCTTATTACTTGGTTCCTTTCTTTATGAAACTTCGTAGAAAATAGCGCTTCGACATATCAGCGCTCTCTATTCAATAACAATTGAAAGCAATCTCTCAAGACTTTGCACTGGTCTACTGCAAGACACAAACCTTTCTCAATCGTATCCATTCCTTTCTGTTTGGATCACTTGTACCCAATAATTAGGTTTTGATCTTATTTATGTCATCCGACCATGTAGTGGTTTTTATCTATTTTTCAAATCTTTGGATCTCAGACGTGATTCCACAATCCATCTTTTATCTCTGACCCCAGTTTTCTTTCTGATTATGTTGTCAGTTATTTTGTGTGTCCGGGTTACTTCCTAACATATAGCGTTCTTGAATTTTACTTACTGTGTTCCTTGGAGGTGTTTCTATACAACATATGTGAGAACAAGCAAGATACGCTGATTTATAAATTTTTCTTCAGCACGTAGGTATAACCAATATTGAAGACATTTTTTCTCAGCTTTCCAAAAGCAGCCCAAGTTAAAACAATTTACCTATTTATTAAATTAGTATTTATTTAGCGTATGGTCACACAACTAGGCTATTACAGAATTTATAAGTTATCGATAAAATATACCACAAAAAGTAATCAATTAAAATAAATTATATATGGGAGTTAAAAGATCGACATTATAGCACGAATACAATGTAAGTCTAACAACTTATATAATCAACTGACTCTGATGTTGAGACTAGGAAGTCTTCAGGAGGGCCATCGTACGCTCTCAAAGGGCAGTCCTGAATAATGTGACGAACAGTGTGCAGTGGGGACGAGGCCTTATTTCACTTGAAGAGGAAATCCGCACATCTGCCATTATTGGTTCTAATTCGGTTTAGCTTAGCCCATGTATTGCGTTCTAACTCGAAATCAGGAGTCGTCACTGTGGAACATGTGAAGGAACATGTGAATTGATTGGAATCGTGTGGATTGATGTGATTCCATTCCTGCTTCCATTGGTATATTGAGTAGTAATTGTTCGCCAGGAGGTTGACAGCTGTTTTTAGGGGCGGACGTCTTGAGCGAAGCCTGTTGCTCTGAGGCTTCATTACAACCCGCATGTGTTCTTAGTTGCGGGTGTGCCATTATTTTTCCGTTTTCCCTTAGGAGAGCATCTCTCCTGCAGTGTTCAGGAGGCAGAATGTGGGAGAGTACAGGAGGCCACGTTGTAGGAGTTGAATTAATTGTGCCAGATATTAAATGCATAGTGTGATTTAATTGTTCATCGACTAGCCTGGTGTAGGTACTATTTAGCCACACGGGAGCACAGTATTCTGCAGTGGAAAAGACCAGGGCTGAGCTTCCTAGGGTTGTCTCCAGAAGAGCCCCAAGATGAGCCAGTAAGCTTTTGAATTATGTTGTTCCTGGTTTTGAGTATTTCTGCTAATTGCTTGAGGCGCTGTTTGAAGGACAAAGTCCTATCCAGGGTAACCCCTAAATACTTTGAGTAATTGTTGTGGCGTAAACGTTTAGCTGTTTGTTCGCTAGTATATTTAAACTATTTAGTTAGTTTGATTGTTATCCAAAAACAAAACAAAACCCATGCCGAAAGTTTCAAACATAGACGTTATGGAAATTACCTGCTATGAAATTAGATCTGCTTTAAAAGAATTAAAAAACAAAAGGTTCCTGGCGAAGATGAGATCTCGATAGAGGTTATTAAAGTAGTTGGAGAACCGTGGTTACCTACCCTAAAATCATTGTTAAATAAATACTGACAAGAGGTAAAGAATTACTGTGCGTTTATAAAATGATTAAATTCGGATTTCACAAAAACATTTCGTTCCTTTAATTCATGTAGGTCTCTTAATCCAACCTGTATAGTTAAAATAGTCAAGTTCAATTATTAACGTTTAGTGTCAGTGTAAATTAGAATAGCAAAGTGATGTGCAATCAGCATTATTCTCAAGTAATATAATGTTTAGAAAAGTTAATATTATTATTATTATTTAAACTAGACAGCTATATATTTTTACTTAGTGTTATACTCAATTTAAAGCTGTTTTTCCACATTATCACTGTTTTTGTCTAACCACTTTTGCAAACGATCCTCCTACTTTTCTATCTCCCTTTTGTGAATTCTGCCGCCATTCCTTTGAGAAATCGAATAATCTCTTCCATGACTTCATCCTCGGTACTGAAGCTTAGGCCACCTAAGAGTTCCTTTAATTTTGGAAATAAGTGATAATCACTTGGGGCTAGGTCCGGGCTGTAGGGGATGGGGCACAATAGTCCAGCCAAAATTTGTCAGCAGTTCTTGAGTTTGACTTGAGTCATGAGGTCGAGCGTTGTCATGGATCGCGCGTCTCAGTTTTCTTAATGTGCCGCAATTTCTGTCAGAGTTTACTGTTGTTCCATGAGGCAGTAACAGCGATAGGGATGTCCATCTTGGAAGGCAGCTAGGCCGGCACTGTTGGAAGTAGCGAGCGCGAGTGGTATGGATATAGAAAGGGACAGCTGATGAGTAAAACAGTGTTGCCAGATTTCTCCCAGCACATCGCAATCTGGTCTCGGCGGCATAGGGAACTTTATTTTACTAATACCCCTCGTACTTTCATGTCTTTCAAGTAGGGTACATCAGTGAATTAATTACCATTATTCTAAACCTTATGTAATTGTTTATATGCACTGCTTGATGATCAACATTAATGTAATTACATGATTTCCAATTAATTTTAATATTTTGTAATTATTCATCTTACCCTATCATTTTTATCTATGATTCTATGTACCTTAATAAAATAATTTCAACTGTTCAGTGCTCTGATCTGACTATCGAAAAAAATTCAACATTATCACCTAGAAAACGATGTATAAAGCGGCGATAAAGTGACAGATGGCGATAGGTGAAAAACGGCGACCAATTTCCATCTCCATTCGTTATAGCAAAGATTCTTAGAAATTGGAAATTTTCGATTCCATATGGGGATTTCTCCTTTATAGAACACTGAGCGAGTAGTAACTTCTTGAAAATAAAATCAATTCGTCACGTTGAATAATATATTAAGGCCGTACGATAGATGCATCAGGAATCCGCTTTTAAGAATCAACGTCTTGACAATCATCCCTTCTAGAATGAGATTTAGAATACAGTGTGCATACATTTTTCGTTTGCGATCAATTTTGTTCACTTCTGTCAGTTAATGAGCTCTCCCAACATCTTGTTTTATTTATTTTATATGAATTGTCATTAATCCAATCCTTCTGATAAGTTAGTTTTTTCATTCCATTTTCAACGTAACTTTAACGCTTTTGGAAGTTTCATATAATTTGTTTGTATAATCCACTCCTATAAAACTTTGAGAGGTATACCTGCATCATTTAGCAGCGATAATATGTTTCCCATATTACTGCCACATTTAACTATTTATTCAGTTTTTTATTTTTTCATAACTACTGGCTCGCTCCGACGCACCGGTAGGCAAAGTAGCGTTAGATTATAATGAAAAAATGTGTTAATAAATTTAACACCACTGAAATAGTTATTTCACTGACCGGCGCCTCCACCAAACAATATGCCTAAGATTCTCTTTGAACACATTTGTGCAGTGGGTGTCTATATCGAGACAAGAAATATCTGTCAATTTTTGACAGAAAACAACATTATTACATTTTACAAAGTTCAGTCGCCAAAAATATTCATGATTTTTTATATGCGCTGCCTATTTGTCGTAAAAAATTCCTGTGATGTTTTATTTTTTTACTTCGGCAGGTAATGATAAGTGCAAACCGTAATGAATCCTTCAATTAATAAAAGCGTCTGCAAGCATTTAATAGCCAATTTTATTTTCCTATTCAGACCATTCTGCATTGTTTGCTATATTAGATGATGCGCTTCAAAATAGTTAAATGCATTATGTTTCATTTAATTTACCGGCTGAAATGTATCCATAATGAGAACACAAAAACGAAAATTATATTTCGAGATTTACACTTTATTTTATAAACGACACGTGTTTCGGCATACAATCTTTATCAAGTTTCACAAAATACTAAAACTATTATTCTAACTACACCAATATATATACATATTACTTAACTAAACTAATTATACAGAGCCATATTTTGGGGATTCTAACTGTTAAGTTCCTGAATATTTATATCTGTAATTTCTAGGGATTCTAATAGATTAATTTTACTGGGGTTATTTTCCAAATTAATATATTTACATATCGTTAAAGTTTTTATCCTCTACTAAATTTTGATTTATTGTCTTGTGTGGAATAACTCTTTTGTGCTCTCTAATACGAGTATTATTCTACAATGTCCTACCGAAAGCTTGTCACAATTGCCGCAATTGGTTTGTATACCCCGGATTTACAATTACTATCTACTCTTGATTTATTATTCTTAATATATCTGATAAATTATTTGAAGTTTTATAACTGATATTAATGTTTGTTTTTCTAAAAATGATTTAACTTTATTACTTGTTTTGCCCAGGTAAGTTAAAGTTTTGAAAAAATCAAAGATCTTTTATCAATAGGATAAATTAAATTTAGAGCCTTATGGAACATTTTCTTTTTTACTAAGTTATCGATGAGATAGGGATCAAAACCGTTGTTTACTGATTTGTTTAATTTTTAATTCTTTTTCGAAATTTAACGGCGTCAAAGGTAATTGATTAATCATGGATCATACTATAAAATGCAGACATTTTTTGTTGGTAAGGATGATAAGAACTACTATGAATGACATGTCCGAATATGTAGGCTTGTGATAAATTGCAAATTATGTTTTTATTTATTCTGGTATTGTCAATTTTAATTTCAATTTGTTTCTATTTCAGTCGTAAATTCTATTTGGGTGTATATTATTAATGTATTCTAAAATTAATTGTCTATAATAGACTTGACAATTACCAGAATTAACAAACATTTTGCAATTTATCACAAGCTACATTTCGGACATAGTTTTAGTAGTTCTTATCATCCTTACCAACAAAAAATGTCTGCATTTTATAGTTGATCCATAGTAATAATGTACCTTTGACGCCGTTAAATTTCGAAAAAGAATTAAACCATTAAACAGATATCAGTAAACAACGGTTTTGATCCCTATTCATCGATAACTTTAAAAAAGAAAATCCAAAGGCTCTAAATAATTATCCTATTGTAAAAGATCTTATGTTTTTTCAAAACTCTAACTTACCTGGTAATAAAGTTAAATCATTTTTAGTTAATATCAGTTATAAAACTTCAAATTTTATCCAGATATTTAAAATAATAAATCAAGAGATAGTAATTGTAAATCCGGGGTATACAAACTCAATTGCGGCAATTGTGACAAGCTATATATCGATAGGACATTTAGAAATTTTAATACTCGTATTAGAGAGCTGTTATCCACACAAGACAATAAATCCACGTCATTTAGTAGAGGATAATCACAACTTTAACGATACTGTAAATATATTACATTTGGAAAATAACCCCAGTCATTAGAATGAAATTAACAGATATAAATATTCAGGTAGACTATTAAATAACCAGTTATTAATCCATCCCCACTCTAATGGCTCTGTATAATTAGTTTAGGTCTTGATACATTGTTGCCGAAACACGTGTCGTTTATAAAATAAAGTGTAAATCTCGAAATATAATTTTCGTTTTGTGTTTTCATTTAATTTCCCAAAATTAATATCAGGATTTTTTCTGTATTTTTTCCGTTAAGTTCAAGTAAGGTGCTATATTCATCGTTTTTTTTTCAAAATTTTGGACTCAATTAATTCGCAATAAAAGTGGGGGAATAGATCTTTGTATATTTTTGTTAACGTTCATAAAATTAAAGTAATTTTTCTAACAAGTTCATCATTTAATTTCTTTTATAACTGCCTCTAAAATTAACTTTAGGGTTTTCGCTTTATTTTTTCTGTGAAATTCCAGTAATAGGTACCCTTTATTTCTATTTTTTTTTCAAAATATTAAGTCTTGTTGAATCAGCATTTTTGTTAATGTCTTTAAAACAAATTATTATTAAAATATGCAAGAGATTTATTTTTAGGGTTTTCTCCATATTTTTCCAGTAAAGCTCAAGTGAGGTCCTATATTTCTATATTTTAGGTCTTATCGTTTCGAAGATAATTGGGGGAATCTGTCGATAAAATTTAAAATTTTTGTGTTTCATTTATTTCTATAATTTCTCATCCTATATTCCCTATTTTTTCAAAATTTTAGATTCTATAATTTCCTTGATATAGGGGGAATGGTTGATTTTTGAAAATCTCTCCCCAGAAGTACCTCATTAAATCATATTTTCTTGATTTTTTCTCTTGATGTAGTCACCAAACTGTCATGCTTATTAAATTTCCATCTTTTTAATACAATAGTGTAGGAGACAATTGGCTGTGACAGGCGGACAGACGCAGGAGTGAGAGTATAAGGGTTTCCGATTATTGATTGTATGAAACCCTAAAATTTACAAAACAACCCGTAATATAGAAAGTCAGATAACATAAGATAGAATTTTAAAATATTTATCCGTTGTAGTGGAGACATAAAACTCACAATAGACTCAAATTTCGCTTGCTATTTTAAAATTTTAAATAATTCAATCACAAATAGGTTCCAATTGCTAAATAAGAAAAGTGTTGCTTTAATTTGGGAATTTTATTTATTATAGCCTATTTTGTCCAACTTGGCTTAAAACACGTTGTGCTATTGAAAATTGACAGCTACATGTTGATACCAACATGACTGAATTTAAATTAAAAAGAATATCATGAAAACATAAAAAGCAGCTTATGTATTTTTAACTTGGTGCAAATTAAAGATCTTTCTCCATAGAATATCGCATAGA
This sequence comes from Octodonta nipae, assembly GCA_034190945.1. Lineage (NCBI taxonomy): Eukaryota > Metazoa > Arthropoda > Insecta > Coleoptera > Chrysomelidae > Octodonta > Octodonta nipae. The sequence goes on along the minus strand of CM067217.1, from coordinate 40,100,680 downwards.
ATTTGCAAACTATTTCATTAAAATTTTCCCAAAGATGAAAACTTAATACAAAAATTATCTGGTCGGAGCAAATAAAAATTCCCAAGAGGAGGCTTATTTACTGGACATTATGAACACATTTGTGCTAATGAAAAATCTCGTATTTCAAAAGAATATGAATACCTGCAAAAGTTTAGTTTCAGAGTGTTTTTGTTATTGAAAATAGTAGGTTTAGTTATTTTATTTATAATGGAAGTTTGCATTCGTTAGTTATTTAGAAATTTTTAATACAGCTGTGTGTAACGTCTTGGAAAATTTACCTTTACGAGAAATTTAGCCTTATTGGTATCAACATACAACATAAATAAATCAATTAGGCTGTTCGTAATTTGATTTTTATCAATTTCAAGAGTTGTCAATTGTCCGTGGCATACTAGTTTTAAGCCAGATTTGACGAAATAGGCGAACTTAAGTAAAACAGCCATATAATTCAACAATTTTCTAATTTATCTATAGGACATATTAGCATGAATAGAAAGAGGATAAAAAGAAGAATGTGAGAAACTGGCAGTAGAAAAATATTATTATATTATTCGTTTTTGAAGTTTTTCTGAAACAACCTAATAAACTACTTAGCAAAATTTGAGTCTAGTCTGAGCCTTAAGTATCCACAATAGATATTAAAATTTTCCAAATATTTCTCATTTAATTTCGGAAGTTATCAATTTCTATTTCGCATAGTTTTGAAAAAGTTTATAATGAAAATTATTTTTTTGAAAATCCTTATTTTGAAATGCTTTGATGTCATTTGTTGTAAAATATTTTGGGTTTGGTTTCCCGCTCAAATTGGCTGCAATTTTCGTATGTTATACTTCATGATATTCTGATCAAAAGTTACCATAGGCACAAAGTCTAAAAATGGACCATTTTTGAGCTATCGGGGACATAATTAACCAAAATAGACAATTTTCGGACTAACCAAGATTCATATTAACTTGAAAAGTATGAACTACTCGCTACAAATCCTGTGTAATTAAGTCATAGTTTATGGCATGGATCTTTTGATCATGACGTTGCAAGTAACCTTCAAGGTTATTTCAAGGTCAAACTGGTTTTCAATATCAGCATTTACGAAGACTGACTCGTTTAGCGAGAAAGAATTCTCGCACATCTTGAAGTAGTTGGTGAAGGACAACTGTCGACAGAGGAAGCAAATACGGATTTAGGTCAACAACGGACTACATCACAGTTAACCATTTAGTTTCCCGATCACGAGTTCACATCGTCTGATTCCTAAGTTATTATTTCGTTTAGCATTTTCTCACTTGTTCTTGTTGTTATAAAAAATTAAGCAATCTTAACTTGAAAATCAGTTTGCCCTTGAAATGACCTTGCAAGATCATGATTATTGATCATCATTGATTCCATGCCATAACCTATGACATAATTACCCAGAATTTTTAGCGAGTAGTTCATAATTTTCAAGTTAATATAAATCTTGGATAGTCCGAAAATTGTGTAGTTTTGTTCATTATGACCTTGATATCTCAAAAAATGTCCATTGTTAGACTTTGTACCTATGAATATCTCTTCAATTGGACGTCATGAAGTACGACGTACCAAAATTGCAGCCAAATTGACCGGGAACCCAAACCCATAAGTTTTGTGCGAGGTCCTTTTTAACTATTTTCGTTAACAACTATTATTTTTGGTTCTACGAGTGAAAGTTATAGATCCAATGCTGTAGAGAATTTAATTAGCAACTAAGCATGTGTTGTGCGACGGATACTTTACCCTATACGCTAGTAAAGTATCTTTGACAATAGGCATTTGCGCCATCTCGTGTTTTATTTGTGGAACGCTGGTTCTGTCAAGGCCGTAATTTATGTTTGCTGTGTTATATATTAAAATTTAGTTATCCAATAAAATGGAAAGAAAAACATCAAACCGAAAGTGCAGTGTAGTTGATGTTGAAAATACATCAAGGAAAAAAAATTACAATTCTACCGTTTTCCTACATTTCTATAGCAATCGGAGACGAAGGAAAACATGGATTACAGCAGTTCGTCATTAAGCGAAAATAAATTAAATTTACAAGTTTTTCATTACTAAATACATAAAATTAATCACAATTGTTGTTCTGTTAACAAAAATAAGATTTAATAACTCTTGTAATCAGAAAAGTTAATCATGTAAATACTTTTCTTTCGAAAATATATTGAAATTTAAGGTTAACATAATTTTTCATTTTTTAATTAGTATTTGCTTTTAGGAATAAACAAAAAAGTAACTTTTTAGTTACAGGAGGGATGAAAAGCCATGGCAACCAGGATTATATTCAAGGATTTAGTGTGCTCATTGCGATGAAGCAGAAAAATCAAACAATGTCGATACATAATAAAGTTTACAATTCAACTACCTTTCCTATAATATATCAATATTTATACTCTTTTAAATAAAATAAAACTTTTTATTCCCATTATTTTTATTTTTTTGTGAGCGCTTCTTTATTATTAGTTATTACAAAAGCTATCAATAATATTGTTAATCGAATATTCATTTCTTTGTGAATTAGCCGACATGTATCATTTCAGCATCTGCTTAATTATCGTTCCAACTTCAAAATTTTTACTTGATTCCACGGTTAAAAAGTTCATCGTCAGTTATACCGCGACGATCTATATAATAAATTATATATAATGAATAAAGTTAATGAAAGTTGTTTTTAATTTATATACAGGGTGTTCCTAAAGTTGGAGTTACAAACGTAAAGGGGAAAGTATTACCTTGAATAGTTTTTAGTGAAGAAAAAGTCCCATAAGACATTCCACAAACGTTAGTCGTTTTGATACAAAGTGTTAGAAAACCTTGTCACTACGATGAATTTTTTTCAAGTTTGAAGGATTTTCTCATAGTATCTGCACTTCACAAGATTCATTCAAATGAAATTTTGGCATTGCAGATATTACAATTAAGAAATAGTTTTACATGTGACAAATTTCAATTGAAATCTACATGATCCTATTTGGAACTCTATCCAAAGTGTTGTCGATTCTTCAGAACTTTTGAAATAAGTGCTATCCAAAATGGTACTTTCAAAAAGAGGCAGTTGAAGTAAAGAAAAGCTTTGCAACAAGATTGTTATAGTACCAAAGGTTCTTTATGTTCTCTTGTAGTTTGAGGCTGTCGTCTACTACCGGTTTCGAGAAAAAAAAATTAATGATTCTCTTCAATCCTTGAGCCAGGTATACCTCAGAAAATTCGAAGCATAGAAATCTAGTACACTACCTACCTAGTAGGCGAAAGACCAGTTGGCCACACAGAGTTTCATAAACGGCATGAGATGTGGAATACAAAGAAATTTAAAACTTGGCGTCAAGAAAAGTAGTGAAGCTCTACTTCGTTTTGACACATGTCAAATTAACCACAGAGTTACCATGTGTTTTGAAAATTAAAGATGGTTGCATTTACCGCTGCGGACGGACAGGGCACTTAATATCAAAAACATGCCGAATTTTACGAATTCCGAAATGGCTGACATGCATTTCATGTATGCCTTGCAAATGGTAATTCCAAGAGAAGCTAAGCGTTGTCGTGCTTACATGGAACGCTATCCCAATAGAGTGATGCCTAATTAGCCAGCATCATCGGATGTTCTCTAATATTCACAGACCCGTCTCAGAAACTGGATCTTTTTCTCGAAAACAGATTATTCATGCAGCTAGACCACGAAGTGGAGACACCAGCTCGAAGAGGCAGTTGAAAAATAGAAGAACATCCAGGAATCTGTCATTACAAGAATCCGAATTACCAAAGGTCAAGAGATAGTGTTACCAGTAGAGACCATCATCAATTGCGAAGAAGAATACCAGACGTCGGTGAAGGAGCCAGGGCCCGATCAAGTTGTTTGGCTGGATCTTGCAGGATTCTATCACAAAACACTGGCAAATCAGTATGGAACCTTACCGGTCGCACATCATCCAGATCGAATAGGTCAACCCATCAGAATACCACCTAGACGCTCTTGCCTCGAGATTCCATGTTACAAAACGCAGTTATTGAGCCATAAGTCCATGGTCTGCTCCCGTCGTGCTAGTTATGGAACCACCCGATTTTGCGTGGATCAGAAAGCTGGTGTCACCAGCTATCCAACCCCGAATCGATGACACTTTGAACACTAGCAGGCTCATTTTGATAGCCTAAATCCTATTCACTGATTTTCATTAAATGTGTGGGGTGTAATGCACCCGCTACATTTGAGAGGCTGATGGAGTATGTACTGAGCGGGTTAACATGGAGGATGTGCTTAGTGTACCTCGACGACATTCTAGTCATGGGCCAGACATTCGGCGACCATCTGAAGAACCTGGGCGAAGTATTCTCCAGAATTAATAACGCCAACCTGGGACTCAATCCGACGAAGTGTTCCTTGTTTCAAAAAGAAGTAGAGTTTTTGGGCCACGTAGTGTCCGAGTCAGGAATCCGCACCAACGAAGACAAGATAGAAGCGATCCGTGATTGGCCAGTCCCGAGGGACAAGCATGAACTCCGAAGCTTATTGGATACTACCGGCGTTTTGTTGATATACATCGGCAGACCACAGAGAAGGAGACCTCTTGGAATCAGGATGCGAAACATCATTCAGTGAAATGTGCATGCACGATGCTTCCAGCTCCAATTTTTCCTAGCCTTTGGCCTACACAGTCCGGCAAGTTCATCTTAGACACCGACGCCAGCAACACAGGTGGGGGCCGTCCTATCCCAGGTGCGAGAGGGTGATCGAGTACTACAACCGTGGATTCTCGAAGCCAGAAAGAAATTATTGCGTCACCAGAAAAGAACTTCTTGCAATAATAAGGGCTGTTAGGACCATTTCTTTCACAAATACCTGTATGGTCGCCATTTCTTAATCCGAACATCATGTCGCACTCAAATGACTGCTGGACATGAAGACGCAACTGGCCAGATGGATGGAGAAATACAGCAATAGACTTCAAGGTGGAACACCGTGCCGGCCGGTTGCACAATAATGCCGATGCCCTATCCAGAAGACCCTGTAGAGCGCGTTTGATACTCCAATTAGGCCAAGGAATATCCAGGAATGTTTGAAAAGTCTTGATCATCTATGAGAAGCACCCAGGCCACGATGGGACGAGGTAGCTAGATACTCCGGCGTGCTGAAATCGTTATAGGCTCAGTGGGACTCTCTAAGAATAGGGAATGCTCAAGCGAGTTTGGGAAAGCGCTGATGGACGAGAAACAATTGGTCCAACTGGTAGTTTACCAGCCATCCTGACCGAATTACATGATGGAATTACCGGAGGCCACCTGGGCATGAATAAAACCCTAGACAAAGTTCGCCAGCAGTTACTGGGTGAACTATTAAGACGTGATTAATTTGTTAAGGGCCCGAAGACCCGGACCAAGGGCAGAACGCAGCAGTACAATGTGGGCGTCCCATTTGAGTTGTACATCGATTCGCTGGTCCGTTTCCCGAGTCTGATATACATTCTGGTCGCAATGGATTACTTCAGCAAATGGCCTGAGGCATTGCGATACCCAACCAAGAGGCAACCACGGTAGCGACGGTGCTAGTATCGAACAACTATTCAGCAGGTTTGGCGTCCCAATGAATTACATTCAGACCAGTAACTTCGAATCGAATGTATTCCAGAAGGTCTGCACGATGTTGGGGATTTCACTCGACGGAATCGGTGGAAAGATTCAACAGGACCTTGGAACAACACCTATCCAAGGTCGTCAGCAACATAACCAGCGTGATTGCTATGAGCATATTCCTCTATTCTGCTTTTCATATCGCTCTGCTGTACATAGTAGTACAGGCCTGACCCCAGCCAGGGTCCTATTCGGAAAGGAGCTGCGATTACCATGCGACTTGGCATTTGGCTCCCCCGAAGAACCTCCCCAAGACATCGACGATTATGCCGACCAGCTCCGACATAACATGCTGGCAATACACGAATGTAGCCCGAACGAAGATGATGGCCACCAGTGACCGGATGTAAGACGCGATACGACCTCAAGGCATGTCAGGAGAGGGACAAAGTCTGGCTGTACAACCCCCAACGGAGCAATTGGGTAATATCCCCAAAGCTTACACCCGCCTTTGGGATGGTCCATACTTGTGAAGTGGTCAAGAGGCTGAATGACGTCGTCTAATCCGTCGAAACCCCAAGGCTAAATTGAAGGTGGTTCATTTAGATCGACTCGCTCCCTACCATGGAGGGGATGTTTCTGATCGGGACGATCAGAATTAAAGGGGGGGGCAGTCTTACGAAATTTGCGGACCCAAAGCCTACCCTGTATCATTTCATGCACGACTTTAAGATTCTATAAATAAATTACTATATAATGAATAAAGTTAATTTGTCCCCTTTTCGTTTGTTTCCAATTTAGGAACACCCTATATATTTACTTACTATTGTTAATCGCAACTGGAGCTTCATCGACTCCTGAAGATGCAATTTTTTCTTGTCGTAGGTACTCGTAATCTTTCAGCCCACAAACCAGCATGAAGATTTTGCTTTTTAATATACATATTGCAGGAAATATAGTTGGATTGTAACTTTTGTTATGTGCATTGTTTACTTTTTTCCCAAACAATTTGACCACTGCAAATCATTGAATTTGTTTCTGGTTGAGATGAATTGTCGCACTGCTGTAATTAAAAAACTCAGTTTTGTTAATAGAACAACAATTATGATTAATTGTATACATACAATAATGACTAACAACGTGGAAATCAAATTTGTTTACCCATGATGTCGAACTGCTGCAATTCATTTTTTCTTTATCTCTAATTGATATGGAAATCCATGAAAGTGATATAATTGTAATCTTGCGTTTTTTCTTGGTGTATTTTCACACCGCATTTTCAGCTTGATGTTTTTCTTTCCATTTTATGGGACAACTAAATTTCAATCTATAACACAGCAAACATAAATTACGGCCTTGGCAGAACCAGCGTTCCACAAATAAAACACTAATGGCGCGAATGTCTATTGTCAAAGATACTTTACTAGCTTATGTAGCGCTAAATCAATTTGCACAGTTTTTTTCAAGATAACGGCCACTGGAAAAGTGTTGCAACGCTCTCAAACTTGGATCAACTTTACACTAACCCTCTCTTGATATTCAAAAAATAAAATTGCGTGATCTGACTTTTGGATGCTAAGCTCAAAAAAATTAAAATTTCAACGGACTATTAGTTCATTCACATTTATTTTTTTTAATGGTACAGTTTCTATTTCACTTCTTGTAATTCATCAATAGTGTGCTAATTATAAAGACATAATCCTATTGTAAATTATGTACCGCATCGGTTTCCGTTAAAACTTAGGAAATACGTGCTTGTTAACCGCCTAACAATTCACCAGCTTGATATAGTGCATCCAGATGAAGTGTTAAATCATGCGACCAACATATTAACCATGATAGTTGACCCTGCTTCATCAAATATTGAGTGTCGCAATATTACTCTCTATTGTAATTAACGAGAAATGCTTGATGACATCCACTTTAATATGATCTATTCTGGTTGTAAATGCAACTGAATTAATGAAGTTTACTCTCCGGAATACACTAAATTAGAATGCGCTGGGGGTTTTGCTGGCTTGTGGCGCTATGCTTCGAATAAAAAAATATAATTTGTAAATTTCAGTAACTAGAATATGAATGATTCTGAATGATTGTTGAGGTAAATACCTATTTCGGTTGTTCATGTTTGGGTTTTTCTCTCCTTACAGTGGTTTATGAAAAAATCGGATAATTTTAGTAATTGAATTTAATAATTGAGCTCTATTTGCCTTCTAATAGAAAAACTCTCTCTTTTGACAGCATCGTTTGCCAATGGTGCATCTCTGTAGAGTTTGCCCCAATTTATTCATTATTCAACAACTTACAGACACTTTCTTTGGCTCCTCTTTAAGTAAAATATTTGTCTCGTCCCAGCCCATTTTGTGTATATCATTCTCTGTTACTAGATTGTTTGCCAATCTCGATATATCTTCTTGAGACATTGTATTGGTATTTTTTCTGCCTTGTTTGGAGAGGTGTTGATATTTCACAGGTGTTACCTCAAAAACAAGGCACACTGCTCACACTTTGAGTACCTTTTTCCAGTTTGGTTTTGTCAAATTTGATCTAAGCGTATTTTTTTATTTAAAAATCGTTTTTACTTTATATTTATCTCCAACTCCTTTTTTTCGAATTCCCGGGAACATTGGATATAAAATTTGTTTAGATTGTTGGTTTCTTTGATTGTTTTTTGTTCATTGTATTCTAAAACATTCTTTAAGGAACGTAAGGAAACATTAATCATTAACTCTACTAAAATACCTTAAAATTTTAATGGCGCTATGTTGATGACATTTTTGCGATCTGGAAACATAACATAGACGCTTTATACTCCTTTTGAAACTCTAGCAAAGTCTCCACAATTCAATTTAACCTTCCATTTTGGGATATTTGGTTGAGCAACAAGTATGTACACAAACCAACACATACCAATAGCTACTTGAATTTTAACTCAAACCATCCCTTGAACTTAAAAAAGGAGTCATTATATTCTTATTGTGTACAAAATTAGTTTTACTATACAGTGATGGGCAAATGTGTGGAACCAAGCAAATATCTCTGGAATTATTAGAGATATCAAAATGAAATTTGGAAGGTGGATACTGCAGTAGATTGCCTATTTGTTTCCAAATTTTTTTACAATTTTGAACTTTCTGTTTTACCGGAAGTAATGTCGATTTTAAAATTTGCAATGAAACACCCTGTATAGTATTTTAGTTTCTGATGAAACATTTTATTGCGAATACAAAAATATCGGGTTTGATATTGTTTACTTCAATACCTACAGAGATATTAACAGAAAAGTAATTAAGGAAAGGAAAAATCTAATATCCATTAAAGAAATACATAATCATAATTAGTAACTAAATCTAAGTGATTTTCAAAACATTGAAACTTAACTAAACTTAATGTATTCGATGTTCAAACTGAGCACCGTTTACTTCTTGACAATAAGCAAGTCGGTTTTTAAATTCTCTAGTAACATTAGCTATTACTTCTGGTGTAATTCTCTGGATGTCTTGAGTTATTCTTGCAGCTAATTCTTGCAAATTATTTGGTCTATCAACAGAAACCTTAGACTTTAAGTAACCCCACAGAAAATAGTCTAGTGGATTAAGGTCGGGACTTCGTGCAGGCCATTCATAAGTACCCCTTCTTCTAATCCATCTGTGATGAAATGTCCTATCTAAATGATCTCGAACAATGCGAGCGTAATGGGGTGGTGCTCCATCCTGCTGAAACCAGATATTATTTGGTAATTGTCCATTTACCTCCAATGCCGGAATAACTTGTGTCTCCAAGAGCTGTAAATACCTGTCTCCCTTTAAAGTTTCTTGTAGGAAGAAGGGTCCCACCATTCTGGGGATGTTGTATATGAGCCTCTTGTACCCAATTAGGATTACTTTGCGACCAGTAGCGGCAGTTATGTCGATTAACCGTACCATTTAAACAAAATGTAGCCTCGTCTGAAAACACCACATTTCTTATAAAATTATTATCACGGTTACAAATATCCATCATCGTTTCACAAAATTACAAACGTCTGTCGAAATCTTCTTTTTTGAGAGTTCTTAACGAGGCAAATTTTGTATGGATGATATTTTTCTCGCGTTAATATCCTTCCTACTGAACGACGGCTAATTCCATGCATATTGGCGAGGTCGGTAGTGGATAAGTGTGGATTTTCTTCCAAAGATATAGCAACATTTTGAGCTACACCTTCATTACTTGCACTTTTTAACCGTTCACTTTTTGGTAAATTGCTAACCGTTCCACTTGTGTCGTACCTTGGCAAAGTTTTCGTCACTACTGAACGGGATATTTGTGTATTCGGATAAACAATGTTAAAAAGGTCACAAAGTTCTTGATGCGTCCTTTTCCTCTCCCCATATCCAATCATCATCTCTTTCACTTAATTCGGCCATTTTACGATCAAATTAAAACAATACAATCTTTTTACGTTCAAATAAAAAAAAACTAATAACTTATTTTGACAACTTCTGCAATGACTACTAAACTTGATTCAGATTTAATTTGCGCCTGATTTAAACAAACGCACGTGTATTCGACTATGGAACAAGCAGTGCTGTTGGCTGTGACGATATAATATCACCGATTGGCCAATAGAAATACAAATCCTTACCGAGCGGTTTGTTTATATCGGGCGTAAATGAAATCTGAACCACGTTTAGCTACCATCGAATTTTTCCTTTCCTTAGTTACTTTTCTGTTAATATCTCAGTAGGTATTGAAGTAAACAATATCAATTTTTGTATTAACAATAAAATGTTTCATCAGAAACTAAAATACTATACAGGGTGTTTGATTGCAAATTTTAAAACCGACATTACTTCCGGTAAAACAGGTAGTTCAAAATTGTAAAAAAATTTGGAAACAAATAGGCAATCTACTGCAGTATCCACCTTCCAAATTTCATTTTGATATCTCTAATAATTCCAGAGATTTTTACTTGGTTCCACACATTTGCCCATCACTGTATATTTCCAGGCTATTTTGCTGTGGTATGTTAGAATTTCTTCGGAATGTTTCCTCTACACCTGCGGCAGACATCTTCATTAACGTGAGAGTAGTTGATAAAAAAACTGATACATATATTACACAAAAACATTTTGTGGATTTTTTATTGACTGAAATAATATGATACATTCTGCAAAAGGTTGTAGAACTAAGAGAACAAGAAAAGTATATATATTTTTAATCTTTACGACGTCCAGATTGTGCCTGATTTGGCAAGCATAACAAGTTCCACAATGTTGCATGCCGCAGGATCTTTCCTGAAACAGCAGAGAAAAGTCAATTAACTAACAATATTAGGAAACAAATGTTATTAAATTTAAATAAAGAAATAAAATAAATACAAACATATTGTTATAAAATTAATTTTATACTGCTAAAGAGAAAAATTACGAAACCTAAATTAATCCTTTCGATAAAAATAACTCGTAAACATAAAACCGTCTGAAATAATAAAAAACGTCACATTGGCTATCCCGAAATTTTAAAGGGTGTAAAAAAGGTGGCCTCGAGAAGGTTCCTGAGAACACTCTGACAGCAAAGAAATAATCATGGAATTCGGACATGTTCTAACCGGGCTATTTAAAGGACAAGTTGAGTACTTTTCTTTAGTTTTTATTCGTGTGATTGAATCAAAGGAGAGAAACGATCAGCTGTTTCCAATAGTATTACTGATAGTGTTTGCAAGCAGTGGATTTATTTTAAAATAAAGAGTTTGAAAGTGAAAATGAATATTCAGGTAAATTTTATCTGAACTAACAGAATATTTTGCACGAACCAACGAGGAACAATAAAATAAGAACGCCGTGGTCTATAAATAAGATAATTATATAAAAAAACTTGACTGGAGGACCAAATCCAAACAATTCAATAGTTTAGCTGCAAATTTTACTCAATAGGAAAAATAAAGTGTGTATCAAAGGCTATGTATATATGAACTAGGCCAAGGTTCCTGGTGAGAACCGCGTCTGAATTTATTAAATACTCGACGTTTCAACTCCTGCTTTGGAACCATTATCAAGAGACAAAAAGTGGAAATCACTGCACAGCCCCTTCATCACGTGACATTCGCTTCTAATCGACCGATAACTATAACTAAAAGAGGCAAAGCGGATTCACATTCAGTTCAGTTACCTAAAGACTCTTGGGGAGTAGGCAGATTGAGGCCCCTAGTTCGATCTAGACTCTTTCGCACTTTTCGTCTCTTGATAATGGCTCCAAAGCAGGAGTTTAAACGTCGAGTATGTAATAAATTCAGACGCGGTTCTCACCCGGAACCTAGCCTAGTTCATAATAATGACCGCGGAAGCTTCTCAGAACATATATTTATATTAGGGATGTTATGGAGCTCCGTAACCGTAACCGAAACTATCGGATATCCGAAATAAATTCTATCCGAAACAGTAACCGAATCTGATATAAAAGTTTCGAATAATTTTTTTTTTTACAATAAGGGGTTGTGTCCGGTCAGTTATTTATCGTGTTGGAACAAACCTTATTTATGCCTGGTTTTGGTCCGGCAAAGTTGCTTTTTGTTAAGTATAATTTACCGTTGCTCAGTTTTGACTACTTTAAATTTTAAAAATTCACAAAATTGGACCTCGCAAATATTATAAAGCCGTTTCTTTTCTAACAATCTCTAATTAAGAAGAAAAGTATGGCTTATTTCAAAGATGGATGGTATGGGCCAATTCCAATTTAATTTACTTTTTGTATCTACTATTTAATAATGAGCTCTTACAATACAGATTAATACGATGCTTTGTTAATGTTGACTTTCATTATATCAATTATTTTTGTCTTCTTATAAACCCAGATTTAAATAAGATATTTATTACATAGTAGGAACTAATATCCTTATTGTGTTTGTTATAATTTAATAAGACTGATTCTTTTTATTATCTGTGATTTTAGCACCAAATAATCTACAATAAAGTAAAATCGTTGCCTTATTTTTATTTGTATTTTCCTTTCACAATTCAAAATAAACCAATATCCGTAACTGAAACTATCCGAAACTATCGGATAATCCGAAATAATTTCATATCCGTAACCGTAACTGAAACCGATATAATATTATTCTTATATCCGTATCCGTATCCAGATCCGAAATTACATATCCATAACATCCCTAATTTATATATATATATATATATATATATATATATATATATTATATTATATATATATATATATATATTTGTTTTTAAGTTTTCGCGAGCACTAAATATATTAGAAGGTTTCCGGCAGTTCATCCGCGTAGTTGATAACTGATCCCTGCCGGGATCGATGGTAAAATGACGACGTTTCGGCAGAGTCACATCTGCCCTTTTCAGGTCGGTTCGCATAATTCTCGTAGCTTTCTGCTTTCGCTTCTAGTTACTCGAATACTGATATTTTCAGGAGCGCGCACGGTGTTATATAGTCGCGGCTCGGCGCCTATTGGTAGGCACCGTGAACGGCTGCGTGTGATTGGCCCTGGGCGCTCAGTGGGAGTAACCAGATCACAAAGACTAGCTGACCAGGATAACATCAAACAGGAAATGGACAGTTTAAAAACAGCTCTGAGACAAAACGGATTTACAGACCGAAATATACAAAGAGCCCTAAAGTCAAAACCGAGACAAACAGACGAGGAGCATGAGACACCAATAACCAAGGCTTATTTATCTTATGTCAAGGGGACCACGGACAGTATTGCAAGAATTCTACGGAGACACAATATCGATACTATTTTCAATACAGACAGAAAAATAAGCACGGTGTTGAGGACTCCGAAGACGATGATCTCTTTAGAACAACAGGGAGTGTACGAGATTCCATGTGCAGACTGTCATAAAACCTATGTGGGGCAAACTAACAGAAGAATTCAAGCTAGACGTGATGAACATCAGAATGCTATAAGAAAGCAGGAAAAAACAACATCCATTGCTGAACACGCCACCACGACGTCACACCGAATAGACTTTGAGACTGGCAAATATAGAACACCCGAAATCAAGACTCGTAAGAGAGGAAATAGCGAAGAGGCCTCACAGTCTAAACGCACGCAATGAAATCCAGAACTTATCGAATTGTTGGAAAATTCTATTAAACACCCTACCGGCCCGGACCCCTCCAATACAAACTCATCCGGAAATAACAAATCAGCATGCGGGAGGCGCTCCCACTGAGCGCCCAGGGCCAATCACACGCAGCCGTTCACGGTGCCAACCAATAGGCGCCGAGCCGCGACTATATAACACCTGCGCGCTCCTGAAAATATCAGTATTCGAGTAACTAGAAGCGAAAGCAGAAGGCTACGAGAATTATGCGAACCGACCTGAAGAGGGCAGATGTGACTCTGCCGAAACGTCGTCATTTTACCATCGATCCCGGCAGGGATCAGTAATCAACTACGCGGATGAAATATATATATATATATATATATATATATATATATATATATGTTTTTACATTAGGATTACATTTATTACTAGGAGTTTTATGGTGGGATTTTTTAAGAAGTGCCTTCAACGTTTTTTGCAAGTTTAGAGTGTCAGCTCGTTTATTTAATACGAGATGGCACTCTAAACTAAAACAATAAAGACCAATTATGGCAAAGTAAAAAACAGAATAGTAACAAATTAATTTTAATTTAAACTTAATGACTTAATAAACTTACTTCGGCGGGTCCACATTTTCAGTAGCTGCATATAATGTAACAACTCTCACACATGTCTTTTCAGAACATATTGATGAAATCGATTTTCCAAATGCTATTAGAAATTCTTGTGTCCCCACAAAATATGGACACTCTTGTAAACGTTTTGCAACTTTTGGAGAAATAGCATTGACAACTATGCCACCTTTTCCTCCATTTTTCACACTCATGTGCTCTATACCCAATAACGTACTGTTCACTACACCGGTCTATAACAAAATTAAAATATATACTTACTACATTTTGATGAACAAAAATTTGTATGCGTTATATTCACAGTTAGAAGGGTTCTACTCAAGTTTAAATTTATGTACTCTACTTTTTTACTTTTCTTCCATTTAAGTATTTACGTATCTCATATAAGTCTTATTAATTCTTTACCCGATAACAACAAAATACTCATCTGTGTATACTTATCTACATTTTTTTGAAAGGCGTTCTTATTAGTTGTATCTTTAGTTTCTACCGCTATTGGTATTAGCTGATTTGCAACATCCTTGATAACTATATTTTAGTAGCTCATCAAAGAACTTAATATTTTTCTGTGTGAAAGATTAATCGTTCAGACGGAATATTTGAAGAAAGGCTTTGGTCAAACTGTAAAAAAAATGTCAAGAAAGACCTTTTTTTTCTTACTTTTCTATTTATAAAGTTGAAGAGACATGCACGATTAGTAATTAGATTTTCTACAAAAAATGATAAAAGACTATTCCTCCATCGCCTTGTTTTGGAACGCTTTCGTACTTACGAGTTTGATATTCCGTAAACAAAACTTTTATAAATAATAAAACAGCAGACAAAATTTGGTTAAAATGGGTATTATAGTTTTCTCACAATAATTTTGCAATCCATATTAGAGGTACATGCATTATAGTTGATACCCTAAGAGTTCTGGACTTATTTGATGTAGTATTGAAGTTTCGTTCTTTGTCTTAATATTCTCCCTGTATCTCGAACGCTGCTTGATACTGTTGGTGTTTATACTCGTTGATATTTTCATAAATATCTTGATATAATTAGCAACATTTACTTTTTCGATTTTGATTTGCAATGCATACTTAATATGATTAATAAAATCCTTTAATCAGTAATATAGTATTTAAAAGAAAGTTCGTTTACTCAGGATATGTGGCGTCAGTTTAGAAATTTACTTGACTTCTTGTCTTTTTGTCAGTGGTTCAATACCGAATAAGGACAAAGTGAGAGACAAGGAAACTTACAATATTTCGCTTAATCTTTGTCTGCCAATCGTGTGTGTCCAATTCTTTCACAATATTAATAACAATATCAATTTTGTTGAAGTGCTGCTTGGTTTTGTTGAAAGCATCTACAAAATAAGAATACACAAATTAAGTAATATAATTTCAGTAGTAGAGGTACGTAACGCACTTTCCAAAAGCAGACTGTCTATAAAATCAGTCTTAATAAATGCGGTCTTCTCCATACCAAATTCACCGCCAAATTTTTTTATTAATTTTAGTCCGTTTGACTCATTTTCATCTGCAAACATAATACCCTTATTATTGTTGTCAGTAAATTGTACCTACATATAGTCAAATTCTGTTCATATGCCTTCTGGAATATGCTGTAAAGACTATAATGTAAATTATATATAAAATATAGGCTGTTAGGTACTGGTTCTAATACTTTATCTCCCCAGAGTCGTTAGCAAAAATAGGAGCAAGAAATATCCCGTAATCTTTTTACTATATCTATCCCCTTAAGTGCATTGCACACCTAATATTTTTTGTTATTTGTTTTATGTACTACCCTTTATTAAACTTACAAATAATCTGCATTCATCGGTATCTAGTGATCAAAATAGAATTTTATCACTTTGTTCACAAGGTACCAATTAGCATAAAAATGTTCATCAAAGTTGAAGTTAGAAATGTCTAAATAGAAGAAATTGTTTAATTTAAGAAGAACAGAACAAGTATTTGTATTTCAGTATTATCAAAATATACTGTGTTAACTAAGGAGTTGCTATTCTGGACAATTTACAAATTGTAATACTATTTGCAATATAAAAATATTTTTGAACAGACTCTCACCTTTGTTGCCTGATAATATATGTAAATAAACATACAATTTTAAACATTCTCCAAATTGAACTTTGGTCATACAAATCATATTCACAATAAAACTCATGTCATGCAATTTGTGGTTCCTGATAGCCCAAGTATCAATACTGTTGTAAAGTCCGTGGGTTCAATTTAAAATTATAAAACTAATATTCACTCTCACTTTTCTAGAACTTCATTTACATTAAAACAGCTGATTCAAATATGGCGAACTTTGTCAAGGTTTTTATTCATGCCCAGGTGGCCTCCGGTAATCCCATCATGTACTTCGGTCAGGATTGCTGGTACCTTTCTCTTCGGAACTACCAGTTGGGACTTGGTTTCTCGTCCATCAGCGCTTTCCCAGACTCGCTTGAGCATTCCATTGTCTACTCTTAAAGAGTCCCATTGAGCCCATAACGATTTCAGCACGCCTGAGTATCTAGCTACCTCGTCCCATCGTGGCCTGGGTGCCTCTCTCATTTTGAGTGACAAGATTGGTTCGATGTCTGGATCAGCCATTTGGTCCTGGATGCACTATTCCGTTGTCCAGTCTTCATTGGCCTTCACTCGGATCTGCCTGATGGCGATACCCTCTCGCTGTTCCATCTTTAGACAATGTCCGCATTCCGCTCTACAGGGTCTTCTGGATAGGACATCGGCATTATTGTGCAAACGGCCGGCACGGTGTTCCACTTTAAAGTCGTATTGCTGTAATTTCTCCATCCATCTGGCCAGTTGCCTTTCCGGTGTCTTCATGTCCAGCAGCCATTTGAGTGCGGCATGATCTGTTCGGATTAAGAAATGACGACCATAGAGGTATTTGTGGAAATGGTCTACAGCCCTTATTATTGCAAGAAGTTCTTTTCTGATGACGCAATAATTTCTTTCCGGTTTTGAGAATCCACGGCTGTAATACTTGATCACCCTCTCTTGACCATCTTGCACTTTGGATAGGACGGCCCCAAACCTGTGTTGCTGGCGTCGGTATCTAAGATGAACTTGCCGGACTGTGTAGGAAAGGCTAGGATTGGGCTGGAACATAGTGCTGCCTTCAGTCGCCTGAATGATGTTTCGCAATCCTGATTTCAATGGAAGGTCTCTTTCTCAGTGGTCTGCCGATGTAGAGAGGCGGCGATGGTTGCAAATCCCTCAACAAAACGCCGGTAGTATGAACAGAGGCCCAATAAGCTTCGGAGTTTATGCTTGTCTCTTGAGACTGGCCAATCACGGATGGCTTCTATCTTGTCTTCGTTGATGCGGATTCCTGACTCGGACACTACGTGGCCCAAAAACTCTACTTCTTTTTGGAACAAGGAACACTTCTTCGGATTGAGTCTCAGGTTGGCGTTATTAATTCTGGAGAATACTTCGTTCAGGTTCTTCAGATGGTCGTCGAATGTCTGGCCCATGACTCGTCGAGGTATACTAAGCACGTCCTCCATGTTATCCGCTCAGTACATACGCCATTAGCCTCTCAAATGTAGCGGGTGCATTACATAACCCAAAGGGCATGACCGTGAACTGAAACAGCCCTTTACTGGTGGAGAACGCTGTCTTCTCTCTCAATATTCGCTACCAACGGAGCCTACTATGCCATCGGATGGATAGCATGTCTTTCTTCGTGACATCATTCAGCTTTCTGTAATCTCAGGTGGATCCATCCTTCTTTTTAACTAGCACGACAGCAGATCTGCTGATGGATGGATCAATAACTCCATTTTGTAACCTCGATGTTTTCCTCGAAATTGATTCATGGACTCGCCAGTACTTTGTGATAAATTGCTTTCTTCTGGCTTTCTTCTGGTTCTCTGGTGTCAATGTGTCAAATGTCAAACTGTTGTAGGAACTCTTTATCGGGCCCTGTCTCCTTCAGCTGGTATGCTATTGGTCTCTACTGGCTCGAAACAAGCTATCTCTTGACCATTGGTAATTCCGACAAATTCAAGATTTGGTATATCTCGTCCGAACTATAGCCGTCCAACCAAGTGCTCTCGGGCTCCAACATTCCAACGAACTCCCGGGATTGCTGAGCTTGGTTCCGTTCGACCGGGAATTCTAGCTGAAGACTTTGCCACAATTTTTATGCTGAACTGTTGACGCCGTATCCAAATTCCTCATTTAGGTCATATCTCGAACATAAATCCATGCTGGCTAATTAGGTCCATTCCCAGTATAAAATCGTCCTCAATATTCGCTGCTCGCTCTATCTGTATCTGCCTCACCCTGAAATTGACATGGACTCGCCGGTGACTGTTCTGAGCTATGCTGTTGGTATTGGCTGATGCCGCTATCTGGGCTGCTCGCCCATGATTGTGCCTCTGAAAGGCTGTCGCTATCCCCCCGGATGGATAACGTTTTGGGGACTGGCGGAGGGACAGTCAGCATTCGCCCCCTTATGCTGACTGGCTGACGGTCCCTGGACATGTGGCTTTTCTGTTGGTTACCTCTGGTCGGTGATCGTTCAGGTGGCCCCACTCGACAATCACGTTGGAAATGCCCTGTCCATCCGCAGCGGTAACATGCCCCTCTGGTGCCAGTTCTTTGTGACCGTTCTAATATTATGTTCAGGCCAGCAAGCAGCGCTTGAAATGGTGACTATGACTCTTCCTGGTTGAAGGAAACTGCTCGGACCCTCGGCTTGGCCTCTACTTCCAAAGCCCGAAGTAGAGCTTCATTACTCTTCTTGACGCCACTCAGTCTTAAATTTCTTTGTACTTCCACATCCCTGATGCCGTTTATGAAACTCTGTGTGGCCAACTGATCTTTCGTTTCCTCTGGCAGGGTAGGACAAGTGAACTAACCGTCTAATCTCTGCTTCGAATTCTTGGAGGCTTTCACCGGATTTTTGCGTCTTTCCACTCAGATGGACTTGGTATACCTGACTCAAGGATTGATTGTCGTATCGTTTGTCTAGGATGGCGATGATCTTGCCGAAATTGCCCTGTTCATCCACTGGGATGCTTTGGAGGAGTTCTAGGGCCGGACCTCTTAACGAAATTACCAGAGAAGTAGATTTTTTTTGATTATCCCATCCATTAGCTGTAGCCACGGCCTCAAATTGCCGTTTATACATGGGCCGAGATGAACTGCCATCAAATGTGGGTGGTTTACTAACAGAACCTTTGGTACTCACGGGGTTCTGGTATTTTCCTCGCTGTAAGTCCTGTTGCATTTTTTTTAATTTCCGTTTCTACTTTATTTTGAATAGCACTGATTTAAAATTTCACCTGGCTCTGTATGGAATCGATGTCATCTACTTTGGTTTCAAGGGCCCCCACATTATGTTTTAGGATCTTTATGTTGTCGTTTATCTCTTTTATATCTGATTCTACTATTTGCATTCTTTCATTAACTGTTTCATTAACTTGTGATACTATTTGCATTAATTGCTCAAATTGTAGTTGCGTTTTTTCTTCAGTTTGGCCTTGTTTTTCTGCAAATTTCGAGAATAGTCCTTCCATTAAATTTTGTTGTTTTTCTTTCATGGCAGTGACAAGATTTTGTTGTTTGCTTTTCATTGTAGAAACAAGATTTTGTTGTTCGCTTTTCATCGTGGAAACCAGATTTTGTTGTTCGCTTTTCATCGTAGTGACAAGATTTTCTAATTCTATTTTAAGTTTTTCATCGATATTAGTGACAAGATTTCCTAATTCAACTTTAAGTTTATCATCAAAAGATTTCACTGACCTTTGTTGAATTTCTTCTTGATGTTGTTTCTCCTTCTTGTCACGTTTTTCTAGAATCTGTGCTATTTTTTCGTCTAGTCCCTCCGTAATTTTGATAATTTTTTTGGTAGTTTCGTCGGTTTTTTCCATAATACGAGTTTCCATAAATCAAATTACGATTTTAACTGCACTTAATCCTTCACTTCTAACACCAAATTGTTGTAAAGTCCGTGGGTTCAATTTAAAATTATAAAACTAATATTCACTTTCACTTTTCTAGAACTTTATTTACATTAAAACAGCTGATTCAAATATGACAATAACATTCCCATATACGCTAGTCGTCGCGGTATATCTGAACTCTCCATCGTGGCTGCTTCATTTATAAGCCAGCATAGAAAATTCTCGTAAAAATCATGATCACTCCTACAGGTGCCGAGTCTTTTCGAGAACCATTTTTATCTCAAAGCATTTGTTGTCGTACTGAAATGAAAGAGGGTCGGCTTTGGGTAAATTTCGTAACAATACAGTAAAATTTAGAGAAGAAGTACCAAAAATTCTTGTGCAATGACAATTGCACCGTTAAAGTTCATTGTTGTGATTGTTGGAACCTTAATCCATGAATTCTAATAAAGTGTGATTCAATTAAGATGTTTTCAGATGAACTCGATTTGGAAAGTTATAAATAAAATAAATAATTGCTGCCGACAATATTTATATTCATCACCTGCATTATGTGTAGGGCTTATAGACATTCAGTCGAGAAGCGGACAGAATTCCGATTGGGTTTAACTCAAAACAGCAACCAACCAAACAGGCCGACAAGTTCAACCGTTAGAGGAGATATTCCACATAAATGAGGGCAGTTTAATAAGTCAGTGATTTTTTGACTTTCCTGTCCAGGAACTCTAAATAGAACGCTGCACCCATGAACTATCATTTAAGACTAGACTACTCTCAAAGTTTTAATTTGTGTTTGACAGCCCTTGAAAACAGACAACCTTGTGAATATTAACAAAAGTGCAAAAAGTGAATTTCGTGTGCTGATTAAGCATTGTTTGTCGAGTAAAAAGTCATCCCATTCTAGACGAATTTCAATAGCAAAAAAGTAATTCAATTTCATAATTTTCTAACTACTAACGCGCTCTCTGGAAAAGGTAGGTTACGCAATATTGCAACATGTACTCGCTCTCGGTTACCATACTCAACACCGTCTTGATGTTATCACTCTTTTAACAATACAAGTGGGTTTCTCCAAGTAAACTCCGGTAAACTTGCACCAAAAAGGTCAAGGTGGTCCTGTCGGTCAACAAAGTCATGGCCACAGTTTTGGCATTAATTACTTTGAATGGCGTAAAACGACCACCAGCGAATATTACGCAAAGCTTTTTGCCAGACTAGATATTGATTTGAAGTTCAAATAACAGCATTTGATGAAGAGAAAAGTTCTGATCCGTCAAACGTGTGTAGTCACCATTATGAAAATCAACTTCTACCTATCCAGCATATTCCCCAGATTTAACACCTATTTGCCGAAAAATGCCGTTCATTCACAAAATTATTTACGTATAAAATTCAACGGTTGCCCTGAAACAAATTTTCAACGTCAGACTAAGCAAAATGCCGTATAAATTTTGGCGAACAATATTTATTAAATAATTGCGAAAAATTCAGTCTTAGTTGCCATAACCCCGTTATTTCGAGATGCTGCTAGTACCCCGATTGTCCACCACAAAAGTTATAATTTTGTTAATACTTCATAAAATGGGACTCACCAGTATCCTTTTACACGAAAAAAGTTATGATGCTCGTAAAAATTAGTAATTAGAATAATGGTAGTAATATTAAAAATACAACAAATAAAGAGGTGTACTGCCAATTAAAATCGACAAATTATAGTAATTCGTACTATTTTGTGGCATATAAACAGAGTTTGACTACACTTTACATACCTTCACTCCATTTCCCAATAAATCTTTCCCGAAAATTTCACCGATTTCCCCAGTTCCACCAATGACTAAAGCAACTTTATCGATCATTTTTGATTGTCTAGGAACAGATATAAACATTTCTTTGTGGCACAAATTATCTGCTTGTGTTGATGCATTACGAATTTGAGTTCTAAAACTCAAAATATCAGAAAGTAGTATAAATATATAATATTAATAGACCACTAACCTGTGTATTAC
This sequence comes from Octodonta nipae, assembly GCA_034190945.1. Taxonomy (NCBI): domain Eukaryota; kingdom Metazoa; phylum Arthropoda; class Insecta; order Coleoptera; family Chrysomelidae; genus Octodonta; species Octodonta nipae. The sequence continues at coordinate 40,078,446 of CM067217.1, read as the reverse complement.
ATATTGGCTCTTGGAGTAGGGCTTTGAATTCCTAAAAAAGACATAATCAGCAACTGGAGTTACCATATTTGTTTCACGCACCTTAAAGATTTTTCAAAATGTTTTGCATGCTTGACTAAAATTTTGGCTGGTATCATTCTTTGCATGAATTTCGTCCAAACTACATGGTTGTGAACTCCGGATCACAATATTAATGACAAATGTGTTAAAGGCGAATTGTCAATGTCAGTAGTTATGAACTGAGAGCATATACTTCTGAAGGTAGCACAAATATCGTGACAATAGTAGAACGAGAAGCCTACAAAAAAAACAACATATTGAACTACTGGAAGCAGGTCCCAATCGAGAGATATTGCCTCCAGCTCTCTGAATTGCCCTCTTTTTCTAGTCTTGCTACAATATTTCTACATTACAGGCTACCTCCAGAAGTGGTAGCTCTAAAGTTATGTACTTTACATAGTAAAGGGGAGCTTCATTTTCAATCTTATCACAAAAACAATAAGGTAGTTTTCCATTTACCGTAGCACAAAGTGACTTTATACCGCACAATGCCCCAATTTTCGGGCATTAATTGGAACATACTTCATGTTGTACGTTAACATTTTATGTTAACATAGTAAACCTACATAAAACATCCTAAGGCCTATGTCGGTTGGGCGAGGCAGTGCTGTAATTGGAACAGTTAGTCGTGACCACTGTGCCGCATTGTGCGCTGTTGGGGGTAATTGAAAAACTTGGATTGAGTTGGCTGTTAGTTGGTGGAAGTTGATATTCATGATGAATTGAGTAATGCAACTGATTATACACTTACACTTTTTTTAAAACTTGTGACAATTGTTTCGCGTCCGATGGAGCTTATTCGTACAAAGTATTCTTATTCTTATTAATTTATTATTATTCATACTTTGTATGAATAAGTTCCATCTGACGCGAAACAATTGTCACAAGTTTTAAATAAAATGTAAGTGTATAATCAGTTGCATTACTCAATTCATCATGAATTGAAAAACTACCTTAGTTTTCGCATAATAACTTTAAAAGATTTACAGGTAAGAACTGGTAGTTTTCCAATTTCTAGAGCACAAAGTGACTTTATGCCGCACAGTAATTTTCGAGCATTAATTGGAACATACTACTTAATTTTTTTATGATAAAACATCCTAAAGCACACTTATTTCTTGTCATCATTTGTGCGAGCTAGTGCAGTAATCGGACATCAATTCTCCACAGATTCTTTTTACAACAAGATGAGGCACTGTCGTATCGTGGTGTACAAATATGAAGGTTTCTGGTGGTGTGCAGAAACCTTCATACTTCATACTCTATTTGAAGATGGATTGGTACACTTGGACCAATAAGTGGCCAACAAGATTTCCAGAGATTTGAGACCAAGGCATTTCTTGTGGGGCCATTTAAAGAACCTAGTTTATGTCGACTGGCCAGATAATTTACTGGATTAGATGGATAGCGTTATACAAAAGACAAATGCCGCGACTCCTGAATGACTCAGTATTCAGTTAATGCAGTATCATGGAGTGGACTGTTGTCAACGTTCAAACGGTGAAGAATTTTATCAACTTTCGTAAAATGTCCCATACAAACATTAAATATTTTTATTCCTTGAAATGCATTATTATTAAAATGTTAATTGTATTGGATTATTTGTTTCAAGTGTTTTAGGTATGTTGTCATTGTAAATAAGGGAATTATAGCTTGGTATTTGATACGAAATTCGATGACGTCATCACTTGGACAAAATATAGTTTTTCCTTTCTTTGATATTTGTCATCAGAAACATATAGAAATTAATCGTTTGACATTTTTCGACGTTTTTTCGAGAAAAATATATTTTTCTGGTTTATTAAGATTTGTGGAGAACTTTGTTATAATACTCTATATTAAAATTAAAGGGATATGTAAGATTGCCAGAAATTTTTGGATGAAAATGTTGTTTCATTCAAATTCTTGTATACTTTTGGTCCTTTTGGTCAGTAAGTGAGAGCAAATTATTTGTAATGTGTACTTTTTTGAAATCATGTAATAATTTTGTAAAGCATAAGCGTTACTATTATTGTAATAGGATTTTTTTAATAGGTGTATAGTGATGGTTGCAATTGTATAGTGTTCGATAAATCACAAAAACATCTACATATCAAATGTGGATATGTTAGTAATTATACTTCTACACGTACAAGAAAAATAATATGTTTTTACATTTCTGGTTAATATGTGACTACATGAAATATAAATTAAAGTTCCTCTCACTGTATCAAAAAATGTAACTCTTATTTACGGCACCAAAAATGTTACTATAACTTAAAATAACCTCTCCCCTCTCTGTCTGGCTGCTATTTGCTCGTTCAATGGAATATGCACAAGACTTTTGACCAATTTTATTGCTTTGTAACGAAAATCCAAAATATACAAATTGAATTGTTTTCAAAATAGAGTGTACGATGGCTGTTAATACTGTGCATTTGGCAAAATATTTTCGAAATAATTAAATTGCAATTCTGCTAAAATTTCTTCTCAAACGGTATCCATCTTAAGCCTAACTCTTAGCGTTATTATGTGTCACTTTGGTAGTGGGTTTTCAACTCTCCGGTGAGAACTTGCAAATACGCATTTTGAAGATGTTCTGATTCTATATAACTTTTACATCAATGGTTTTGTAATCATTTAATAGTTTTTATTATATACTTATATATTGTCTGTGAACTATTAGCGAAGTGATATCATTAGCCCTATGCTATTTAATTTTGTCACTTGTAAATCGCAAAACGCCGCTCTCGAAGGAATGGCAGAAATGCTGTGATTACGCATTCTCCATATCCTCCAGGACTGCTTAGTTAAAGTCGCCAGATTAAAATAAAGGAAGACCTCATCGAAATGTGGCCAGCAACTCATTAATGTGTGTTTCAACCCGACTGATGCTTGGAGAGAGGAGTGGGTGGCAACAAACCCAGATAGTCGGCATATAATACCAGATCCAACAGAACACCCCCCAGGGTTTGATCTCAGCAGAAGGGATTGGAAGGCCTTCCTGGGTGGAAGCACAAATGAGGACTTGTAGGGGATGCCGGCTGCAGCTGCGGGGATCCCTCTCAGACGCTTCAGCATATTCGCATTGGACTGCCCTGATACAAGATACACCGGTCCAATACAAGATCTACACCAAGCGGGAGCTGATGTCTCGACATCCTGAAAAGCGTCACTCGGATATTTTTGTTTTTTTTTTATATGGGTTGTACGTAATATCTGTGTGTTTGTGACACTCACTTCTGACTATTTAATTTTGTCATTTACATTTAGTATTTGTTATTTATTAGCACGTTGATTGTTCCACATTCATATAAAAATATACTTATAAATCTCTATTGAGTGGGCTTACAATCAAAAAAATAAACATCTAAAACATTACATTTATTTAACTGATAATTTAGAAAATTGGGAAAGACACATTTTTTGTTTTACATATTTTATTTCTTTTTGTTCTTATCTTCTTTGTGTTTATCAGAATTATCTTTCGGCTGACTATGGCCTTCTTTAGGTTTACAAGGATCTTCTTTTGGCTTGCATGGATCTTCTTTCGGCTTGCATGGATCTTCTTTCTTCTTAGAGGGATCATCTTTTGGTTTACAAGGGTCTTCTTTGGGTTTACAAGGATCTTCTTTTGGTTTACAAGGATCATCCTTTGGTTTACAAGGATCCTCTTTTGGTTTACAAGGATCCTCTTTCGGTTTGCATGGGTCTTCTTTCGGTTTGCATGGGTCTTCTTTGGTTTTTTTGGAATCATCTGCATGTTTTTTTGAATCATCTTTGTGTTTGGTGGGCTCTTGGGTCACTGCCTTATGATCACCTTTATGTTTGTCCTTATCATGTTTTGCATCTTTATGGGCATGCTTTTCTTCTTTCGGTTTGCAATCATTTTTTGGGGGACATCCCCCTTTTAATCCTTTTGGTTTGAAACTCTGACGATCAGGTATATCAACTTTGTAATTATCGCAACCTTCTGTTACCCAAACACTTCCATTTTCTCCAGCTTTTATCATGTCAATGACACAATCACCAACAATTTCAGGGCTAAAAAATAATGTTCAGTTTATTTCTAAAAATGATAGCCCGTAATGCTAGCATGGCAAAATAGGCAGGCATACTAATACTTTGACGAAAAAATGTTTGTATTATTTTTATATAATGAACACTGCTCCGGGGTTAGCAACAGCATACCAGGCTGCAAAATGGACAGCTAAACCAGATATTACTATAACACATAATATGCAATAATTTAGCGCCTAATGCCCACAACAGGATACAAAATGGACAGTTATGCTAGATATAATCGGTCACTACAATCAAAGCTGTTGTCTATGGAAAGTACTTACTGAGCACTTACTAACTACACCTTGTTCACTTTGTACCCTATGGGGATCATACTCGCATTATGTAAAAAATAACATTTTTTTGAGAATGGATTGAACTAATTGAGCACTTAATTATTAGTTCTTATTTTCCGTGCTTCATTGAACTGAATCAGTGTTAGCATCATCAAAAGTTAGCAACCTTTGAGTTTTTAGTTTATCTCTCTTAGCGTCCAAAATTTTAACAGCACTAAATTAGCAACTAATTGAGACCTAAATTATGATTCTGCCCATTTTGCTATGCTAGCCTCCTTACATACGTTAACTAACCCTTGTGGAGGCAAGCAGCCCAACTGCTTCTCTGCTTCTTTGCCAAGGTCCCCAAACTGCAACTGTGCAACGCCTGCATCTGTTATCATCTTTGTATCAGTGACACCTGGACAAAATGCCATTACTTTAACCTTGGTTTGATTGAAAAAATACTCATGTCCCATTGATCTGGTGAACCCAATGATAAAATGTTTGGTGCCGGTATACACTGGGGATGGATAGAACGGTTGAAGTCCTAATATGGACGAGTTATTCAAAATAACGCCACCAGGTCCGCAGTTCTTTACGCTCATATATTCAAATCCCAAAAGAGTTCCATGAACTAATCCTTTCTGAAATTAAAAAGTATTTATTCCATCATTTTCTAGACTTTAATTTATAAATTTAATGAGTAGATATGTGTTGTTTTATGTTGATATCTTTACTAGCCAAAGAGAAACAAAGGGATTCATATAAGAAATGGGTTAAGATCAGTGGCGGCTGGTGGGTTATAAATCTGGTGGTGCACTCTACTGGTCAAATATTGGGATTCAAAGATAAAACAAAACAAACCATAGCTTTGCTAATACTGCATTTATTTTTTATTAATTAAAATATTCGTCGACTTTTTTCGAAAACGAAATGTTCAATGACCTTTTTATTGAAGTCTGGCATTGACTGAATATATTTTTTTCAATACTAAGCACAGAAAGATCATTTAGCCAGTCCAGAGACATCGTATTTCTAAGAAACGTTTTAATCCTTCACTCGAGTTTCCGTCCAAATTGATTCCCCGCCATAAATAATGCAAGGAAAACAAAATAATCTATTGAAGCCATAACATCCACACAACCATTTCTTTTTATTATAAATTTCACTTTTAAAACTTCTTGTAAATACCTTATTTTTCATATTGCACTCTTGTTTTCAATTAAGATATGGCCTATGTGGACCAGCCAATTTTATATCTAATTTGTTTTGAAACGATTTATTGCTTTTAATATAGTCAGTGGTAAAGTTGGTACTCATTTTCACAGTTATGTAAACACACACACACACACACACACACACACACACACACACACGCTCAGGAGATGGAGCGCTATTGTAACGCCATCAAGAATAAGCTCCCAAGCGGGGCCACTGTACAATCTCGAATACCGCAAATCGAGATTGAAATTAAAGACTTGGACGAGATCAGTACCAAGGAAGACGTAGTAAACCTGCTCAAAGATAATATCGACGGCCTGGCAGAGATCACTGAGGAGGCAGTGAAATCACTTCGACGGGCATATAGATCAACACAAACGGCAGTTGTTTGTCTCCCAGAGGTCCAGGCCAAGAAAGCCATCGCACTTGGAAAGCTGAAACTTGCGTGGGGCACAGTACGTGTTCGCGAGAGGATCAGCCTTCGACGGTGCTTCAAATGCTGGCACTTTGGGCACAACGCCCAGGCGTGCAGAGGCAAGACTGACCGAAGCAGTTGTTGTCACAGATGCGGAGGCGCTGGTCACAATGCCTCGGCTTGTCAACAACCTGCCAAGTGCTTACTCTGCAAAGAGAAAGATAGTAGGTCAGACTGCCGGCACGTTGCGGGTAGTTGGAAATGTCCGATCTACCAACAGGCGATGAGAGCAGCACAAGCCCGTAAATGAAAGTACTGCAACTCAACCTCAACCATTGCGAAGCAGCCCAAGACCTACTGGTACAGCGGGTGCGGGAATTGGATTGCGACGTAGCCATAATCTGCGAGCAGTACAAAAACTTCGACACCCTGTCCTGGGTAAATGACACAACGGACAGAGCAGCGATATGGGCTTGCGGTAAACTTCCGTTCCAACAACTCCCAAATACCCCCGAACCATGGCTTGTGAGAGCCAAAGTGGGAGGGGTTCACTTCTATAGCTGCTATGCACCTCCTAGTGCACAGCTCGAGGAGTTCGAGTTATTCTTGGACACCTTGGCGGAGGATGTACGGAAGCGTGAATCGGTCGCCATCGCAGGAGATTTCAACGCCTGGGCAATTGACTGGGGATGCCGGGAAACGAGCGCGAGAGGACGAGCTCTCCTTGAGACCATGTCTTCGCTCAACCTGGTACTCCTCAACACAGGAGACGTAAGCACATATCGCAAAGGCACAGCCAGCTCCATTATCGATGTGACTTTCGTTAGCAGCAACCTAATTAAAGGGGGCTGTGAGTGGCGGGTCGATGAGGAGTTTACTAATAGCGACCACCAAGCTATTATATGGGAAATCAACACCACTCCCAAACGAAGATTGTGTGTCAGTCGTGCGAGGTCACAGCCAGTCGGTTGGAACAAAAATGCTTTCGATGCTGATTCATTCGCCTTGGTTATGGAGCAGGAACCATTGTCAATAGCAACAAGCGCAGAAGCCACTGCCAAAGAGGTAATGACAAGCGTTGTCAAGTCCTGCGATGCATCCATGCCAAGGAGACGGCAGAACAACAGCCGCCCACCAGTTTACTGGTGGAACGACACGATCTCACAACACCGACGAGAGTGTCTCAAAGCACGAAGGCTGCATCAACGAGCACGAAGACGCGACAGGGTCACAACAGAAGAACTAAGGCTCGACTATGAGATCAAAAGACAACAACTACGAAGAGCCATTCTCTCAAGCAAGAGATCCTACTGGAAGGAGTTGTGTGACGAAGTTAATCAAGATCCATGGGGAAAACCGTATAAAATCGTGATGCATAAAATTAAGGCCCCTCCCATGACATCAACGAACTGCCCGAATCATTGCACCGCATTGTCACTCACTTGTTTCCTGCGAAACCTGAGCTACCCGCTTATCCTTCGTGGCAGGTGAGGGACGAAGATATACCATCAGTGACTATGAATGAGCTGATGGGCGCGTGCAACCGGCTCCAAAACGGTAAGGCTCCCGGTCCAGATGGCATACCTAACATCGCGCTAAAATGCGCCATAGCCAATAGGCCTGACATGTTTCTACACATGTATGAGACCTGCCTAAAGCAGGGGGTTTTCCCGACTAAGTGGAAAAAGCAGAGGCTTGTGCTCCTCCCTAAAGGGGGAAAGAAACCTCCCGACGAACCGTCATCATATCGTCCCCTCTGTATGTTGGACTCTGCGGGAAAACTCCTTGAAAGAATAATAGCAGATAGGCTGGAGCCCTACGTTGAGCCAAAACTTTCCACCAACCAATTCGGGTTCAGAAAGGGGAGATCAACCATCGATGCCGTGACACTCGTTACCAACATCGCCAGAGAGGCTATCTCGGGAAAGAGATGGAGAAGAGGTGGAAAAAAGTACTGTCTAATAGCCACCCTGGATATCAAGAACGCCTTTAACTCGGCCCGCTGGGACCGCATTTTGGAGGCTCTTGCCAGGATGGAAGTTCCTCAGTACTTGCGGAGAATGGTTTCAGCGTATTTCAAGGACCGCATCTTATTGTACCAAACTGAAAATGGGCAAGTAGACTATAAGATCACAGGAGGTGTACCTCAGGGCTCTGTTCTTGGCCCCCTCTTATGGAACGTAATGTACAACGACCTGCTCCTGCTCGGTCTGCCTGAGGGCGTCAGGCTAGTGGCATTCGCCGATGATGTGGCATTGATCATAGTGCGCAAGCACATAGAGGAGATACAAACAACCTTCTCATTCGCTATAGCCACAATTCAGCATTGGATGCTCGCAGCGGACTTGAGTTTAGCAGAGCAAAAGACCGAAACACTTCTTGTTAGCAGTCGGAAGGCAAGGGAAACCATCACCCTCAAAATAGGCGACACCTACATACAGTCGCAGCCCTTCATCAGCTATTTGGGGGTGCTCCTGGACACACGGCTCAACTTCAAAGAGCACATAATCGCGGCCAGCAAGAAAGCAGCTGGGGTACAGGGGGCATTATCTAGAATAATGCCGAATGTCGGAGGCCCTAGACAGATAAGAAGACAGCTACTGGCAACAGTAACTACTTCTGTTTTGTTGTACGGGGCACCGGTATGGGAGAAATCGCTCGAGCTACCATCGTACCGCCGGAAAATGAAATCAGTCCAGCGGCTCTCAGCGATTCGAGTGGCATCATCCTACCGCACTGTGTCTTACGAGGCGGTGAGTGTGATTGCCTCTACCCTACCAATCGACATCCTGGCTGCAGAAAGGGGACGGCTTTATCGCAGAAAGTTAGAGAAAGACCAACCGACAGGAAACAGCGATGAAAGAGCCATGAGTCTAGGGCAATGGCAGGAGAGGTGGGACAGCTCTACTAAAGGCCGGTGGACATATCGATTGATACCTAACATCAGTCGTTGGGTCAACCGCCAGCATGGGGAGGTTGGGTTCTACATCACTCAACTCCTGACTGGACATGGATGCTTTCGAGCATACCTGCACAGGTTCAGGAGGGCAAACTCCCCAAACTGCCCACACTGTACGGACGTGATAGAGGACGCGGAACACGTGTTCTTCTCCTGCCCCCGGTTTCAGGATCAACGTGCTGAAGTGGAGAGGATTCTGGAGACTAATATCGTTCCAGAACAATTAGTAGAAGCCATGCTGAAGGGCCCCCAAGCCTGGAACTTGGTATCAGATTACGCGGAGACTATCCTCAAAGAACTCCGCGATACGTTCGAGGAGTAGGCTTTAGAGGCTTTCAATGTAAGAGCAGTAAACATCTGCAATGAACCACCCTTGCGAAGTAGTATTGACTAAGAGTGCCGCAGGGGACCATGGTTGTAGGAGAAAGAGGTTAGGGTTTTAGCGGGTATACGGTATACTGGTTTCAATGCAACGATTTACTCTTGCTTTGAAGTCATTGTATCGGGAGTCCCGCACGACGGCTAGCACGTGCTAGCTAAGTACGGAATGTATTTCCCCCTCTTCGGATAAAAAAAAAAAAAAAAAAAAAAAAAAAAAAAAAAAAAAAAACACACACACACACACAAACACACATCGAGTGGCATCATCCTACCGCACTGTGTCTTACGAGGCGGTGAGTGTGATTGCCTCTACCCTACCAATCGACCCTGGCTGCAAAGGGGGACGGCTTTATCGCAGAAAGTTAGAGGAAAGACCACCGCAGGAAACAGCGATGAAAGAGCCTGAGTTCTAGGCCAGGAGAGGTGGGACAACTAAAGGCCGGTGGACAAGATTGATACTAACTCAGTCGTTGGTACAACATCGCCAGCATGGGGACACTCAACTCCTCTGGAGGATGCCAGCATACCTGCCAAAAGTTCGGATAGGGCAAACGCCCCAAAGCCCACAACTGTACGGACGCTCCAAACAATATAGAGGAGCAAACATCGATGTTCTTCATCCTGCCCCCGTTTCATGGATCAACGAAACTGCTGAAGTGGAGAATATCTGGAGACTAATATCGTCAACGACGCGGCCACCTCCTGTAGGCGAACTGCTACAACACAGACATCGCCAGTAAAGGTGTCAAACCTCATGCAAAAGGGGTCCCAAGCGGCTGAAAAGCTGACTGTATCAATTACCCGGCGGCCCCAAGCACGGCTTCCTAAAGTAGCTCCGCAAGGACCTTCGACCGGAGTAGGCCTTTAGAGCCCCATCAAGTAAGAGCACCACTAGTTAAAACATCTGCAATGAACCACCCTGCAAGTAGTATGACAGAAGTGCCGCAGGGCAAACACCCAGGCACCAATGGTTGTCAGAAGAGAAAACAATGGTTAGGGTTTTTCAAACCAGGACTGACTGGTATACTGGTTTCAATGCAAAAACCAGATTTACTCTGCTTTAAAGAAGTCATTGCATCGGAGAGCTCCCATGCACGATAGCACGTGCGAGGTTCAAGTAAGTGTATTTCCCCCTCTTGCGGATATAGGCAAAAAAAAAATCCGAACAGCAAACACACACACACTCAGTGGAGCGCTATTGTAACGCCATCAAGAATAAGCTCCCAAGCGGGGCCACTGTACAATCTCGAATACCGCAAATCGAGATTGAAATTAAAGACCTGGATGAGATCAGTACCAAGGAAAGGTAGCTGCTCAAAGATAATATCGACGGCCAGGCAGAGATCACTGAGGAGGCAGTGAAATCACTTCGACGGGCATATAGATCAACACAAACGGCAGTTGTTTGTCTCCCAGAGGTCCAGGCCAAGAAATCCATCGCACTTGGAAAGCTGAAACTTGCTTGGGGTACAGTACGTGTTCGCGAGAGGATCAGCCTTCGACGGTGCTTCAAATGCTGGCACTTTGGGCACAACGCCCAGGCGTGCAGAGGCAAGACTGACCGAAGCAGTTGTTGTCACAGATGCGGAGGCGCTGGTCAACAACTGCCAAGGGCTTACTCTGCAAAGAGAAAGATAGTAGGTCAGACTACCGGCACGTTGCGGGTAGCTGGAAATGTCCGATCTACCAACAGGCGATGAGAGCAGCACAAGCCCGTAAATGAAAGTACTGCAACTCAACCTCAACCATTGCGAAGCTGCCCAAGACCTACTGGTACAGCGGATGCGGGAATTGGATTGCGACGTACCCATAATCTGCGAGCAGTACAAAAACTTCGACACCCTGCTTGCGGTAAACTTCCGTTCCAACAACTCCCAAATACCCCCGAACCATGGCTTGTGAGAGCCAAAGTGGGAGGGGTTCACTTCTATAGCTGCTATGCACCTCCTAGTGCACAGCTCGAGGAGTTCGAGTTATTCTTGGACACCTTGGCGGAGGATGTACGGAAGCGTGAATCGGTCGCCATCGCAGGTGATTTCAACGCCTGGGCAATTGATTGGGGATGCCGGGAAACGAGCGCGAGAGGACGAGCTCTCCTTGAGACCATGTCTTCGCTCAACCTGGTACTCCTCAACACAGGAGCCGTAAGCACATATCGCAAAGGCACTGCCAGCTCCATTATCGACGTGACATTCGTTAGCAGCAACCTAATTAAAGGGGGCTGTGAGTGGCGGGTCGATGAGGAGTTTACTAATAGCGACCACCAAGCTATTATTTGGGAAATCAACACCACCCCCAAACGAAGATTGTGTGTCAGTCGTGCGAGGTCACAGCCAGTCGGTTGGAACAAAAATGCTTTCGATGCTGATTCATTCGCCTTGGTTATGGAGCAGGAACCATTGTCAATAGCAACAAGCGCAGAAGCCACTGCCAAAGAGGTAATGACAAGCGTTGTCAAGTCCTGCGATGCTTCCATGCCAAGGAGACGGCAGAACAACAGCCGCCCACCAGTGTACTGGTGGAACGACACGATCACACAACACCGACGAGAGTGTCTCAAAGCACGAAGGCTGCATCAACGAGCACGGAGACGCGACAGGGTCACAACAGAAGAACTAAGGCTCGACTATGAGATCAAAAGACAACAACTACGAAGAGCCATTCTCTCAAGCAAGAGATCCTACTGGAAGGAGTTGTGTGACGAAGTTGACCAAGATCTATGGGGAAAACCGTATAAAATCGTGATGCATAAAATCAAGGCCCCCCCCCATGACATCAACGAACTGCCCTGAATCATTGCACCGCATTGCCACTCACTTGTTTCCTGCGATGCCTGAGCTACCCGCTTATCCTTCGTGGCAGGTGAGGGACGAAGATATACCATCAGTGACTATGAATGAGCTGATGGGCGCGTGCAACCGGCTCCAAAATGGTAAGGCTCCCGGTCCAGATGGCATACCTAACATCATGCTAAAATGCGCCATAGCCAATAGGCCTGACATGTTTCTACACATGTATGAGACCTGCCTAAAGCAGGGAGTTTTCCCGACTAAGTGGAAAAAGCAGAGGCTTGTGCTCCTACCTAAAGGGGGAAAGAAACCTCCAGACGAACCGTCATCATATCGTCCCCTCTGTATGTTGGACTCTGCGGGAAAACTCCTTGAAAGAATAATAGCAGATAGGCTGGAGCCCTACGTTGAGCCAAAACTTTCCACCAACCAATTCGGGTTGAGAAAGGGGAGATCAACCATCGATGCCGTGACACTCGTTACCTACATCGCCAGAGAGGCTATCTCGGGAAAGAGATGGAGAAGAGGTGGAAAAAAGTACTGTCTAATAGCCAACCTGGATATCAAGAACGCCTTTAACTCGGCCCGCTGGGACCGCATTTTGGAGGCTCTTGCCAGGATGGAAGTTCCTCAGTACTTGCGCAGAATGGTTTCAGCGTATTTCAAGGACCGCATCTTATTGTACCAAACTGAAAATGGGCAAGTAGACTATAAGATCACAGGAGGTGTACCTCAGGGCTCTGTTCTTGGCCCCCTCTTCTGGAACGTAATGTACAACGACCTGCTCCTGCTCGGTCTGCCTGAGGGCGTCAGACTAGTGGCATTCGCCGATGATGTGGCATTGATCATAGTGCGCAAGCACATAGAGGAGATACAAACAACCTTCTCATTCGCTATAGCCACAATTCAGCATTGGATGCTCTCAGCGGACTTGAGTTTAGCAGAGCAAAAGACCGAAACACTTCTTGTTAGCAGTCGAAAGGCAAGGGAAACCATCACCCTCAAAATAGGCGACACCTACATACAGTCGCAGCCCTTCATCAGCTATTTGGGGGTGCTCCTGGACACACGGCTCAACTTCAAAGAGCACATAATCGCGGCCAGCAAGAAAGCAGATGGGGTACAGGGGGCATTATCTAGAATAATGCCGAATGTCGGAGGCCCTAGACAGATAAGAAGACAGCTACTGGCAACAGTAACTACTTCTGTTTTGTTGTACGGGGCACCGGTATGGGAGAAATCTCTCGAGCTACCATCGTACCGCCGGAAAATGAAATCAGTCCAGCGGCTTTCAGCGATTCGAGTGGCATCATCCTACCGCACTGTGTCTTACGAGGCGGTGAGTGTAATTGCCTCTACCCTACCAATCGACATCCTGGCTGCAGAAAGGGGACGGCTTTATCGCAGAAAGTTAGAGAAAGACCAACCGACAGGAAACAGCGATGAAAGAGCCATGAGTCTAGGGCAATGGCAGGAGAGGTGGGACAGCTCTACTAAAGGCCGGTGGACATATCGATTGATACCTAACATCAGTCGTTGGGTCAACCGCCAGCATGGGGCGGTTGGGTACTACATCACTCAACTCCTGACTGGACATGGATGCTTTCGAGCATACCTGCACAGGTTCAGGACGGCAAACTCCCAAACTGCCCACACTGTACGGACGTGATAGAGGACGCGGAACACGTGTTCTTCTCCTGCCCCCGGTTTCAGGATCAACGTGCTGAAGTGGAGAGGATTCTGGAGACTAATATCGTTCCAGAACAATTAGTAGAAGCCATGCTGAAGGGCCCCCAAGCCTGGAACTTGGTATCAGATTACGCGGAGACTATCCTCAAAGAACTCCGCAATACGTTCGAGGAGTAGGCTTTAGAGGCTTTCAATGTAAGAGCAGTAAACATCTGCAATGAACCACCCTTGCGAAGTAGTATTGACTAAGAGTGCCGCAGGGGACCATGGTTGTAGGAGAAAGAGGTTAGGGTTTTAGCGGGTATACGGTATACTGGTTTCAATGCAACGATTTACTCTTGCTTTGAAGTCATTGCATCGGGAGTCCCGCACCACGGCCAGCACGTGCTAGCTAAGTACGCAATGTATTTCCCCCCTCTTCGGATAAAAAAAACACACACACACACTGTATATTAAATATTCTTTCATAGACTACGAGAACAAAAACAAAGCAACCACTAATTTAATCAGGTAAACACAAATTTGAATTATTGGAACGTTCTGATAGGTGCGGCGCACGAGAATCAGCTAAGTACTCCATATAGTTTGCATGAGCTATCTTCTATCTCACGCTTTAAGGGTGTTATATCGTATCTCATAGAAGCTACATAAGTTTCACCTTGCGCTAGCCGAAGTGCACGGTGAAATATTCTTTCAAGCGAATATAAGTCTTAATAGAAGTTTGGATTAGGCCGTAAATTGTTTTTTTTTTTTGATAAATTCGTTGGTATTGAAATGATATTTATTAAAAATTTTGTGTTGATTTTTCGCCTTATTAAAACCTTATTAAATTTGGTGGTTCAGCGCACGAGTGCACTTAAGGGACAGCCGCTCCTGGTTAAGATAAAAGGAATAAACTCTCCTTTTCAGTGTCATTATAAAATAACATAATAATAGTTTTTGAGTTAAGTTTTGTTAAAATGTCAGTTTTATAAGTCAAATATTTCAGGAACGAGAAAGACTAAAAAAATATGGAAGAATGGGTTCAAAGTCTGAACAACATAGGCCGTTGTTCACGAAACTAAGAAATTATTGGAACCACAAATATGTACGTGGACACGAAAGAATTTTTTCCTCAGATAGAAACTTTACATAATAAGTAATGCAATACACACAATTCTAATTAAAAATATCAATATATGTGGCAATAGGATCGCTTTCAATTTAAGGAGAGTGTGGCGAGTGTACTTCCAGCCACAACTGAGCTAAATTAGAAAATCACTGTTATGGAGGCTCTTGAAAATAGTGATCTCAAATGATTTTTACTATTATACATGAATTACCCTGACAAAAAAATATAAACTATGCAGGTACTTGAAATAAAAAGGAATTTATAAATTAGATTTTAGATATCATTTGATCTAAAAAATGCATAAAACATTGGAATATAATGCATTTATTTCTTGTATTATACCTTATCTTTCTGTTAAATGAATATAGTTGGACAGGGGAATTTAAAAAAAAAGATCACTCTGGTGAAAGACAGGGAAATTTTGTTGGACATCACTAGTGAACACCCTGATAATCAAGTTTTTTATAAGTGATTAGTTTGCGGTTACTTTATTACTTTTTTTACTTAGTCTACTTACTATATTTATTGCTATTGTGTCCTCCCATCTGTGATCAGCCAATATACCAGCATTGTTTACGACAATATCAATTTTTCCAAATCTCTGCTTCGTGCATTTAAATATTTCTAAAATAAAAATTTTGTAATAAATTCTTGCCTTGGTTAAGTTTGCAGATATATTCCGTACCATGGAAAAAAGGATGACTTTTGAAACCTATGTCAACTTTTGATAGATTGCCTTGATTATTTAAAAACATTAGTTATCGAAACTTCGGTTGCAGATTATTAAAAGAATCAACTCTTTATACAGGCTATTTTGCTTATTTTGTTCTTATCAGTATTCGCCTAATTAATCTAAAGGACGGTATTATATACAGTGTGTTGCTAAAATAGAGTTCCAAACTTATGCTGAGTACAGAACTCATTTAAATAAGCAAAAAAGTCAGGAAGTTAGATGCCCTTAAAAGGGATCAAACAAATTTTTTTCTGTTATTGATAAAACGGTCGAAAATAAATAGAAAAAAATGTATGAGACTTACATAACTTTTTACGTTAAATAACAAGTGCTACTCCGTTTTTCGATATGCAAGTCATAAGCGTCCTATTTGGTTGCTATATACAATATACGGATACCCTTATATCACTCCGGATTTCTGCCTCTGTCATATCACAGCAATTTTCTCCTAAACTACTGGACGGAAGAGGTTGAAATTTGTTATCAATGTATAGTTTGGTGACCCGATCAGAAACATATATCGTAAATGAAGAAATTTTGATTTTAGGGGTACTTCTGGGGGGAAAAACTAAAAAATCGACCGTTCCTCCCCCTGATCTCCGAAACTACTGAGCCTAAAATTTTCAAAAAATTGGAAATATAATTCGTTGCACGAACTTTACAGGAAAAATAAGGAGAAACAATTAATATTAATTTTGGGGGGGGCAAATTATAGAATTAAATGAAAATTTAAAAATAAAAAAATTCAAACGCATCATGTAATATATCAAATGAAAGATCCCATTCTTTTTATATTTAAAAAAAATAAAAAGATATTAACGTAAATATACCAAAATTTACCCATCCCCCCCTTATCACCGAAACTATAAAACGTAATGTTTTGAAAAAAATTAGAGGTATACGGTCTGACCTGAAGTTTACTGAAAAAATAAGAATAAACCTCTACTTTTAATTTTGGGGGGCAAATTACAGAATTAAATGGAAAATATAAAATTAAAAAATTGTTTCTAACCCATCATGTATCATATCATATATCAAATGAAAGGGCTCATTATTACGAAAACAAATATATTTTTTCCATATTTTTTAAATAAATTAATTAAAAGATATTAACAAAAATATTTAAAAAATTACTCATTCCCCCCGTTATCTCCGAAACCATAAACTGTAAAATTTTGAAAAAAATACAGGTATAGCGCCTCACCTGAACTTTACTGGAAAAATAAGGAGAAACCCCTAATATTCATTGTGGGGGGCAAATTCTAGAATTAAATGGAAAATAAAAAATTATAATTGTTTCTAACGGATCAAGTAATATATCAAATCCACGAGCTCATTATGACGAATACTAATGTTTTTTTATTTTTTTTAATAAAGATTTTAAAATATATAAAAAAATAAAAATTACCAATTCTCCCCTTTATTCCCCAAAAAAGGCTCATTATGTTAATTATAAATATATCATATTTTTAAATCATTTGTTTAAAAGATATTAACAAAAATATTAAACATCGACTTAATTCCCACTTTAGAAACTACACAATTTTGAAATATATATTTTATTTGTATTTTTAAATAATTTGAATAATATATTTAATAATTTATAGTTTAAAACTTGACCTATTTTGCCCTATATCTTCCAATCTACAGAGCCTCAAAATTGAGACAGTAGATAATAAAAGGTTTCCTTGAAAGTTTATTTGTAAAATAAAACTCTAATGTTAATTTTTGGGGGCCAAATTAGAAAATTAAATACATATGTAATCTTATAACAATCAAGCGAATCCTGAAGCAGATAAAAGTTTATGTGCGGAAAATGAAAGTGTATATTTTTTAAATTAAAACGCGTCCTGTAAAATATATTAGGGCAAATATAAGAAAATGCACTCATTCCCTGCTTGTCTGAAACTGGAATATTAGAATCTTGAGGGTGGCAGATTATTTTATTATAACTTGACCATACAATATATGGCAGCACACTCGCACACTATGCGTGCTTTTAGGGGAAAATTCACTAAACCTCAGATATACTACATATCAAAAGGGTTTAGCTCTTGTCAAGCTTTCAGGCCCGTGGTTGGAGTCGTGGCGGCAGTTTCCCATGAATTTTCTGACCGTCGGGGATGTTTCTAACAGGACTTTGCATTTGTTGGTAAAGATGTTTGTCAAGACCCAGGTATTTTAAATTATTTAATAGATGTTTAGTGACTACTCCTGTCGTTGACATAACAATTTGTGCAGTGCGTTGTTGTTCATGTCGCACTGAATCTTTATTTTAAATTCCAAATTCCTATATTTGGTTATTTTCTCAGCCTGCTTGATATTTATATTATTGTTGTTAGGAATTGCTATGTCAATTAAAGTTGTTTTCCGGGTCTATTGTGAGCAACAGTCCGATCAGTCAGTATCGTACGGTCCCAGTACAGCTTGTAGTTGTTATTTTCTAAAACAGATTCTGTTGTATTTATAGTATGGTAATCTTACCGACTCTGATAGTTCAACTTTCAGTGCTAGTTCCTTGGACAGTATTTTTACCACAGCATCGTGTCATTCTTTGTATTCAGTTGCAGCGAACGCTTGACAACCTCCTGTGATATGCTGGATAGATTCAGATGTTTGGCAACCGTACCTCCATCTGTCGTTGTTAATAGAAGGGTCTTTAAAGATGTACTTTAGATAGTTCTTAGTTGGAATTACTTGATCTTGGATTGCCGTTATAAAGCCTTCCGTTTCAGGAAACATATAACCAGAGATCAACCAGTAGTTCGACGCTGCACTGTCGACATAATCTTGGTTGTCATCATTTATAGGTCTTCCATGAAGGGGCTTCTCTTTCCATTTCAGCAGTTTCTGATCATTGGAGTGGTGGTGTAATTGGACGGGTTGTTGTGTCAGTCGCAGTGGTGCTGAATCCTCAACCTGGCACATGACTCTGTGTTTCTCAGAAAGTTCTGCGAGTTTCTGGAAATGACTACCCAAAATAGAAATTTGTTGATATAATAGTTCGCTTAGATATGCCAATCATCTTCCTCCTTCATACCGTGGCAAAGTTGTATGTTCGACAGAGCTCTTTGGATGGTGATTTTGAGCTTTTGTTAGTTAAACTCGAACTTTGTATTTTGTTTTATTTATTTATACAAATTTAAAAAAATTTAACAATTTTACGTAAAAAAATGCTGTCTGTCCAAATCGATATTTTTAACTTTTCTAGAGTAAATTCAGTTTGAAAATTCAGTAACATCTTTTTAATTAATGGCAGTTATGAAGGATCCGATACTTAAATTTTCCAATCACCACTTTTATTAATTACGCGTTGTGGCAACGTCAGTCTTGTACTTGCCATGGTAAACAATTTTTTGTAGTTTTTGGCCTAATAACTTAAAGGCAGAGTAATTTTCAAACTCAATTTAGTCGAAAACCATTGGAAATATCTATTTGGACAAACATAATATTTGTGACGTAAAATTGTTAAGATTTTATAAATCTGTAGAGAAAATTGATAAAAAATGAAATAAAAAAACCCTCTTCACCAACCTTAATAGGACGGTTATTATTTGCCCGTAGAAAAAACACATGTTATTTAACGTAAAACCCATACATTTTTTTCTATTTATTTTTAACAACCTTTTTGTCAATAACAGAAAAAAAAAACTTTTTGTTGAGTCCTTTTAAGGGCATATAACTTCCTAACAGTGCGTTTTAGGGCACATATTAATAGGGACTGTTTGGCTTATTTTAATGAGTTCTATACACAGCATAACTTTGGAACTCTATTTAAAAAAAACCTGTATATACAACCGTCCTTAATACTAATTAGGCGAATACTGATAAGAAGAAAATAAGAAGAAAATAAGCTTTTGCATGTAAATGTTCCCAGAACTAATTTTGTTGAAATTGCACCGACGTTGTTCCAAAAATACATAACTGGATTATCTATAACAAATGAAATTTGAAATAGTCCTGAGCAACTAGAGCACAAGAATAATCCATAGCATTCCCTTTCTAAACACAAACGATACCTTTCAATTTCGATTTTGTATTCTATTCAGATTTTAATCTCATTGACAACGACGCCTAATAAGACTTTGAAACTAGAAGATACCACAAATAAGTTTTAAAAAACAAAGTAAGTATTTGAGATCACGATCAAAAATAAAATAAATATGGTTTTGCAACAGAAAAGTCTGCTTAATAGCCATTGACTGCAGTAAAACAAAATTAGTACAATGCAGACTACTGTGAGCCGATCTGATAAATTTTGACATCCGAAATGTCTTCATTTTCGCCCCGTGATGTAAAGTTATAAACCAATAAAAAGAGTGAATCAGTGCCTAAACCAGACATAAGAAAACTATTAGAGTATTAGATCTATAAACCTGATCGAAAAACGTGAGTCAAATAGCTAAATTTGTTCCCCAGGGCTCTATGTTTGGACACACCTTTGGAACGTGATAAACGACGAAGTCCAAATGATGATCTACAGTCATATATGAAAAGCATAAATAAGGTAAAGCAATCAATGTAATCGGAGACTAGATGAAAGGTATCCGATTCGAATAGGCTCCACATACATCTCTCAAGGAGTACTTCTAAAGGAGACAAAATTAGCAATGTCAGAAATAAAATATAAATCAAGATTGATACGACCACAATCATACCACCAAAAAGTATTACAAACCTCAGGCTTTATCTTCACCATGAAGGGATTTATGGAGTTCGTATGACAAGAACACTAGAAAAAGCGGAAATGAGGATAACACGGATAGCCAAATTGTTGTAAATCCCGGAAGGCGTCTTCTAAACGTTGTTTGTGGCATATTCTTGATTACTTTTATGTTAACACCACAATCGAAATAAAACGACGTGAAGGTAAACCAAACGGTTCAAAGTCTATTCTTTCGTTGTCAATGGGTTTGTATTTAGTGATGTAAATTACAAAATGAAAATTTGTTTTTTTTGTGTTATTGCCCAAAAAAAATAAAAGTAATCCCGAAAGTCGGAAATGAAAATAGAGAAATGCAAAAATATGGGTCAGGCAGTACAGAGCAAAGCAGTAGGCAGATAATCTCAGAAGACTCAATCCAGACTTGGCAGGAGGAATGAAGCAAAAGGCAGTATGGATCAAAAGCTTAATTTCAGAAATAAGAACATAGGTAAATAACAAAAACTGTAACACCGACTATGTTCTTACTCAATTTTTATCGGATCCCAGGAGCTTTAGAGTATACTTGAAAAGATAGTATATGTGAGGTACAAGACGCTGCTGAGTACAGACTTTAATTCAAGAAATACGGAACATATAGAAGAGAAATATAAATCAGGATGGTGAAGACAAGGTCCCGAGAAAACATATAAACTCTATAAATAAAGAATTATTTAATTGGACTATGCAAATTATCAAGGGAATGGAGGCTGAGGAAAAGTAATTCTCTAATTCGAGAATAAAGCACAGGGGCTTTGCTGATGAAAGCTAGAGATAGCACTGTCAGCTGAGCAAAATGGGTGGCTTTAGTAAGTATGAACCTAACATTATATAGACGCTATGGACACCGACCTGGAAACACAGCATACCTATAATTGGTCTCCACTTAAAAATACCTGCCATGTATTGACGGGAATAAAGCAACCATTGTCTAGTCAAATAAACACTGGGGCGTAAGCATCATGGATATTCTTTACTATAACTTCCAATCTTCTTACTAATTTCAAGTGTATCGTGAATGATGAACTCGGTGTAGAGCCTTACAATATGCGCTAGAGGTCGGCTACATCGAATGGATTAAATATTCTTTTTCTTCTTCTTTAAGGGTTCCTCTTTGAAGAGTGGCAATGGGTAAAGACCCTTGATACCATATACCAGTAATAAATGTGTTGATTGTTTATTTCACCATTGACCAAAAATTTTTTAATTCTCGGGTAAAAATATTAAAGAAAATCTGCCACTTGAATTGAAATAATAACGTTCTTTTGCAAAATTTTGCGAAAATTATGACTGCCTCATGAAATGGGAATAAAACATAGTTCTTTAACTTTCCATGAAATGATAATTAATTAGGTTATGTTCACACTATATTTACAAGGCGAGACATCCTTGGACCTTCGGCTTATTCACTAAAAACTGACACAAACCAATCACTTCTTGAGCATCTTTATCACTTTATAAGCGTCTTTGGGAAGATGTCGACTTAATTTTATTCTCTCCGTCTGTTAAAGGACTAAATTTCCTAACCCTATCATACACACACACGCACACACATATGCGGCTGCATCCCCATCTTAGCCGGAAATCGAATTAACTATTCAAAGAAAGTAAAAATAAGTTTAAATGATGTCACCCATACCTTACAATTTCTACATTTTAAATGGAGCCATCTTTAATAATATTACATCATGCCTCAAAATATTTTCTCAAACAGAATAAAAGGAAGACCCTATTACGGACCACCCAGTTTTCCATTGCATAGATTATAATAACTTACTCTCCATGTCGTCTTTATTTCGAACATCGCATGGTTGATAAAGTGCTTTGTGGGGTCCATATTTGTCATTCAGTACACAAGTAGCGTGATCGCATTCTTCGTCGACAATATCACCAAGAATAACAGCCTGTAACAAATGTGGTCAAAATATAGCAACTTCAAAGGACTATATGGTTATGGTACAAGTTCAGATTAGAGTTTTAGCAAGGATACAAGTACATTACAGATTTAAATATTTATATATAACTAGACAAGAGAAGTGTCAATAGTTATGAGAATCACATCATCTGATTAGTAAACGGCATCTTTCTATATTCACTGAAAAAATAAAATGAGCATACAGAGACTCCAAATCAGGAATCGTTTCATGTTATTCCAAGAATTCGTATGTTTTCTGGACTAGAAACAATATAGTGTCTTGCGTTCAATGGATTGCAAAATCTCCAAAAGATTATATCACAAGTATAGTAGCAGTTGACCTCCGAAATATTTAATGTAATTACTAGGAATCATAGGCAACGGGTTACACACAGCATGACTCCTAATTTGGAGTCCAGTGGGCTAGTTTTCCTTGAAACTCCTAAATGTCCATATTCATTTCCCATTAAAATATTAACATTGTTAAGAAATACCTAAATAATTATTCAAGATTACAAGCAGTGGTAGGATCTGTATATTGTCGCCTCCAATGGATTATAAAAATTTTGAAAAAAATAGTGCCATTGCAATAGACAAGCTGTCATCTTCATATAACATTGGTTTCATCCATGAAGAACAGAAAATTTGAAAAGAGTTATAAAAGGAGACATTTTTTTATTTTGTGTAATACTATTGGCAACTGTTTTTATTCACATTTATTATATGAAACGTCAGGTAGATTTTTTATTTTAATTCAAAGTTATTTGAAATCGCTTAACTTTAACTATTCCTTTTTCCAGTCTTGAAGGAGTATTTTCTAA
This sequence comes from Octodonta nipae, assembly GCA_034190945.1. Classification (NCBI taxonomy): domain Eukaryota; kingdom Metazoa; phylum Arthropoda; class Insecta; order Coleoptera; family Chrysomelidae; genus Octodonta; species Octodonta nipae. Next base: position 40,055,331 of record CM067217.1, on the reverse strand, counting down.
AGTATGTCATTTCTTTCTTCTTCCTTATAACATAGTCATAACTCGTCAAGTAATGACCTTCATTAACTGGATATATCAACACAGAAAATATTTTTTCAATTTTTATGTATTCCACTACTAATATAAGCTGGAACGTTGCTTCCGACTTCAGAAAAGGCGGAGGTTGTCAATTCGTTAGAATCTTTGTTTTGTATGTGCTCATCGATTACTCCCAAAAGGCTTAATCAATTTTGATCATTTAAACTGCATTATGTTAAGGAATATCACTAAGAGATATATAATGTTATATAACGTGAGTTGTGTAGTTTTCTAAACAAAAAAAGTGAAAGAAAGGTTATTATGGGATAATATATAAATATCGTAAATTGTATTCTATTAGGCTATATTTAGTAGTAATTCTATAGTTTATTCAATACCGTTAACATAAAGTTCTTTCAGGAAATCGGAAGAAACCAATGTAAAAAACCGTAAATATCTAATAAATGTTACATAATTTTCTGTATAAATCTAAATTTAAATATCAAGATAACAACAACAATAAATAATTATAGATAACATAGGATGTTAGTAACTGTTTTCATGTGGGTTTCTTTGAAATCAGTTTTTTTTTTAATAATTTATTGATTTTATCGATTTTGGTAACACTCATCGTATAACAAAATTTAAAGATTCCTACATCAAATTGAAGCAAACAGTGCTATCCATTCGTCGATAGTTAAACAGCGCAGCATTTTAAATTGTCTACGTTTTTTTGTCCTAAACATAGAATCGCTGAAACTCCTAGAAGCATATAATAAACAGCATATTTGCTTAACGGTTAATCTTCATTATTTCTAGATATCAATGGACAAACTATACCTGTGCACCTTGGGATAACAGCCTCTCTGCAACGTGAAACCCAATTCCTCTACCTCCTCCTGTAATTATGGCTACCTTACATTTACAAACTTTTTCTTCCTCTTTACAAGCAGCAGATGTCAGAGTTCTAATTCGTACGTTTGACGGATGATTTTCCTGTCTAAAAGAAGAAAAAACTCTGATTAATAAAATTTGCATAAACATATTTTTAACCAAATTGGGAAATTTGTTTTTGTACCTGAAAAAAAATTGCTTTAGTAACTGTAAACCTAATTATTTTCGACTAATAAATTATTTAAACAATATAAAATTATAAATTTATTCTCGTTTACAAACCTCCAAAATAATATTTATATACGCCCCATAATAATCCTAATTAATACTAGTTAGAAATTATGTAGGTTATAAGTAGTTTGTTAATTTTTTACTATACTCCGGCAAGACTAAAATATCCTATATACATATATATTGTACTGGAATTTTTACTTTCAGGTTTTTCTACAAATTTACCATTAAATATTTTCACTTTTAAAATTTACACCTTACTTATAAAAATTTCACACAACTTTTCTACAAACTGCTCCGGCTCTTGAGACTCTTTCTGTAATATAATTATAAATACCATTTGACTTTTGTCAATAATAAAACTCCAATATATCAATATATGTTGTATATAAAAACTCTCTTTTCTTTTAAACAAACATATAAACTTCAAAAAATGTAACACCAATAAATCATAAACCAAAAACAAACGTAAACCAATAAAATTATGAATATCAACAATACCATAATTACTAAATTATTAAATAAATCTAAAATGATTTGATTTTTTCGAATTGCTCGTTTCTGATAAACAATGAAATTTAAAACTCGATGATTGATAATTTGCAATTTTGAAATTCTATTTTATACTGTTTTTGAACGCCAAAATAAAATATTTAATTCAACTGCAAATGAATTACCTTTTTCACTTTACTTTGTTTTAAAGTGTTCTCACTCACTCCTCTGTTATAGACTAGGTGCTGTCTCACATTTGATGTATCTTGATGATACCTCAAACATCTGCTTTCATACAATTCTCGGTCCAATATCTTCTCCCTTGTAGGTAGTTGTCTGCACCTTATGATGCCAGCTTCCTCTCTATATTTATTATCAAGTTAAATAAATGCTGCTCTACCTCTACTGCTTGCCTCAACTGCTTTCTACTTACGATTGATATTTTCACTGTAACTTCCATACTTCTGTGGGATTTGATTGTTTTCGGTTTACTTTACAATTACAATTGAAAATTTTGAAATTTTGACAACTTAAATGTCACCTTTTAACCACCAACAAAGTTTACTGCTGTACTGCTAAATTTTGAATCATCCTCTTGTCATGTTCCTCTTCGCTTTTATGGTTTTTAATTTGTTTCTAACTTTTTAATTCCGCATTTCCATTCTTCTATGTTATAATCCTCTTGTCTATATTTCTTTCCCCATAGAATCAATTTTGTAAAATATGTTTTAATTTTTTTAAAATCTGCAATTTTCTAATTTGTTGTTTCCTGCTCGTTATACCTCCAGCCGTTCCAACAATAACCTGTCTCCAAATTTTATAAAATTTTTCATTGTTGACAACCAGTAATACAATAATTTGATTCCGCGTTCTGTCTTTAGCTGTTTGCATGAATCTCAACTTCATTCGATCATAGGTTATGTCACAATTTCGTTCCTAGTATTTTCTGACAGATTTATTCTTTTATGTGGAAATATCAAGTTTTTAAAAGTTATTTACCCTAAAATATTTTAATAAGAACCTAAAGTTGTGATTTATTACCCCTATTGTGCCGAAAATATGAAGTTGTTGGAATTCTGAACTGTTGAATTTTGAAATGTCACTTTCCATGTTTGTGTATCAAAATCAAGATAAAATTTTAAATATTCATTATGACATATTTTAGAACCACCGTTACAAACTTTCTATTGCATTCAATAACAAACTTATTAATTTAATCTACTACAGGTGATATTGAATTTTGATTTATTATATAGGTTTATTTCCATATATACTTCATATATAAATAGACATGACATTTTTGCATTTATGCTAGAAGGGAAAACGCAGAGGGGAGAGACTGTGATCTAATAACGAAGTCCTTGAAATGTTGTTCTTTAGTCATTTTATTAATAACTATTTTATTCTCCAACACATTGGTGTACAATACATCTTAACCACTACAACAAAAAAATATATCAATTTGTTTTCTTGTTTCAGGTAAGTTACCGATAAAATTTTGTTGACCGAGTGTAAGTCCCATAGCATTTTCAATATATTGGTCGGTATTACGATATCAGTAGTGTTGTTTGCGTATCTTAGGAAACATAGCAGAACATTGAAACTCAGATATTCAAAATCTTTGGATTGTGTTGCAATTAATTGTAAGCATGTTTAATATATAAAGATATATGTTATGAGAATATTTTATAAAATGATTAATAGTTTACTATCAGATATCATGGACAAAGATGTTTTATAAAAGATAATAACTAATACAAATGTAAGAATAGCCCGTTTTGTTGCGTTTTAGATTTTCATCCTCAAGTTAATTAATAAAAAAAACGTTTATCATTTTAAAAACAAATTAATATTTTTTTGAAAACAGAATCAATATCATAAACTAAATAACCGGTTAGCTTGGACGCTTGGACGCACCCCCACGATTGTCTAACATTTTTTTACTTAAAGACGCCGAGTTAATAGCGTTTAAACATTTTGTTAGCGTTCTACGAAATAAAAACAAAAATAATTGACCCACACATAAGTAATTTGCATAGATGTAAATGTCACATGGTAACGAGAAACGAGCCAACGCGAATAAAGACATACTCTCGAGTATTTCGAAGTGCCGCATAAGCGGTAAAATCGCACCTATAGGAAAATAAAAACTCTTTGAAGAAGCTCGTGTAAAGGTAGGTGTAATGAAGAGAGTCCTGGGGACCTGCCTTTCTACTTCTGTTTCGAATTCAAAAGCACCTGAACTGAATTATGAAAAGATGTGCTCTTACGCTTTGCAATTTCTGTATCTCGATGTTTAAATTAGAGAAAGGTATGTACGCTTCCGAGCGAGATCGATTCAAACTGCCGAGGTGAAAATATGGAAATCAGGTATTTATAGAAATTCAACCAACGCAAAATAGGCCTTTGGTTTTCTTTCCACCAATTCCATTTAATATTATAGCTGTGAAATGAAAGTGACCTCGCAAACTTGTAATGGAAAACGACTGCATTTAATTTGGCTCAATTTTTCATGACATATCGGCACTACGACAACATACATCTTGAAACCAGACTATAGAAAAATTACTAATTAGAAGCTAATTATAGGTTTGTTCTTAGTACGAATAGGAAAGAAAGGCAAATCCTTTTAATGCTTTTTATATAGTAATTCAGACTACTTTTCAAGTCACCCGTAGTTCAAGAACTACAAAATGTACTAGACTAGTACTAAAAAGCTTTATGTCGCAGAGTGTTTCAAATAGACTATTTCATTATTTTTACTAGCCATGATTCAAAACGTATGCTATCTTCCTTGAGGTCCTATGACTTCCTGCCCATTAAGACTTTTGATAAAGATGGTGTGTAGAATTTCATATAAAAAATTACTCAAATTATCGGGAGATCTGCATTTCCATTAGAAGTGTGCGGGGTCCTTTGTCATCATCATAGAAGGACATTCGAGAATTACCGCGTTTGAGGGCAAATCCGTTTATCTCAAAAATCTCGATGGGGCCCAAGACGGTATAAAGAAATTAGTGATATTAATTCATACACAATTGTATTTAGGAAATTAATACTAGCCTTTCCTAATTTGGCCTCTCAAAAGCGGTTCGGCACTGGTCTATTGTTTCCTTAACTATACTCTTTTTTAAAAACACAGTTGTGCACCCTAACACTAATCCTTTATTATAATAAAGAGAAAAAAGTCACACCAAAATTCTCTGTATATCCCAATACTAATGAATTCTAAGATTCTTAAATCACATAAAATTTTACAGTTAGTCCCTTAGTCGCTTAGGCTATGATACATAGTTATAACCCATGTTAGAATTTTAACAGCAAACTCGTAGAAGTAAATTATTTGAAAATTAACAATCCCAAAAAATATGGATTTTTTTTGCGTATGTTCTGACAGTTCTGTACAGAAAATAGTACAATATAACAATTAACCTCATAAACCAAAGGAGAAATAGACCAATATAATAGATAGATAAATTAAAACTTAATAAACTGCGCGAAGTAAAAGATACATATAATAATACAATTAACGATATTTTTTTTCTTTTGCTCCCTACTCGAGAAAATCCTAGATTAGCCCGTGTGCCTTTACAGCTATTACCATTGCTCCGCTGACTGTCTGTTACATATTCCCACTTTCCAATTTCATGGAATTGTAACGAAAATTTAAAAAAAAATAACCAGTTTTTTTTACTTTACTCGGTAACAAATGATACAATCAGGAACAGGGTGTATTAAGGAGTTGGGCCAACGTGAATTGATTATGCAGTGACACTAATTTTGATTACTTCACTAATTATGTGAAAGAGGGCGCTACCAAAAGGGGAAAATGCCGTTTTGATGTTTCTACAGGGTGTTCGTAACGGTTTCATTTTGATTAATTTGAAGTCAATTTCTGAGATAATTTTATTTATAGGAAAAGTTCCCAATGCAACTGCCACTAAGAAATTCATAAAATTTTAAAATTCTATCAGCAATGTTTGAGACTGAAGGCTATTTTTTCTTATAAATTATCTGGGAAACTATGAGTCATAGACATATGAAGTGGTTATAAAACATTCCTTATTTATATTTTTGAGTTTAACCGAATTCATCCCAAACATTGTGCAATTCTATTAACAATAACAAAATTATAGTCAACCACTAGTATAACTGGAAGTGGCCAGTTTGAAATTAATTAATGAAAAAAAGCTTTCTGGAAATACCCTTAAAATTTCGTTTATATATTACCGCTAAAAACTGATTTATCTACCAGAAAATGAAACTAACAAGTGGTGAGTCATTTATATTTAAAGTTACAAATATGCAATCAATACATAAAAAAACTGCTGAAATTTATTTACTATAATAGTAACTTGTTTAAAATTGTATAATCCCCTGTAATGTCTTATTAAGGTGTATGAAAACAAACCTTTTATTTTTTATTACATTTAATTTTCTCTATCAATTATATCTATAGTACTTGTTACAAATATATATTAGATTTAAATCTTTTAGACTGATTCATTGTAAATTTTTATATTTGAATAAACAGTTTTGTAAAATAAAATATATCTCTATGTTCTGCAGATTTAAGTTTTTTTTTAATTCTGTAGAGCTGAATCTAATCTAATGTAATACACCACTGTGGCAACCTAAAATTATAAACAATAATCACAACCTTTGTAATTATTTGGTGTTTATTTAACTTGCCTATTGCTTCTGAACCTATATTAATGTATTTTCTAGTTAACAGCACGTTTTTTTGTATATAAACTACCTCTTAACACCAAATACGTCCATTGTGACACTTTGATTGTTATAATTATCCTTTATTTGTTTAACAAAAAAATAAAACTTGTTTAATAATAATTCACTTGAACACACAGATCTGTTCAATCATTTCTAGTGAATTAAGGGAGTGAAATTTATGAGCTCATTACCGGCGTGGCTTAAGTTTACTACAACGTTAATGTCAGTATTGTCAGTCAACGATTTCCGTGTAAATTGGCATTATAATAAATGTAAGTTTTTTTGGTTATGAGGAGCGAGCCCGAATTGCATAATGCCATTTGACCAAAGAAATAATCACTATGATAGATATAATGTATCAAATGTCCCTGTGACATTTTTTTACCATTCACTTCGTACTGCTTTATAACATTAATTTAAATTAATCCTTGTCCATTATTACCTTTTCGGACCGCCATCTTTTGGTCATTTACCGTACTAATCGCAATTAGTGTTCGCTTTTAAAACCGTTGTTGGCACACCTCCTCAATACACCCTGATCAGGAAGTATAAATGCTCATTAAGAAGAACTCTACATTTTTCTATTGACAACTATACGTTCTCTTCATTACTTTTCACTATATACGCAAAAAATCAAAGAAATTCATATTTTTGCGGGTTTTTCTTAATAGTTTACATCTACGAATTTGCTGTTAAAAGCATATCAGTTATTCTCTATAAAATCTTACTAACGGTGTAAGCGAATTCCTTTTCAGTTTTGCTCTATAGACTGATGCAGAAAATAGTCTCTTAAACGAAAAGCAGAGTGGCATTCGTTATTACATCGAAAATAGTATTTCTTTGTCATAATGATTATACAACTCACCGACAATTTTGATGACTCCCAACTAAACATCTGTTCACAATACACAAAGGAAATTTGTTATTTACCCGAATTTTAAGGCATAAAGCCATTGTACGAAAATTTTGTTACAATATAAAATTTCAATTTTGACAAGACATTGACGTTGGCTATCAATTGGATTTTAAAATAAAACTAATACCGAGACGCACAAAAGTTTAATAAAACTCATTTCTTTGTTAAAATGGTTTTTACAAGCTCATACTTTAGTAACTTTATTTTTTTAAAAAGCAACAACAACAATTATAAAATACGTAGTATTTAAAAATATATTAATAAACAAGTTTGTTTATTTAATTTTTCTTCAATGTCTTTCTGTCCGGAATCTCAACCTCGTAGATAGGTTGTCCACCTTCACAAACCCATACACTTCCGTTGTTTCCTTGTGTTATAAGTTTCATCATTCCGTTAGCCACATTTTCTGGCCTACAAAAAAAAATTTCGTTAATTAAATATATTTTTGCAATATAGAAATGAAATGATCATTGCAGAACATATTTTGTGCAGCTTCATCCAACTAGTAGACTATATTTTGAGTAGATAAAAATTGAAATGAATAGGCATTTTGATATTCGATAATTTTTAGTGGGCATGCGTCAACTTCTGTCATTTTTTTCGGGCAAAAAATGTTTCGAATATGAAAAGGCCTATTGGTAATAATTGGTTAGTAGTTTTGACCAGAGTGCGTATAAGAAGAGTGTTGCCAAGGTACAGGCTAAATGCTGATTGGTTCCGCCATTTTTTGCACCAATTTCCGGTTTTCGTTCTGGTATTATTAGTTAAATTTTATTAGATTTAAGCCGTAAAAATACAAACCACATAAATTACAAAATGTTGACGTCAGTATTCAATAGTTATCAGAAGATTGCAGCATCAACCTGAATTGAGTTGACAAATTGCATATTATAAAGTACATTTTCAGAGTCGCTGTTTGCGTACTTACGATAGTCGGGAATTTAAAAAAGAAACTAACTGCCTCAATTAGGTTTCAGAAAATGTTTAATAATTCTATTATCAATCATTTATTTTTTAAGCCAAAATTGGTAGGTACAAGGTACATTAAATTGTTTATTACCTATTTTTTTACTTTGTAGGTAATTAATTTTAATATCAACTTTTAATATCAATGGCTGACCTTTTGAATGATATTTTTCGATAATGTTGAATGCGTAAAAGATATTGATTTCTTAGGATTTTCTCTAAGAACAATCTGACAACCCAGCATGATTTTTAAAAATTTGTACGGGTCTATATAGTTGCACAACACACAGGGCGTCGTGTTGTCAATTTTAAAGTTGATTCTTACTGGTGGAAAATAAACGGAAAATGGCCGTGGCTTCCCGGCTTGGCACTACTTTCCTTATACGCTCTCTAGTTTTGACTACTCAATTTACAATAAAAAACTGTTTACAGTGTGATTCAAGTTTTTAAGGTCAACCAGAAAATGGTAGCACACTAAAAAACCGTTTAGAACGCAGGGGCAAATCCACAGATGAACTTCCATTGGAGGGAGGAGGGTGGCGATCACGATGTGAGATAACAATAGGTCAATGCATTCTGAGAACTAGTCAATGTAAATTATTAATAATTGACAAAATTTAAACTCTCATGTTGAACTCTATTTCTACTACCATCCCATCTTGAGATCTGTGAGATCTAAAGAAGTGAGCTACATTGGTTACTACTTGATCATATTTGGTCAGTTCTTTTAACTACTGTTCAAACAATACAGTTTATATTGTTCATAGAATATCAGGTTCGTCTAGAAATTAATGGCACCTTGTGTTTATCGAATAGAACCTTTTTAATAGCTGGTCAAAGTAATTGACGAAATATTAATTTTCTATGGTGCTAGTTAAATGGAGTTCGGCTTGAGATGTGTAGTTTTATTATACATCCCCCAATTATCAAAATGCTTTTTACCAGTTGTGACCACATCGTGAGCAATTGAAATCCTTTTTATTACTTCTAATATGAACCGTCATTTTTTGTAAATGATCATGAAATAATATGCACTCTAGACTTTATGATATTGCTGACTAATTAGTCAAAACAGCTAACCAATTTGTTACCAAATTGGGTCACATATCTCGAAGTCACATGGTAACAAGTAGATAAAGCTCACGTTATGAGTAATTAGCTAAACAAATTTCTTGTAAAGTAGCTAATTATGAGTCGACATCTAATTAGCTTCTGACGTTAACTGGACTCGTTAAGCTTGGTTTGTTTTTAAAGTACATAATGGGCTTAAAGTAAAAATGGTATTATTTGAAAGCCGTACTTGACGTAATACACTAGTCAATAGAGATTTTTAAGTGATAACAACAATCCGCTTAGGCCATCACGTAAATAATAGCTGGTAAACCATAATCAACATAATTTTAACAGCAGACTCGTAAAGGAAGTTAATTGAGCATTACAAACACAAAACATATGGATTTTTTTCGTTTTTTTTTGTTGCTTATAGTATGAAAAGTGATCATGTGTTCATAATGCCGTGAATAGAAAAATTCTAGAGAATAAAAAAAATTCCAAATAGGACTTGACCCATTTTTCATAAAGAAAAGCTGGAAAAATCGATATTAAGATATTTAAAAAATGATAACTTGGTGGTAATAACAGCTGGAACCTTAATCTTCCCCGCTGAAGATTGATATAGTCCGTTAAGTAGATCATACAGAATTTCAATTTAGATAATTTGTAGAAATATTTTGCAGAACCTTAGTGTATTAAACACGATATATACGCTTATAAAATGCACCTTGTATATCTTGGATATGCGTTATCGTGCCGTAAAATGTATTAGTAGAGCTTGTGAATTTTGGCTTAAACGACAGACCCTTAGTTCTCCTCCGATGTCTTGACAATGCCCGTTCCAGTCAGGGGAAAAGGTAATTTAATTAATACAGTAAACATTATACAAGTAACCATTACCCAAATAAACTAATGAAACAATAAGCCAATAAGCGCAGATAATATTTATGTAAACGAAAACCTAATAAAATGCTGAGAAGATACATATAATAATACAATCTACCACAAATTTCATCTCGTTCTCGCACCTCAAGAAAATCCTAAATTGCATATGTGCCTTGACAGCTATTGTCGCTCATTGTCACATATTCGTACTTTTATTTAATACAATATTTACAATTATTTAAACCAATTTCACAGCGTTATAAGATAAATCCGAGGTAGACAAACTGAAATAGAGTTTATGAACTTTCAAAACATCTTTAGAATTTCCCGATTGGACTAGCCTCGTTAATACGTTGGGCTATGCAAAATATCTCTCTAAATTATTTAAATTCTAATTCTACAAAAAATACTTATTCAATAGTATCGACCGTGAACACACATAAACTTAACATCATAAACTATATATCGTTTTGACTATGTTTAATAATTTACAATTTTCCATGTCCTGCATTACTTTATGGTATGTAAGCAAATAAAAGAAATTCGTATTTTTGCGAGTTTTTATTATTTAAATAATTTATTTCTACGAATTTGCTGTTAAAATTTTAGCAATTATGCTCTATAAACTGTTACTGACGTTATGGTATAAGTGAATTGCAGTTAAATTGTATGTCCGAAAATAAGTTCAATTTTGCTCTACAAACTGGTGTATATGGAGTCAGAAGTGAGAAATAGTTACTCAGTTATGATAAATACCAGGATCGTGGAAGGTTTATGGATGAACAATGCCCAGAAAATTAATACAGATTCGAGAACAGTAATAACTAGTATTAATTAGATGAAAAACGGAATCTTGAATTACTAACTCCAACAAGAAAAGAGAAAAACAACAAGAAGGACTAAAAATCGAAGGAAAAGAACAGCAGAAAATAATTCTGTTAATAGAGCAAGCTAATGGAACAATTAATAATAATATAACTGAAATTGAAATTTAGTACTGATGAAGTAAATAATGAAATTCCACTGACAAAATCCAGTTGACAATTTTGATTGAATGTCAATTGCATGAAAAGTTTGGGGTGAAATTCATATAGCAAAAAATTCAGTTATCAGTCAAAACTTTAATTGTAAAGCTCAGAAAATACATAATGAGTTATATCACATAATTTCAGTCCTCGATAGAGTGATTAGAAACCCAACTCTAGGTAAGTTCACTATGTAAACAAATTCAAAATTCTGGAGAAAACTTGCAGAAATTTAAGACTAGCGGTGCCACCCAGAATTTTTTTGGCATTATTTCTTCTCAGCGTTTTGAAAATATTCCCAAACCTAGAGTAAGTGCAATTTCACTAGACTATTGGAATCCAGACGCAACCAACTAAATGGAGACAAGTTTAACACACTCTTTTCCAAGATGAGTAGACGATACAGACAAATGCCACCCAGAATTGAATGAGTTAGACTACCACTAAACTTTTCTTTCAAAAACACCCAATTCAATGCAAGTCTTCCACCAGCCGTCAGGGCAGTAACCAGATTGGATTCCCCAAAACATAGCGATATTTTATTCATTCAGATTACTACCTCAGGTTATTCGAGACTAGACATAAATTTCTGCTAATTGCCGATAAAGTGCAGCTTTCAACTATCACAGACGAGTTAATGTCAATATAGAGTGAGCTGCATCAGCTCAAAGCGACAGCAGCATGGTTTAAAATGTAATTAATCCCTTGCTACAATGTAATGAAATTTGTTGGAGAAGGAACAGTTCTCAACAGGCGTTGGTCATTTAGACTATATATAGGTAATTGACGTCACAGAGATATGGCTCATATAAAGATAGGAGATAAAGATTTTAAGTGCGACATAGAAACTTGGACCTAATATAGAATTATGCCTAATGTTGAGAGGACTAAGTTAGAGAAGAATTCATAAACGCTCTGATAGAAGAATCTCCCATAAAAGAGTTAAATTATAGACAGTGAGGACCGATGCAAAGATATAAATCTAGATCGACTGACTCCATTTCCAAATGAGAATGTATTAGATCAGGACAATCTGGAACAAAGATTGGGAGCAGTGTAATCGAACTACGCCTCTGGCCACTGCATTCCACTGCTTTTTTGTGCACGGCTTATTATAAATGGGAATGTAACGATGTTTTAAAACTAATTTTTGGGTTTTCACTTTTCAAATCCTCTAATAACTATACTTTTAATTTTTGTTTTACAACAAATATGTCTGTTATATATCGTGTGTCATAACATTCCTAAAACTTACTCTTGCTCTGGTAAAGATCTTAAACCATTTAACAACAATTTTCCCAAATCTGGAAAACCTTTCAGTGCAAATTTGTCTGAATCATTAATTAAAGGTGTATTCGTCACTCCTGGGCACATTGTCAAAAATTTGATGCCTGTTAAGTTGTAGTAATAAGGCGTACCAAACGAACGATTCAATCCAACAACAAAATGTTTTGTACCAACATAAATTGGGCAACCGTCCATTTCCTGAAGACCAAGAATTGAGGCGATGTTTACAATGATACCTCCTTTGCCTCCGTTATTTTTTCCCATGTATTTAATACCAAACAGTGAACCTTGAGCAACCGCATTCTAAAATAAAATGAACTAAAATTATTAAATGATAGAAATTGCTTTTAACTTCCAAATTTCTGCGTCACATATTCTATAAGTAAATTTAAAGTAGGTAAATGTGTGTGTCCTTCATTGTTACGTATTACCTGGACAAGCAGATTATGGTAAAATTGAAGAGTTGAGGGCGTTAGAAGCTTGACATTAGGATAATAAACCATACAACTTAATTTTGTAAAATTATTTAAAACTTTTACTCATTTGAAACAGCTATTAATGATTTTAAAGTTTTTAAATCTGGTGAAATGTTTTAAATGGATACATTTACGACTTTTCAACCCAACACATGTTGCAGAATCATAGTGATAATATTAAAATTTTAAGAGCATTTACAAGTCTCATAAAAAAGAGACGAACATTTTCAATTAAAAAAATAAACTTTGTTCTTATCAATAATTATGAACAAGACGATCATCAATTAATCAGGAACCTGAGCATTTATTAATTAACCAAAATCTCCTAAAAATGTTCTTTAATATGCCATAATTTAAATAACACCCCAAAACAGTCATTGACAAAATTTAAAATATTAGATAACAACCAACAAAGAGATCTACATTGAACGTTTAAAATTGTTAAATTCATATATCTATTACGAATCCAGATTCGAAAGATCAAACCAAGATAGATTTACTAGTTCAAATTTAATAAATGGGAGAAAAGAACCATTGCTCATTCTTCACTATGATACAGCAAACGTAAAACTGTTGAAATTTTGAGAAATGTATTGTAGAAAATAAAACTTCATTGACTTTAAATTTCAAAATCTTAGTTTTTACTTCCTTAGGTGAATAATAAGGCGACTCTAACAACACATTTTCCAAGATTTAATTTCCTTTACGCCATAGTTTAAATATCAGACACTGCAAAATTAATAATGAATATAGCATCTTTTGCAAAAATGGTCATTAAAAATGCGTTCCGTCTTTAAAAATAGTAACATCATCTTTCGTCGAAACCAAAATTAGAGTTGCTGGAATTACAATTTTTTTGTAGGCACTTGGAGTTTTCATATTTAAGTGTAACATGAAAAATCGAAAACACGATTACAAAGGCGACATTCGCCAGTCATCTTATCATGGCGCATGTTTTTAAACACCCTGTATAGAGCACGGGATAACCATTTGCATCACAACCCAGATGATAGACGAACCTACGATCATTTTAATTCCGTACCTGATGACTTTTCCATATAACTCGATTGCATGCTTTTCATTTAAACGACCTCTGAAGTTTTATGGTAACATACAATATTAAAGAGAATATCTAACTATCGCTCCTTCAAAAATACTTACACAATTAATAGCAATTTCCAATTGCCAGTTGGCATCGTTCATGACTCCTGCGTTGTTGATCACTATATCGAGGGTCTTGAAAGTCGAAATAGCCAACTTGAATGCAGCTGAAATAATTAATTGCATTAATACCTCTGTGGCAATGAACATACAACAAATTCTCTTAACCCAATTTACCTTAGCCAGATTCTTGGTATTAAAATACTTGTACAACATATTCAAAGAAGTTACATTATGACTAGATAAGTTGAAATCTGTGATATAAACATATCAAAGAAGAAAACTTTTACCTTGACCTTGACAATCTTAGTCACTCAGGGTCAGTCGATTTTTCTTTCAAATGAATCTATATTTTTGACATTGGAAATGGAAAGAGCTGAAAATTTTACTGTCGTATATAACCTTGAGTACCCCGTGTTCATCGATTGATCAAGGGCAGGGCATAGGACTATAATTTTTTTAACAATAGAACAATTACTTTTGCATGTAAGCACAAATTTCATTAGGAGAGACAAACTATACAGTGACCCATAAAATATTATTTTAATTAACCCTCCTTATTAACGCGACGATTAAGTTTTCTCTACATCAGAAAGTTCACCACAATTCTTTGATGTGATACAGCCCCACCCAAGTATTCTATATTTAATATTAATTTAGTAAATAATATAATAATAATATTTTTACATGAAATTGAAATTTTGTATGTAGAAAATTATAAATACATATTTAAATAGATTTAAAACTGCATCTTTTTACTGTTTTCTATCTTTCTATCACTCGGTATGCCCATGCAATGGAGGAAGTGTTAGATGCAGTTATATTGGTTGACAGTGACATGCACACTCTTTCAGGCCATCATGCGAAGACCTTTGATAGTTCAACAAAAGCGTTGTTATTGTTTCGTGGTAAAATAGTCAATGTAATAGATCAGTACTGATTTGTCAGACAAGTTGCAGTAACTTTATATTAAATATTCTGTTTTTGATGCTAATTTAATTATTTTATTAACAGATTATTATCACAATCTTCCAAAGGTATTTTGTAAAATAATGGCAGTCAGCGGACAATAGAGAATATATTAAAGATTGAAGTTCTCATAGGGTTGTTGGTCATCTTTTTTCTTTAATATTCATGAATTCGATTGAAATTGCAAATTACTGAAACGTTGAGGTTACAAAGAACAATCTTCCATTTATATCGAACAGTTTACCAGGAGCGGTTCTAGATAAAAATTTGGGGGTTACGCATTTGAAAATTATTTCGAATACCTACATTTGATTATTTTGATATTATTTTTACTTCAATAGATTTGTGAATATGACGTTAACAATTTTGGTCATTACACCTTCTTCTCCGATTTCTCCTCAACTTTATTTCTTATAAAAATATACTTTTTACAAAAAAAACCAATAATGTTTTCCATGTGATGAAATGGGATGGAATTTTGACAACTGGGCGACCACTAGTATTAAGAAAGTAAATTGTGTTAAATCATAATAATTTTACATAATAAATTCGCAAGTGCTTTGTGACCTATTACTAACGGACCACCCTGTATACAAAATCACTGTGTACCTTCTAACTGATCAGCTGCAGTAACATCAGTCTTGATAAATACTGCTTTTTTACTTCCATATGTTTTGTTAAGTTTATCCACCGCACTGATTCCATTCTGTTCGTCAATATCAGCAATTACGACTCCCTGAAAAAATAAAAAATATTAACCTTCATATTTCCATAAAGTTTAAGGAAGTTAATATTTTAAAAATAATGGTTAGACTTTATTGGATAAAACAAATACTGAAGGATTTATTACATCCCTTTTGCTCATTCTAATGGCCGTCTTTCTTTATGTAAGGCCTGATCTTAAATCATCTAGTCCGACCTAGTAAATGATATGCTCCACAATTTTTCTTTTCTAGTTCATAAAATCAACTGTCCATTCTCAAAGGCATCTATTTTTTCTTATGCTCACATATGAAAAAAATGTAAGGAAGATAAATATATCCTGGTCTGAATCACCATTGAGAAAATCCATAGTAAACTTACTTAATGAGTAAAATGAACATCAACTGGCTGCCATCTTTCAAACAAATTGTGACTACCCAATTTTTCTCTTCCATTGTTCCTACATACATAAAAAATTTAAAGGTAGAACGTATCATAGTGGATTCCTTTCACGAGAAAATTACATTTGACTTCTCTGAAATATTTTCGTGGTTCTGATGTGACGTCGATTTGTGTAAATACTCCATTATTCTGAACTTGACGGAAAAATATTTGTAATCACGTTAGCAATTTACAATACAAATATTTTCAATACATATATGTATATATACTTTAAATTTTGGAAAACTGAGATAAGGGGTCTCTAGATCAACTCTTCTACTTTCCAACACTGCTTTATTCTTAATGATAAGTAATCCAGTGTGGTAATATGGCCCTTAAAAACAGGTCTCTCATAGATTTTACAGAAATTTTGCAAAAACTGCCGAAGCTACATTATCTATTTTTATAACATAAATTGGCTATTGGACAATCTACCCTTTCAGTTAGTAAGAATGTTTTTTTAAGTATAAAATAAATAAGAACATATATAAACAATTTTTTTTGATATTTCGTTAAAGATTCCATTATCTAAGGAACCAATTAACAACTTGAGCATATAATAGTTCATTTTACAGGTTTCTCTAAACATTGCCCATAGTAGCAAACACCGTTTCAGAGGGTGATTTTATATAAAAAGTAAAAAACTAAATCGTTACTAACTTTTTAAGGTTTTTTTGTTAAAAAGAAAAAAGCATCGATAAAAAATCTTGAATTTAATGTCAGTGAGTCATGTTTTACCTTTAGAACAAGCTGATGTTGGTTTATTTTGTTCTACTAGTATTTTTGTCACGTATTTCCGTAAATGACCTGGGCTAGTAATATACAGAGCATAGCAGCGCATTCGTTTGCAAATTGTAAATTTTTTTCGCGGTTGTTCAGGTTAAAAAAATAACATTACTGTTTCTCATAAAATTTAATGTAAAAAATTTATATTATTGAATGAGAAACAGTAATGTTATTTTTTTAACGTATTACCGTTGAAAATAGCGCGAAAAAATTTTACAAGTGCGTCGGCTGCCTTTCTCTTACTCATCTTATATATGGAGATGAGAGTGAGACAAAAATACTCCTCTCTCAAAAGTGCATGCGTGTAGGAAGCATATTGTAATTACGTAAAAAAACATAGAACTAACACAATTTTTGTTTAATATAGTTGAAATTTGTGATAAAATATTATACCATTTCAATTTTTAAGGTATATTATTTAATTCAAGAAAATTAGGAATTTCGGCAATTTCCAGTTTAAAAAAAACTCATAACAATAGGTTGGAGATACGATGATGAGTGTAAGGACTTTTTTCATTCGAAATATTGTAAGGAATATAAAAACAATTAATTAATTGCACAAAAAACATGTTTGCATTTTTTCTAAGCTATATAGTTTTTCGTTGTTTAAACAATACCGTCAAAAGATATCAAGTGTCATCTTACACTTTTATAATCAAGAAGACCTCCGGGACATTTAAAAAAAATGAATTAAAACAATTTTGCAAACGAATGCGCCACTATGCCCTGCACTATAACGTATATCTAACTCTCATCGTAAATAAAAGAGGTTCTTCGGAATTTGCATAATCCAGTATTAAGAAAATACCCACTTAAAAAATTATTTCCAAAAATAAAGAAAATAATGCAATAATAGTTAATTTTGTTATTAAAAATCAACATTAATGCATGAATCAGTTTAAATAAGTACAAATAAAATAAATTATAGTAAGAGAATTCAGCAACTAATAATTTATTTTTTTAATGGCCATCATTTACATCAAGGCATTCATAAAACCATGTAAGTTGTTTTTTCATGTTTATCCTGGATCTACTCATTGAAAAAAATGACATACCCGATTTTTTTAAAAAAAAGTAAAAAAATACCTCAAAATCTAAGAATCAAAATATTATTAAAATAAACACACTTAGGTAATTTTCACTTATATTTATTTGCTATTAACAATTGTTTCACCAGGTTACTGACTTCTTCAGAATACAAAGTAGAACTAAATGCTCAATGCCTAAAACTATTACAAAGACATATATGTATGCAATTACAGAGCTATTAAAAGGATTATTGAAATTATGGGATATTCAAGCAGGTAGGAGGGAAATACCACTATTAAGAAAGAACAAAATATTACAGTTGTGGGATTTAAATAGAATAAAATATGTATGTAATGAGTTTATATAATTCTATTGAAAAGATTAAGTAATGGAGATGAATTGGTTTGGGTTTGATCATTCAAGAGGTATGATGAAGTCTTGTTTTTGTTCATTTCTAATGTCTCTAAAAGATATAATTTTTTACTTTTTTGTTGTAAATGTAATACTTGGAACGTATTGTAAGGTACATGATTTTCATTCAATAACCGATATAAAAAAGTGGCGGGACTGAGATTGAGACAAAACAAAATAGTGCTCTCACGTATATGCCTTTTTCCATAGTTGCTCAAAGATATGAATCTAGTGCACTAAGATCTGGAGACCGAGGAGGCCAGTTCCATGGTTCCTATTTTAAAACAAACCGCAACTCCAGCTATTTAATAATAATAATAATAATAATAAGACGTTTATTTACTTCTCAGTTACAATACAATATAAAAAAACAATAAACTATGCAATATAGGAAAAAAACTAAAGAAGTTACTGACTACACTTGTACAAGGCAAGAATTAAAAACCATATAATCGCGAACGCTATTTTCATTTCTTTGCCTGTTCTCTCTTCAGATTTAGTGATAATTACAGACAGGTAAAATAACAAATATTTTTTTAATTTCGTTAATATTATTTGTTTGATAATAATTGGCATTCCTGATAACATATATTCCAAGACCTTCTCAATAAAAATTAAGGATGACATGAAAATCAATTAAATCACCTGATTTATGATGTTTGTTCGCTGATTTAAAGCTTGCATCAGAACTTAGATTTCTCTTTGTACCGCGTTCTTCGTTAGAAATCCTTTGTACTTTTAAACACGTAACTAAATATGTCATTAATATTAAATAGTTTTAGTAGAACAGAAGATTTTTCTACTGCCTTTGCACGTCATTTTGATACTTAAAATGAGTGAATGATATTTGGAGTTATTAAAAACAAATAGTTATTCAAATATTACACATCCTTGGGATTAAGAATATTTTACAACTGATAATTTATTAATAATGGCATACCTTACTATTTTTTGACGGAATAATAATAGCGCCAGTAAAAATCCATAAAATAGATCCCCTTATATATGTATACTGTTATCAGGGATTACATAGAATATAGCATATGTATACTCGCTTGTAAACATAAAAGACATAAACCTGTTTACGCATTTGGTGGAAGATATTTTAAGAAACTATTAGACAGACCGATGTAATAAACATTTTACGATAGAACATATTTCCTTTCCGCTACATCAATATACACCAAGCCTAAATATCTTCAATTCAATTTCAGAAATTTTATTATCAATATATATATCGTTTTTAAAGTTTAATTTTTCTGCACATTATTGTAAAGCTCTTCACTATTATACGTATATATATACAGATGTTGAAAATATAAAGATTTTAGAAAATTCTTAGTGTCCTTATTGTCAGTAAGCCAAAAATATAGTCGGAATAGGACAATCAAAATAAACGGTTTGTTAAATGCTTGCCAACGTTTCGCTTTATTATATTTAAAGCTTCATCAGGGCTAAAAACATCCAGGAAAATGTATTTACAAATTACATAAAAGTTAAAATAATATACAAAAATGTAAAACAATGCATAACCATTACTAAGTGCAATAATAAAATTATATATTAATAAATTAGATGACAAAATTATTAAACACAAAAATTGAAAATAAGTATGTGGTATAATCATATCATATTTACATCAATGAGATACAAGCTTGGTTAGACAATGACATACTTCCCAGGTCATTCAACATAACAGAATATTCAAAAAAACACAAAGAAAGAAAAAACATTATAATATGTGTGCACATTACCTTGCATTTGTTATTGATTACCGGGTTTAAAAAATGATAAACCATCACTGGCATTTACAAAAACATATAAACGACGTATAGAGAAAATCTTACCGACATCGGTCTTACATTTGTCTTGCGTACAAAGGAATGACACCTCGAAGAGAGTATTCAATATGTCTGACAGGTGAAGTAACCTGAAAATTTTATCGTGACATTCTGTCCTAGGAGTTAAGGGAGAACAGCAATTACACGGAACGGCTCCAGATTCGGAACCTCTGTGTACTGATTCTCTTGAAAATCCTAGATGTCGGTCTTACATCTCGCGTCTTCAAATTTAACGAAATGCATCAAATGCATAAAGAAGTGTTCGAGAGGACATTCAATTGTGGGATATATAATATATATTGTCTTGCGGAAAAAGGAATGACACCTCGAAGAGAGTATTTACAAAGATGACTAAAACTTTTACAAAACTGATTATAGATTGACTTAAGTTGCAAAATTTTTCAAGTGAAGAAAATTTGAGTTTTCTTCAAACAGGCAGTGAATTTTAAGTTTTATTTATTCAACCTGAGCACATATTTAGAACATACTGTAAGTAATTTTGATACTTACGTATGGAGAAAATTTACACAAAATACTATTTTTTTATTCTCTGAATAATTATTGTTTACTCGCCTATTTTAAAGAAACAACTTTGTTAAAGGCTAAATTTTTTTAGTTATTCATTTAAGGTAATTGTAATTCACAAAAACAACTAAGCAAAACTGATGAGGGTACTAGTAAAAAACTCTTCAATAATAGATTAAAATTTAAATTTTTAGTCCTCAACATATTTTTTTGAAATATATTTCTGAAGAAACCGTTGGAAAACTATGTAATCAATATCTTATTTTTAACCGATTTCAAAAGAAGGAAGTTCTCAATTCATCTGTATCTATGTTTTTTATGTTTGTTCAGCGATTACTCGCAAACGGCTCAAACAATTTTTACCTTGTACCGTTTCTTAAGCCAGATCTATAAAAATTTGCCTCGAATGCGTTCGCCGCAAATGTTTGCACATATTCTCCTAATATCGGACATCACAACTTTGTTTATAAACACATGTCAAAAGTCAGGTGAAAGTGAGGTTAGTTAACAAATTCAGAAATTTCGTACGTCAGAATTTGCAAACGCGTCCACATCAATAACTGATGTTCGTCGAAAAACGGACTCTGTGCGGATCGCGTGCGTTGAATGTCGAATAAATTCTTGCGTGCGTCAAAACGTCCACATTGACACAAATTCTCCCGCACACACAAAAATTTACGTTGAATTTACCATTCGGCGCAAATTTTTGTAGATCTGGACCCGGCTTTAGAGAATGGGGGAAAACTTTTTTACCGATTTTCTTATACTATGCTTTGGTGGAGTCGCCGGAATTAAAAATATGAAAAAAAAATCCAGAGGATCGCATATTTTTATTCAATAACATAGCTTGTACCGTTTTTTAGAAAATCGGGAAAAACTTTTTTAACGACATTCTTATACAGTAGACTTTGATGGAGTTACTGGTATTAACTCTTCGGAACTTGGGGTAAATTGTAAATAAATTGAATTAATCAAAATAATTGTTAGTTAATATACAGTGGGTATTCATAAATCAAATGATTTCTTTTTATTAAGAATTTTAAGTAAAAAAGTTATTCTTCATAGACAGATTTCCATGGTCTAAAACGTAAACAGTAATCATTCCATCTCACTTTTTTAACTATAGTCATCAAATAGGAATTTTGATTACAAATTAAAGTATCTTTGTTTTTGTTAATATCTAAAATTATTATCAAATAGAAGTAATTAGACTTAAAAACTGCATCTCCGTATGTCATTGCACTAAAAATTGTATAATAAGTATTTATAAAACTTTTCCAACTATATACTAGGTTTCAAAAAATATATCAATTTTGTTTTAAAGTGTACCTTTATTTTTTTATAATTCATCCAATTGTGTTGTATTATTAAAAATTGTAATAAATTGAATGTTGATTGGAAATAACTCGAAATAAATGTCAGTTAATCAACTTCAAGGTGGAGGTTCTCAGTTGGTTTCTATATACAGAGTGTCTTCATAAGTTGAATTCAAACGGAAAACTTTCTTATGAATATTATTTAGAGAAAAAGTTATTCTTCATATAAATATTTGCGTAGTCGGAAACGTATACTGCAATCATTACATTTCACTTTTTCAACTGTATACGAGGTTTGTCAGCAAAAAAAGAATTTTGCTTAAAAGTAAAATACCTTTATTTTTCATAATAAATAATATTCTTATCAAACAGGAGTAATAAGAATTATTAAATGCATCTAATTATGCCACATCACTAAAAATTTTATAATAGATCATGTCACTTTTCCAAATTGTGTACTAGGTTTGATAAAGAATATAAATTTTGTTTAAGTACCTTTGTTTTTAATTATAACTCAAATTGTTATCAAAGTTAATTAGAACTACGTCCTAGTATGCTATATCAATTAAAACTGTATAACAATTTATTATAAGATTCCGCGGAGAGAGGAGACTATTAAATGAATGTCAGTATCATTAACGGACCTAAAGAATGATCAGATCTTCTACATCGTCTACAATATAGTGGATGCACCTAAGTTAGAATGATATATAAAATTTTCATAACACATATACATATCTAGAAAACAAGTTATTCTACTCAACAGTAAAAGAGGTTGAAGAACCAAACGTTTCAAAATCCTGTCGGATTTCGTTTTCATGGAAAAATTTATATCCATTGAAAACGAAATCCGACAGGATTTTGAAACGTTTGGTTTTAAAATATACACAAGTTTGAACTCTGATGTGGTATATTCCCAAGAAAATTAAAATTAGAAGATGCCACAAATAACATTCAGAAAACAGGTTGAAGAAGCTAATAAATGATGCTTACAAGTAAAATACCTTATTTTGAGGCTATCGAAAAAGCTGATTACATTTGAAAACCCTAATAATAACATTTTTAAAAAAAAAAGGAAAAAATGAACTAAAATCTTGAGATATTTTTCTGCTACAACAATTAAATACTTTTTCTGAAATCGGTGCCAATTTGAACAGCTAAGTTGCAAAGTATAATTTCCGAAAAAGTTTTTAATTGTTATAGCAAAAAAATATTTCATGCTTTTTAGTTCATTTTTTTTGAAGTCGGTTTTTGTTTTTTTAATGTATTTATTTGGGATATCATATAAACATGTTTTTGATAAAAAAAATTCAATACTTACCGCAAGTCCATTTTTGAAAAGTTCCACAGCGTACGCTAAACCAATACCGGTAGCTCCCCCAGTAATAAGAGCGTGCTTTCCACTAATGTCATAACCCATTATTCTTAATTTGAAATAATAATTGGTGGACAATGATATCAGTTACAATACTATTTCGGTTATTGTACTCCGACAATTAAATGACGAATATATCAAAAATTCCCAGCGTTGTTTTATATACTAATCGGGCTTGTCACTATGCAAGCATATTTATAGATACAATGTTTGTTTAGATTGTATTGATTGTTTTATTTACTTTGGTACAGAAACGTATTGCGTTTTGTCGGAAAAATGCTTCGCGAAATATATTTATCCGTTGTCAACCAAATAAGTGTAATACAAGACAATTAAATAAAAATGTACTCTTATGTGAGTCACCGATTCACGGAAAAGCTTAATAACTTAAGAGTAACGCAACGACGAGAAAAATGTTTCATGCAGATAGTTTTGAATTTCGTCCAGACTATGGGATGAATTTGAACTTGACTATGACCTTTCAGGTAATGCCAAGGTCAAGGTCATTTTTAAAATAAGAACTCCAATTTTAACGCGGATATAGAAAAAGCCAAGAATTTTATATTTGAATATGATCTTGCCTATGACTTCGAGCTCGTATCAAGGTGGAAAGTTTCATTTTGTTGTATATTTTTGGAAGAGCGAAAAATTTAATTGCAAAAAGCTTAGGTATTTATCTCAATGTAAGCATAACATTTTTATATATGAACCCTTTTTGAAATTTGGATTTGATAAAGCAGCAAGTTTGACGTTTAAATGGCTACTCCAGCTACATGTTTAATTAAACTTTAATTTAACCTTAAAAGTAACTCTGAGGCTATTAAAACTTTTGTGTCTAATTTTTTGTCACCTAGGCAATTTCTAAAGTTATTAGCTGTTCGGGTACATAATTTACACCAGGTATAGATATGTTTCAATGTTTCTATTGTTAATTACAGGCCTGCAATAAACCAACTTTTTCAAGAAGTTTAACTAAATCCTGGCTGATATCCGTATCAACCACCATTTTCTCACATATTTGTATTCTTGTATGCTGTGTGAAGATTTAAAAGTAGTTTCCATATATAAAACTTTAGTTTACTCGAAGAAGATTCTTTGACCACCATTACACAAAAAAGTGGGCTTAATGAAACAATTTGTAAAAGCTGTGCCCTGTGCCCAAAGAAGGTAATTGTTGTAAATATTTGTGAGGAAAACTTCCTAAATTATCAGGCGTTAAATTGAAAGAAGAGACCTGGTATTCGTAATTAAAAATGAAGCTTAGATATAATTTAAAGAAGTAGTGACTAAGTTCACATGTTAAAAAAGTGTAAAACTTTAGGTTGTCTGGTTAGCCTTAAAGTTCAGTTTTTGCACAACCGTCTTGACTTTTTTCCAGAAAAGTTGGGTGATGTGAGTGAAGAGCAAGGGGAGCAGTTTCATCAGGAAGTGAAGAAATGATACCAAGGACGGTGGAATATGTATTTTTAATATAATCTATACGTCAAATTTTCCCTATTTTTTAATATATAATCGGTGTCATACAGTAAGCTGTTAAAAATAAAACTGTTATCAGCATGCAAAAATACATGAGTTTTAAGTAAATTTATTTAATAAATTTTTACAAACATTGTTTTTGTTGGTCTATACATTATGGGGCCCCTACACATTTCTGATGAGATGAGAATGAACAAGGAGACTTGTTGGCTAGAATTTTTTCAATCCATGTCAATTTTATTTTGGAGAGGATGATACGAATTGATGGATGGAGGTTAGTTAAGGATGAGTCTCTATAGAAATTGTCATTTAATTGGAATAAAAACAATTATAATAATAAATTTTTCCCGAAATATTTTACTGAAAAACAAAATATTTAAATATTTAATGTCCCACAATTTGCAAGGTTGACAGCCCTAACAGTTTGTACTATTTAACGTATTTTAATTTTTAGCAACTGGAACTGCATTTGCAGTCACTCTATATCTTGTTATCCAATACAACGTTATTAATAATTCCTTTTTGATAGTTGTTTAATTTAAAAGAAAAAAAATAAAACATTTTGGTAATTTGTTTTAATTTGCTAAAACAAAAATTGACCTTCGATTGAAACGTTTGTTTCCTGATTTCAAGTCGTTTTCAGAACACTGAAACTTCCAAAATTAATTTATATACTCCAAAAATATGATTAATGTGATTTTAAGTTCAAACGCGAATGAAATAATAACATGTCGAAAACCAGAACAACCATCCAAGAAAGACTTCTAAATCTCATGTCGTGGTAGTGCAACGTTGTTGCCGTGTTATTTCCAGGTTATAAATTCCGAGAAAGAAATATAGAGTTAAATGAGCTTGTCAAAACTCTGACTGTGGAGGCTAGTGCAAGCTTAGAGCCTGCAATGCCCAAATATCGTGACAAAACTAGAAAGACTAGGCTATTTCACTCGATTGGGAGTTGCTTCTACCCATCAAGTGAAATAGCCTGTTACGTTACTTTATCTAATGCCTTGTCTTTCTAGTGTTGTCAAGATGTTTATTCATTCCAGAAGTATAAGCTCTAAGGGTACAAGTAATGACCTGACAGACCTAGAAATGATGATATATCATCTTGCTTTACAATAGTATGGAGCGACTAAAGTAAGACTGGTCACATAATTGCTTTGAAAGGGTCAGTTGTCGTTCGCAATACAAATTTGCGTCTAAACACCTAACAACATAATATTTCTAAATTCGGTGTCCATTTTATAACCGCCTGATAAACCACCACAAGGAACAATGCATATTTGTAATCAACAAAATGTTATGTTGTCCTAGTTGTCCTGTCCTGCAATTAGCTATAACATTGAAGAATATAATGTTATTACTTTTTGATTATTAGAGATGTATATTGTTAAAAAAATAATTTTTAATGCCGCTTATTAAGATAAAGCTTTACACTACTCCACTACTTATTCAAAGCAAAAACCTACCTGATAAACAACAAGGGACAGCACAAAATTTTTTCTCGAAGGTTCTGTCCAGGAAGCAAGTAGCAAGAAAGAAAATAGGCAATTGCACAGAGTGTATTCTAGAAGAAAGTTGGGAATACAAAAGTCTACGGCTGTGGATTGAGGGTTGAAATCATATTGGTTTACGAGCTGAAGTGTCAATTCTATTGTGAATTATCGATTTGTAGTTTTTGCCGTTGATACGTAAGTAATTAAAGACATTTTCTGGGAAGATTAGCAAAATGAATTATACCTTAGCATTAATGCAGCATATTATTAATTTGCCGTACAGGGGTGTTGAAAACAGATATTAAAAATGATATAAAGTACCGACCTTGTAAAAACTTAATGTTTGTTAACAATGCTCTTTATTTTTCCTGTTGCATAAATCTGATATATTTTAAATTGGTATTTGGTAGTATATAGAAATACGCATTGTTAAATAAATATATTTCAGAGGACTATTAATGTCATATTTTGTCTGTTCATTGGTTTTTCTCTCCTCTAAAATTTTTTCCTGCAACAGATAAGTATTTAAAAATTGTATATGTAGAACAAAGTGTAGTAAGGCAATTTCGTAAAATTGCCCGGATTACTGGATGTCCGTACAGAGATTCTTCCTGGCAGTTATTCTGAGAGAAAGAGATGTCTACAAAATGATCAACCAGTATTCCTGAATATAAGTAATGTATTGTATATTTTGTAATACTTATCTGTGTTTGGAGACGTTTCAACTCCGAGTCTGGAGTCGTTGTCAATCGTTTAATGTTGTTTTCGAGGTTTTTTCTACAAAACAACACTAAACGATTGACAACGACTCTAGACTCGGAGTTGAAACGTCTCCAAACACAGATAAGTATTACACAATATACAATACATTACTTATATACAGGAATACTGGTTCATCATTTTGTAGACATCTCTTTCTCTCAGAATAACTGTGAGGAACAATCTCTGTCCAGACAGCCAGCAATCCAATACAAAATTGCCTTACTACACTTTGTTCTACATATACAATTTTTAAATACTTATCTGTTGCAGGAAAAAATTTTAGAGGAGAGAAAACCCAATGAACAGACAAAATAATTCAAGACCTCCTCAACAATCTTTTCGAAATTACTTATTAATGTCATAATTGACGAAAATACAATGAGTGAATACTGAACTATGAATCGTATTATTAAAACGAGCTTTAAAGACCAATACAGAAACCGGAACCGGCAGAACACTGGATTGAGAACGAACAATCAATTGCTCCAGGATAAACTATAAGTGATTCAAATTGTTTCCTTATAACAAGGTATTAATTTTCGCATATTACAACAATAGAAGTTTAAATGAAAAGATTGGAGAGCTTGAATTATTATTGAAACAAAATGGTAACAAACCTTAAGTTGCAAGGCTCAAATCTGGCATATTGCAAAAAAGGAAAATAACTCTTTTTCAAATCAAAAAAAATTGTCAAAAGGTTTAGTTTTTAAAGACGTTTGGTGTTTTTTGAAAAAAGTAAATTTTAACCTCAAAAAACTGTTTAAAATGAGGCACCTCGCAATAAATTGCCATTTCTCAGTCAAAAATCATGGAGAAAATAAATACTTTGTTAACAATTTTAAACAAATTACTCAGAAAAAGTATTTTGGGGACCGCTTAACAAGAATCCGTTGTCAGATTTAAAATTCAAAATGGCGGAAACAATATGGCCGACGAAATTTTTGAAACCAAATCCCATTTACACAACGAATCAATTCATTGATTTTGGGACCAGTGATCTGCATTTTTTTCTGTATCATTAGAAAATGATCATGATCAGAGACCCCAGAAACCCCTCTATACAAATTTTTGCGTAAATTGGTTGAGTTTCAAAATGTTCATTTCGCTATCTTGGCTCCGCCATTTCGAATTTTGTTAACCTGATTGTTCAGAGATTCTAAAAACCACCCTAAATCAATTTTGGTGTAAATCGGAATTATTTTAAAAAATTCGTCCGCAATATTTTAGTCCGGAGTATTGAATTTTAAATCTGACAACGGATTCTTGTTCAGCGACCCCGAAAACTTTTTCTGAGTACTTTGGTTAAAATTGTTGAGAAATTCTGATTTTCTCAATCATTTTTGACTGAAAAATGATATTTTTTGCGAGGTGCCCGAGGTTAAACATTTTTTTCTTTTTTTTTTTTCAAAAAAACACCAAATGGATTTAAAAACTAGACTTTCTGAAAAATTTTCTGGAATGCTCAAAAAAATTTTTTGTAATGGACCGGGGGTGGCTGATTTGAAAAACAATTCCCCATAAACATTTTTACGAAAACCGTGGTTATAAATTTACATCTTAATGACAGTATGTAACACAGATCTTAAATATGATGTTAATATTGTACTTATTTATAACCTTAGAAGTGATAGTATCTGTCTATGTCTAGAGCTGCAGGCAAGACTTAGACGTCATATGACTGACGTAGTCAAGGAGCAATCAAAAGCAATCTGAGACAGAGATAGCTACTTCCACTCAGTTTTCTATCTCTTTCACAGCACGGTACTTTTTTCTTGGTGCCTTACGTACTCTATCTACATTAAGTATTACCCCTATGTTTATAACTCTCTTCCCGAGTGATGATATAGAAAGGCTCCCGATTTAAAGCCTCTGTATACTTGTCTTAAAACTCTCTAAAAATCCCGCACATAACATAACACATCAACATCTAGTTTATATTTTATGTTTATGTTGATGTGACATAAAACACAAAAATCGCCTTGTTACTAGGGACCTTAAACGTAAAAACGAGATCTGTACAGGATGGGTAAGAAAAAGTTTCTCTGCATATAGAAAATGTCCATAAACTTGGATACATAAACGAATATAACGGTAAGGTAAACGCAAAGACAAAAAATAAATAATTTGCAAAAAATAATTCAGGTTAGAATTAATACCATACTTTAGTTTCCCTCTCATTATGTAATATAAGCAAGAGAGAAAAGTACGGAAAGAATAGGTACTTTTCGCAACATACTTTCGGTTCAATAGGCCTGCCACAAAAACTTTACTTTAAAATTTGTATTCCGGATTACCTGAACCATTAAGATTAAGTTCGTTATTTTTTAGGTACGTAGTTTAGATGTAAGATGTGATGCAGTTGCCAATATCATGGTGGTTAAATTCGGAAGAGCGATATGAAAAGATTATAACTAAGAATTTTTTAATATACTCACTAACAAAGAAATCGGAAAACCCAGAAGGATATTTTTAAATTTAATATTGATTTAGTAAAACATTAATGTATAGTCAGGAGTAAATGATTAAAATTTGGTAAAGGCACAATTCTAAAATGTAAAATTAAAACATTTTAATTTTACATTTTAGAATTGTGCTTTTTTCATATTTGTTTCCATTGACAACGGAGTCTGGCCTAGACTTCGAAACGTTTCTACACCACAGTGTTATTTCCCAAAAAGTGCTTAATCATTGATATAAATATTTTTAAAAATTTCGTTGTATTTGTATCACTGAAATGTTTTCTAATGCTTTCACTAAAGAATTGAACACAAGTGCTGGAGCATCTACATTACTAAAAGATTTGCAGCTTCTTAGTATGAATCCCAACATCTATGTGAAATCCAATAGTTGCTGTGTAATCAAGTGGTACTTCCCAATCTAGAAGACTCCCTTAACTAAGAGTTGGTTTATTGATAATAACGAATCACCTGAAATTGTAAAACCATTTTAGTTAAAGAGATTGACATGCATTTATTAGCTTTAAGTTATAACTTTTCTTTTTCACCAATGACGTACTTTGACCAAGTTTTGAGAAATATTCGATACCATAAATAAATATTGATTTAATCATCAGCGAAAATTTGAAATTGTACATCAATCCGACATGTCGTCAACAAAGGTTAAGAATAGGAGAGGTCCTAGATTGCAACCGTAAGTCACACTCGATGAGGCACCATAAAATGTTGAGAAACCATTATATTGCCCAAATTTGTTTTTCCAGTTAAGTAGGATTAAAAAATCCGCTAAATGCGAGTTTAGGCCAAAGTATTAGTTTTTTCAAAATTATGTTGATCTTAATTTTATCGAAGGCAGTGATTATAAATCGATCCGTCAAAAATCCATGCTTTATTGGTAATAATAGTTAACTTTTTTTAAAAGCGTACACATGGGTCTCTACTGGGCAAATTTTGTTGACATTCGAGCAATCGGCATAAACGCCTGAGGATAACTAAAGATTTAGACTCTGTATTAGTAGTCTATAAAGACCTCTTAATAATTTTGCTTTCAATATTTTAACTATTTTGATTAAATTATCCTTTGAAATGAAAGACTAAATTTGTGACATATTTCACATTTACATCGGCAGTATTGACATGAACTTACAATATGCTTTGGAATATCCATAGATTTAAATCTTATTTCTGCTGGTATGGCAGAATATTTTTTTCTATTGAGTAAATCGCCTAAAAGCATTAAGATCTTATAAGACATTATTTTCAGTTTGGCGTAAATATCCCGTTTCACCATCAGATCGGTTTCCTTTCTCTCTTCCTTAAAAATTTATGTAAACTAGATTACCTGATTTCTTGTATTAATCAGTCAATAGTTTCTCATAAAATATAATATTTATTGCAAAGTTTATTTCAGCCTTTTGACCACTTGCAACCTTTATGTTTATTGTTTACATATTCTTGCTACCATTATAGAATCCATTCAGCAAAGTTCACAGAGTAAACAATATTTCCAAAACTACATTTTCTTCAAAATTCATTTCATTTTGGTCAACAATAACCCTCCCCCCCAAGGCTCAACGACAAAATGGGGCACCTTGTTCTGCTACTATTTGAGTACGCAACAATCTCCCTACAAATGTCCCATTAAACATTTTTGTTGATTGGTGGGTAATACGATAGCGTTAATGTTTCTAAATGTTATAGTTATAAAATAGCAAGCTACAGTATGAAAGATATGCATGCTAATTTTTTTCAAACAAACTTTTTAAGATCCTAATTAAACTTTTATCTATTCCTGTTTTAGTCCCAGTCAAGGTCGAAATTATAAAAACGCAAAAATTTATTTTGTAAATATTTGTTTAAGGAATATTAAAGTTACGCAAACATTGAATTCTTAATTAGCAGATGAGAATTAGGTAATTCGAAAATACTCATGAACAATTTTCAACTCAGTTTAAGTGATTGCAAATGAATTTTCATATTACATCTCTAGATAAATTTATCCGAAAATTTTTAATTTTATTTTAACATTCTGTGGGTATTAAGAAAAACGCAGTTCTTAAGCGCAATGTCTATGTCAAGATTTTAAAAACCTTTGCGAGAAGATATTGTGGGCAAATAGTACCTGCCATGAATTGCACGTTCTCAAAGGATCGTTTATAAAAATGTGTTTATCTATTGCCATAAAACTCATCGAAAAATAATACACCCGAGTTGGATTTGGAATACTAATAATGTAATAGTGTCAAACTGATAAACATTTTTTCCACCACTTAGTTTTGCTTCTGCTTTACTATTTCAGATCGAACTGAGAAATAAAATGATTAAGTATATCATTTTAAATTCATCATCCTATATCAATAGGCTTCTTCCAGTTTAGCGTATGCCTCTCGAGCTCTTTCGAGTATCGACTGTTACTGTTAGTTGTTAAAGATAACTTTGTTTCTTACGTACCAGGGTGCATTAAATGCTAGACGAAGGCAAAGCCTCTCTTGTCTCTGGATGCCTGTTTTTCTTGCTTTTCTTGATGCAATCCACACGATTGCATACATCGGCATTCACAATGTATTGGTCATTCTATGAGAAAGTTAGGTTTGGCTCTTGCGAGATTCACAGAAAAATCTTGTAAAGGCCAACCCTGTGTGGATAATGACTATGTACTTGACTTCGTTAGTCTTGCTATTCCTGTTGAGGAACATCACCTGGGTTTGGTCCTCACTGATAGTTATTTACCACTACACGAATCTGAAGTACTTATTGTGGTGTTTGTCAGTTGAACTATTATGGCGCCTTCTGGTTTGGGAATGTCCCCTGTACACCTGAAAAACATCTTCGAAAGTTATTTGTCATTGTAGTCCTATATCCAGAAAGTGTAGACATACAAACTGTTATATTTCTTTGTTTCAAGTAGAAGCCACCGTAGCAGGATGTAGTTATACAATTCATTATTGTAAGACTGCCATATTTATAATATTCTAAAAACTTATGTTTTGCCTAAGGAGAAAGGATCATTAAAATATTCCTAGAAGTTATAAGATCCCTATTGAAAAATATGTTACTGGACCCGTATTTGTCCGAATAAATTATCAGACATATACGGCAGTCTACTTCTTTTTATAATACAAGACAGAAAAGTTAGAAAAACATAATGTAAACTGTACTTACAGATATGAACTTGGTCTCTGTATGTCATAAAATCCATTTGTGTTCGGCTTGAACCTAATATTTTAAAATTCTTCTTTAACTATAAAAAGTTTGTTATACGATCTTAATGCGTGCTGGAAGATATCTCGGAATGAAGCGAGACACTGAAAATGCATTGGGTCGGATTTAGTTCACTTGCAGTGGACGAGCCCTCGAACGACTTATTCGGACGATAGGTTAACTTTATTAATAATAGTAATTAAGCAAATCTAAAATCTGGTACTATATTCATATCTTCTACGTCATGAAACTTAAGTGTTACTTGGCCCCGACATTAAAAATATACTAGACAGATAGGTAATTAATGTGTACATAAGAACCAACAACAATTTTGTTGACTGTACGTGTGCTATTAAAATAGTCTCTAATATATTTTTATTCTTTTCAGGTTTTACTGGGATCTGTGTATGCTTCTGCTGTTAGTAGCGAACTTGATCATTTTACCAGTGGCAATAAGTTTTTTTAACGATGACCTGAGTACCCGCTGGATTGCCTTCAATTGTCTGTCCGACACCATATTTTTAATCGATATTGTTGTAAATTTTAGAACAGGTAAGGTACAAGATAATTCCATAAGTATTAGTAGGGAAATTCAAAATTATTGATAAATATTTTGTTGGTAGTTCTTCGACATTATTTAAAATACTCTTTACCTAAGTCATAAACAGGGTAAGGCACGGAAACCGAAACGGATCGAATACCTTCAAGACAGATTTTGTTTGTTAAAAGTTGTAAAAAAGAGTCGATTTTTATTCTAAGTTTTACTGTCGTGCCTCCAAGTGTCCTCCTCTTCCCTCAATCACTGTTACCAATACTAAGTGAAACACATCACTGAAAAGGAAATTATATATTGAACGACATATGATACTTTAAGGAACAAAAAATGTTCCCACCGAATTCGAAATTATAATACTTTTTTTGATATCTAACTTAAAACTTGAAATATATTGTCTGACTGTGCAACCGACAGTACTTTTAAATTCCAGAACCAAAGTATAAACAAACAATATATGCAATTCTCGCTTCTTGTTAGTCGAATCGCGTCTGCGAGTACAATTCGACTAGCGAAATAACATTATAAATACAAATGACACTCATAATGTTTCTTTAAATTTGGCCAGATCAATTTAAAAATAAATAATAATAAAAAATAATTTCACCGCTGATACTCAAAAGTATTACCTAGTCACTAGTACCTACCATACAAAATATAAATTATTCTCATTTTGTAAGAATTCTGGAGTTATTTGACGACAGTCGGTAATAATACGTTGACATAACTATTCTAAAGAGCCAAAATTTTCAAATAACGCTATAGAAAATAATCTAAGGAGATAAATCGGTAGATCGTTGGGTCATTCAATGAATCCTCTTCTCCCTGTCAAATATCTAGGAAATATTTCATACAAGTAACGACGAACCGTTGAAGCAGAATCTGGACGCCTCCTCTTGGAATATTAAATGATCCTCAAGGTATCAGTCGTTTTCTGTTACATATCTGTTACTATTGAATTAACGGTCTCTTCATGGAATTCCAAATACATGTCACCAGTGAACTTACCTCGCAAAAAATTTACCGGCAGTACTATCCCAAATTATTCCAGCCCAAATGTTTACCTTTTCGTGGTGTTGAATATGTACTTTATGAAATAGTGTTGGATTGGAGTCCGACCAGTGCCGACAGTAATGTGGATTAACAGGTAAAATGGGCATTGATCCGAAGGGTTGATCCGAGAAACCAAGGATGAATAGAAAATTAAAATCTTGTCTAGCACTTTCTCTCGTAATTTCTCAAAATTTTAAACGGCGATCAAAAGCATTTTGATTAAGTTTCCGAACCAAGTGAAATTCATAAGGATGGAACATCTCAGCTTTCCAAACCCGCCCAACGGTACGTTCACTGATTCCCAATTAATAATTCTGCAAACTTATTTATACTAAGAGTTGTAACTTCTATAACCCTTCCTTAAACCGTTCTATCTACATCTTCGTTTCTTACTGGATTTTCAATGTTTTTTTTTCTTTGTATAGATCCTCGTTGTTGGAAATTCCAACTTAGTTCCAAAACAAACAAAACTGCCATTACGGTATTCGATCTGTTTCATTTTCGGTATGGTACCATATATCTCATTGGATGAGTCTAATTAAATTATAAAGTCAAAAAGCACCACCGTTTTGGAAATTTGCGAAATTAGAATTTTGTTTTACTTTTGCACGTGACTACAAATCTTGAACTCATTAGGGCACAAATTTAGCGTTTTCTATAAATTAATCTATTCGTACCATCTTCATTTGAGAAAAAGGACCTCCTTATAAAAATTATATTGTTTAAATAAATTATTTGTGCAGTGTGACACATGTCAGGGTAGAATTAAGCACTTTTTATTTCTAATGGAGTTTCTAAAATGACTAAACATTTACTAAAAGTTTTTCCTTGTGTAAAACTATTTTAAATGACATGACGAAATAACAGGCGGATTTACTCAAATCCTCTGGTAAAGAAACATCACATGGGTAGTCTTAAGAAATGTAATGTGTTGATCCAAAGTATATCAGATTCCACTTGCTTTGGCCTTCATAGTCTTAGGAAAACGTTCAAAACTATATATCCGAAAGCCGTAATCAGCGCCCCCAATGTAAAGGATATTCATAGGGGCGATATAAATTATCTGACTCAATAGTATCCCAAAGGTATTTAAAAAACATTGAGCGTATCGACATACAAATTGAGATCAGGAAAATAATAGGCAGAACCCAAGATAATAAAACACGCCCATAGAATGAAATAATGAGAAACGAATATGTAGGGGAGGCTATATCACATGATAGCCTGTAGTTAAATATAATATATACACAGTTATATGTATATATATATATATATATATATATATATATATATATATATATATATCATCTTATATCTATTCAGGTGTGTACAAATCTATATTAATATACACATAGGAATTGATAACTGATCCTTCCTGAAATTTTCAATAACTAAATATTCACATTACCAATCCAAAGGTAAACTATTGTCCATTTTTGCGAAGTAGAGAATAAACCTGGACAAAAATACACATAATTGAAATCGCCGTCTGTTTACTAAATTTGTACGATTAATTGAAGGTCATTTATTCATAGTAAACAAATCGGTTGCCTGTGATGAACTTGCACATACTGATTATTATGTGACCGTTACACTAAACCAATTTAGCTACAATTCTTGGAAGAACACTTTTATCCAAGATACTTGTTGTGGTTTGAAGATTAATTTATCAATTGTTGCATAATATATTACTGAGTAGTGAGAGTAATAATTAATTCGTGGAAAATAATCAGTCATATTTATTGATCTTGGTGTTTCCAATGTTAAAAATAATCTCCAAAAAAACTTCGAATAAATATCATCAACCTAATCAAATCAGGCCGAATGACCTGTGCTTCATTAACAGTTTATCTTTTCTTAGCCGTTTGACGCTTTTGTGTACTTACCCGTGTTTGCTATTTATACGACTAGAGAAAAAAAATCTTGTTCAATGATAGCTTAAAATTAAATTACATTGGAATTCTGATAGTTTAGGTACATTTCCAAAAGTGTCAGCAATAATCTTCCCAAATACAATAATGGTTATCCTGTCACAAAATCATTTTTGTCCGATAATTTATACTTTTCTATCCCATACTTCTTCTAAGCTCACCAGCAGCTTTAAGAGAAAGTGTGTATTTTTAACGGTTTTATTTAGCTTGCCCTGTTTATTTACTAGAAATTAAATATTTCACCTCCTTCCTGTTGACGGACTGATCTGATATTTGGCGCATACATGTAGTTTTGATAACACTACAATTTAATACATTTTTTTATCATTGTAAATCCAAGATGGCCCCCACTATAAAATGGCCAA
Organism: Octodonta nipae; assembly: GCA_034190945.1. Classification (NCBI taxonomy): domain Eukaryota; kingdom Metazoa; phylum Arthropoda; class Insecta; order Coleoptera; family Chrysomelidae; genus Octodonta; species Octodonta nipae. The sequence goes on along the minus strand of CM067217.1, from coordinate 40,018,508 downwards.
TTATATATTCTTTCACAACTGACTCAATATGGGTATCAAACAAAAGGGCTACAATAAAAGAATAAAATTCACTAAAAAAAAACAAAATCCAATATGGTCGCCAACAAAATGGCGGATTCAATATATATTTTTGCACACCTCTTCAATATGGGTATCAAATGAAAGAGTTAGAGTAGAAGAATAAAGTTCGCTATGGAAAAAAAAAAAGAAAATCCAATATTGCCGCCAACAAAATGGCAGATTATATATATATATTTTTCACACCTCTTCATTATTATTATTAATGCCCTAGATTGATGTGGACAAATGGTGTGATGAGTGGTATCTAGGACCTACCGAATTATTTTTTAGTACATAATTAACATCAATATTGTCTTAAGTTTAAATAAAACAGTTTAACTTAATTTTTTTTACTTAATTTATTCTCTTTAAATTAAAATTCATTGCATATTATATCGTATATTTAGATCTTTTGAAAGTGTAATGTTGCAATGTTCCAAATATTTCAAAATAAATAAGCTCGCATAAGAGGCCCAGTAATTTTAATACTCAGATGAACCATCTGAGGCGACAAAAATCCTTAAAAATTTGTCATTTGAACGCAGAAGGCTTGTCAAAAACCAAATTTGACAACTTGCGTTGATTCCTGCAGGAAAAAATGACTTGCAAGGGACGCAGGTCCAGAATGCCGAAAAAGATGTAAACAAAATCTTTTGAAATAACTTGATGAAAAAACAAACAAACAGAAAGAGTGTGTGTAGAACATAAACTTCACTCAATGTAATAAAAAGACATGGAAACTTGTAGGTAGACCGACCGGTAAGAGAGAAGGAACGGTATATAGGGCTACAATCTGTGCCAACGACATAGCAAATATAGAGAACTACAAGGGCCAAAACAAGATTGAAGTAAAGAAAGCCCTGCGATATATTATGACTTAAAGTGGGTCCCAGTCAAATCACTGGCCCTTCCAGAAGTCCAAGATGTCGATCTTACAGTATAGAGTGTCAAGTCTAGCAAGGCTGTCCAGAGACTTTCGCCAGAACTTCTCCACATACCTGTCACGCTAAAATAGTAGTCATACTTAAACCTGGGAAAACAGATGAGAGTGACTCACACTACCGATCCATATCCCTACTTTGTGTTCCGTTTTAAGTTTATAGAACGAATCCTGGACATTTTTATGACTAAGTCCATGCACTAAAGTCATACCTCGAATATGGGTGTGATAAACAACGGAAAACTGGTGAAATGCCTCTAACTTGGTGTGAAAGCATGGGCTGGTGTTCATGCTTTCTAAAGCTCTCTCGCCCACTAAGCTGGCTAACTCATTTGGAAATAGAAATAAATAAACATCTCATAATGAATAACTGCCTAGAGATCGGTTCTTGCTCCAATTCTTGCCAACATATATGAAGACGACACGGCCTTCCTAACACAAGCTAAACAATAAAAAGGTTCTCCTCTTGGTCACCTAATCCGGGAAACAGTGTAGAAGAGTCGTTCAAGCAGGAGAAAAAGAAAGATATTATTTATTTTCAAAAATACATCACAGACCAATTGTGCCTCGTTTCTCATATAAGGATGACCACATATTGTCAATGTAAAAGCTTTTTATTTAACAATTTAACCACATTATGTTGCAATTGTACTTGGTTTGTACCAAATTAAGTCATCAATTTTTTTATGCCAGGGAGCTTTTTGTAAAACAACATTAAATATTAAAAAGGGATAGCAGACAAACATATTTTTTTCTCAATTGTTTCTTTTGTACCAAATTATACAAACTGAAGCACCTACACTGCATCATAGCATATTAGTCGCATTTTTATTAAGTTTTCCATATGCGTGTGTTTTCACCGACCAAAATGAGAGCTTTTTTCCAAATTTGGATACTGTTATAGTATAAATTACTAATATTAGGTACATATAAATGCCTGGAAATGGTTTTAACTTTAATTTTGTATTGTTTACTAACATATGTGTGTATTACAAATATTGCAGCTATTGTTTGTTTGCAGGTATAATGCAGCAAGATAACGCGGAACAAGTTATTCTAGATCCGAAACTGATAGCTAAGCACTATCTGAGGACGTGGTTTTTCCTCGATCTAATTTCGTCCATACCCCTAGATTATATATTTTTAATATTTAACCAAGTAAGTAGTGTCCGATATTATTTATTACTCACAGAACACAGAATATTTCATTATGTACCTTTATTACATTTTTGTATGTTGATCACATGACATTTGACCCGCCATTTTCAAACGTATAAAAATCAATGAAAAATCACATATCGCTTTATATAAGATTTTATTCAAATGCAGTTTTAACATAGTAAACATTTTAACATTAATTAAAATATTGCTAAGTACCTCACCTAAACACTGTGTCTATGTCGATTATCAAGTCAACTGATCGGACACAAATAGTACGCAATCTGGTATCCTAAAATGAGAGTCAAGAAGGAAATTCAAGGAGATGAACAGTAATTTGAACAGCAGAATTTATTCAAATTATTAGAAGAGAAACAGGAAAATGTATCTGCAGGCATACAAGACCAACAAGAAATCTTAGAGCGTAAGCGACAAAAACTAAAAAATTGAGGACCTATTGCAAATTATGTGGAATGCTAGCCAAATAACTGACAGTAAGATAAATAAAAATTTGATATAGAAAATTAAATATGGAATACAGTTTGTGAAACAATATCGAACATAAATTTGATAATGTTGAGACGACAATATATCAACTGGAATAAGTAAAATTGAAATATCGAAACAAAAATCAACCGCATTAAGGACTGTGGGATAAAATTAGAAAGGTCGGAAAAAACATAGTGGAAGAAAATCGACCGTTCATACAGATACAGTAATAAACAAAATGTTCTGTTGTAAAATCACTACTGTTGATGGTAAATCAAGATACAAATTGAGGCCATAACCACAGTCAATAGATGGGATATTAAGAAAAAAAGCCGCATCGTTAGTAATTTCGTTGAAAGGCGCAGCACTAAAATCTATTTTGCCAGAAAGTTTCACAAAAGTTGTAAGGTTTCATGTGTTCCACCAAATAAGTAATGGGAACATGATATTACTTCTGGTATTAACAGAAAATGATCTTCTCCAGTCGGAAGTTTTTAAGGAAATACCCAATTTTTACAATGCATTTCGTTCAAAATATGGATCAAGTCGAAAAACTGGCAAGAACAAAAAGTGTTTAGTTTTTGAATTTAATTGTCCATTTAAAACCCTAACAGTTTTATGAGAAAATAATAGATTCCATTCGATATATTTCCATGTCTCAAAATAAATAGATAAATATGGATTGAATCGAAAAACTAACAAGGACAAAAAGTGATTGCTTTTCAACTTTCAATCAAAGCCCACTGCAAACATTGGGTACTCTATTTAAAACTTCCGGACTTTTTTATTTAAAAACTTTTTTCGAAATAATGGAATCCAGTCAAAATATTAACCTTGTCTCAAGATAAATACGCACCTGGTATAATATGTATAAGTCAGAGGGGTATATTGTGTAGCTTATATTGTATATCGAAACACGTGTCGTAAATGTGTAAATCTTGAAGGGTTGTTGTTTTATGAGCGATAGTGTTATATTTTAATGATTTTTTGGGAATAACACCACAAATGCTGAAAACTATGTATATTTCAAATAATCTAAACGTTTCAGGGTCTATATCAGACCCAGTTTTCAAATGGCAATAAGAAATTAACGCAACTGAAGGAATTAAAAAATGCCAACTTTTTAATTTTTAATTTCTTTATTCAGTTGTGTTAGTTTTTTATTGCCATTGAAAACGGGGTCTGATTTAGGCACTGAAACGTTTGGAGTATTTGAAATGTACAGACTTCCCACCAATTTATTGTGTTACTCCTAAGAAATCATGAAAGTATAAAATCGAAGTGTCTTTTCATTCTTGTGTTTTGCGATCAATGTTAGGAGCTCATTCATTGTCAAGCCCAGGGTTTGGTGTCCATCCGGTTTCCTGTTAACTAGGTCACTTTTTCGAATGTTCCAGGTTGTTTAATTCTCAATCTAAAGTTGCTGTAGAACATATAACAACTATATTCAAAGAAAAATCAATGCGAATTTTCTAATTTATATTAGCAATGAATAGGTTGGTCGCTAATTATGTGAACTGACAAAAACTACCGTCTTTGTTGGTTTAGATAATTAATCACTAACAGGTTATTTCAATTATAAATAACTCAGCCTAACGAAAAAAAAAACATTACAAATTTCTTAAACAAACAGTGCAGTTTTGTCTTATTAGATAATGAGACATCAATCTATAAACAACACTGACGGCGCACTATGAGTCATAAGGCCTATTTCTAACATATTCGTAATAACTAGGCAACCTCACATAACCTAATATCTACGCAAAAAACAGAAAGGTATATATTTGCCAATATTGATTTATATTGAAGATTCATTGACGCCGATTAAGGAACAATTATTCTCAAAGCCATCATCTCCTATTGTAGGAGTGGAAATGAGTGATGAAGGAGTGCAAGTTTTCATAAAGGATTTTGTTCTTTCTTATGTTGGCGGTACCTATATCTCCAAAAAAATTGACAGTAAAAAATCGTCAAAAATACTACAAATGGTTTTCATGGATGCTTAACACCACTCCAAAAAACATTTCTCTCATTCTGCCTCGCAGCGGGGAATATATACTGTTAGTATTCCCCACTCCAAATGTAGAAACTAGGAATGTGGGTGTCTAAATATAAAAAAATCTATAAATGAATTCTGTTGTGAACTTTCGGATGATTTTTTACTTGGCAGTTAAATTTTTGGAGCACACACAAATATTTCCTTTTCGTATTTAGAAGAAAGTATGTATTTACGGTTTTTTAATTACAATCGATCTTTTGCTCCCCACAGGAACTTAAAACTTCAAAGAGAAACAAAAACACCAACTTTTTGATCGATTGTAGTTTATTGACAAATAGTTTTATTATCATATACTTTGTACTCTTTACAATACCTTATAAGGTTACTAATTATTAAAAGTAAATAACAAATAAATTTATTGTAAAATGCTCCTACATTGTGTTACCAGTTACAATCTCAATTTTCAGAACCAACAAATGATAACGAAATGTTAGATAGCAATTACACACCTCTATAACTTTAGGCGGCATTGCTTCAATTATACTTTGCAGTTCATCCCATTCTAGATTTTTAATTAGTTGGGTAGAACTGATGTCATTACTTTCTACCTGTCTATTAAATCAATATAATCATCTGCATGTAAATTCAGTTTCTCTATTATAAAATGACGACTTTCTTCTGGATTTTTCTCTCTTCGTATTTAAAATCGCCATATGGTAATTTCTCTATATGTGTATGAGGCTTAATTAGCATATACTCACTGACAAAGAAATTACAACACCCAGAAGCAGAATCTAGATTCATCAGACGAAATGACAATCAGATGTAGCACAATATTGGGTTCATAATGCTGCAGTCCTAAAGACCACATACGGCGGTATACCATTCAGACACTTACAAGATGACCTTGATCTTCTAGCCATAATTCTTAAATGTCGATCTTGAACTTCAGTCTTTCCCTCCGACGACAGGTGCCTCCTCTTTTCCGAATTTGGGTATTACACCACGCTTGGTAACATCTCATAACAGTGTTGGATTTCTGTTCGTGCGGTTAGAGATTTCTCGAAATGAAAAACCAGCCTCCCGTAAACCAATAATTCGACCTCTCTCAAATTCACTTAGCAGGCGATACATTCGGCGTAAACTTACTCTAGGCATTTTAAAATTACTAAACTTCGAATTTGGATCCCATCAAACAGTCTGTTTTTGTTAAATTTAAAAAACGCAAAAACGACTACAATAAATAAAAGTTTTACCAAACTTTACCAAATTGTAATCATTTAATACTCACTTTAGCAAAACAATATTAATTTTAAACACCTTCTTCTGGGTGTTACGATTTCTTTGTCAGTGAGTATATTAACAAGTTTTCTGTTTGTGCGAAAAATTCATTGGGTTGTATTAACAATTGATCGCAGGGCGACCTTTAAATATTTTGACAGCTGAATTATTTGCCAAACATCAATATACAGAATATTACCAGTCGATATTGCAAGTCTAATTTTGTAAAGTTTGTTGGTTCTTAATGCGTAAAACTCTACTTCTGGTAATTTACAATCTTTACATTTTATGAATAACTGCCTATATTTCACAATGAATTATAAACTTGTCCAATGGGCCAAAAAGCGCATTAGGATCCGTTCGTTGGCCATCAATATTGTGAGAAAGAGGTGTCAAAAATAGTTAATTTGCATAAAGCTGATAGATGAATCGTTGTAACAGACGTCCTAACTTCAAATTAAGTAATGACCCCTTTTATTGATACCGCTTTGTCTACCGTACCATCCTACTGCTAGTACCGCTGACAAGTCCTAGTCATTGTCTCAAAAAACAACTAGGCTTGAAAATAAACCTTTTGCTGATGCTCAAAAAAATACAGAACTAGGTCACGCACAAATATCACTATGTGTCTGTAAAAATCAACGAGAGTAAATTAACAAGAATTTTATTATTATATTTGTCAATAAAGAGAATTAATATGACAGTCGCCTACTAGAAAAATAAATAAGAGAATGATTGTTTGAAGCTGTACATCATGAAATCATTTTTTTAATCAAATCTGGGCAAAAAACACATCCTTTATGAATATTCCCAAATAATAAATTCCAAAAAAATATATTTTAATTTTACATTACTCATATTGTGTTAGAGAAGGTAAATGTAAAGCATACCACAAATTAATATTCACATAATTTATTAATCGGTTAAAGAATATCATATATTTAAGGAAAATCTGATATTAAAATATAAATATATAAAATGGTTTAATATATTAAGGACACTCAACATAAATATATTTATTTTCTATTGTTAATGCTCCAATTATTTATATGTATAACAAAAACAAATGCCTTTCAAATACATTATTCCAAAAAAAATTGAATCAGTTTGTTTACAAATACCTGTTTGCTGGCGATAACCATATGTTGAGTGTTATTGAATTTCGGTACAGTATTATCTTTGTAAGCTGATGACTTCTAGTAACAGTATTAATCAAAACAAAAAATAAAATAATAAAATTTCGACCATTAAGCACTTCAATTTTGCCTCGTAAATACCCAAATGATTTAATGCCTTTGTTTGGTATGCAGTGAACCATTTTCAACAAGTGAAAATATAAACGGTATTTAAGTATACAGCAGTTTTAGATAAATTTTCATGATATTTAAGAGCAATCAATTTTCTCTGTATAGATACAACTTTTCAATATACAGACAGGGGGGGGGCAATCAAAATGAAACCATATCGATATTTTTTATACCCTCCGTTTAAAAAGAAATGGCTGGGACTTGTCGATTCTTATATCATGGAGGAAAGATTTTACGTATTTCATCAATCTTGTCATTTCAGCTTCCCCAAGGAGGTCAACCCGAACCCCCAAATCTTAAGTTGTCTAGGGTCGAGTGGTACCTTAGTTTAAAGGTACCTGATCACAATCTCTGTTCATCGGATCTTAATTATGCAAATTTAATGAAGCCATTTTTGAGTAGTACTTGAGGGAAGTACAATGGGGAAAATGTTAATACCCGTTAATTTGTTTCTTACAGAAGAATTTTTTCCTACATGTATTTCAGTTCTATCACTTCGACCCCCAGCCAGTGTCGTGTCAGGTACAAGTCACGTAGACAAAGCTATTAAAAAAAATAAAGAAATTGTTGAGGAGGTCTTTGATTATTTTGCCTGCAAAAAAGTAAATTCTAATTTTAGGAAACAGTAATAATTTGTCTTTTTGCAATCAGTCAATCTTTAAGTTATTTTTCTGCTGTGCAATTTTTATAAATATTGTAGGTTTTTATCTTCCTTAGGAGTAACGGCCGAGTATTAATATTGCATTCATTCCAGTAAGTATCCCGCTGAGTTTTGTCTGATACTACCTAAACCTTATTTCCATATAGAATGGATTATTTTACTGCAAAAAGAGCATTGCTGATTGAAGTGTATTATGAAAATTCTAGATGTTAATTTTACAGCACAAATATTTCACGAAATGAATTCAGATAAACATGTTCACTGAAAACACATAACTAAGCCCATCGCAAAGTTTAGGGAGACAGGATAGGTGAGAAACTGCAAAACAATCGCTCCAAAGGAAGGATAGTGGGAAACGAAGCAGTCGAAGTTGTTTGGACCACGTCAATTTTGACCCTAAATTAAGCACCATGCAACGACGTTAGTGTGTGGCATAGCTTGCACGTCTATTAGCAGAATTTTAAAGACACATGGTTGGGATTTTGCGAAATTATGACAATCCGAATTTAGTGTTCAACAATTGTTTTTCCGATCAGGGTTCGTTTTTTCTAAATAAGGCTGCTAATCGCCACAATTGGGGATATTGGTCTGACGAAAATCAGCATCTATTCAAACTCAACATACTGGTCATTTTCCTCTCCCATTGAATTTTACTAAATGTATCTGCAATTATTAGAACACGCTATCGATCCTGCATTGACAGAACTGCTTGAAAATAATAACAATTATAATTTAACTTTAACAACATGGTGCACCTCCTTATTATATCCTTACTATTCGTGAAAATGTAAATAAGACGTATCCTGGTACATGGATCGGTTAAAGAGAGCCAATAGAGGTCTGCAAGACCACCCAAGTTTTTTTATGTGGTTACTTAAAAAGTAACAGTAATAGTCAAAAGCTGAATTTGAACAAAATTTCTATTATTGTATGAATACAAAAAAAAAATACTTTGTGTTTCAGATCTTATTTTTTAAACCTAAATCATACCATAAAGCTAATTTAAAAACTTTCACTAGATAAATTTAACGTAAAAACTATACAAACGTTTAATGGATGTTGAGTTATTAACTATCTAGTTAATTTGTAAAAAATGTTGGGCCAGGAAAAGTGATTTTGATGATCTTTGAATTGTAGTATCAGTTGACATTTCATCTCATTTAAGCGTTGCAGCCAAGGTTAAAAATAAGGGAAACTTTAAAATAAGGTACTACTCGAGCCATGTTACCATTAAAGATTTTGGGGGATATTAAATTCGACGGCTCCGAGCAGTATACCAAATATCGGCCATGTCTCTTTTTGATTGGCCCTCCATGTATGTTCTTAATTTGGTTAAACCAGATTTTTTGCAGAAAACCATACTGCCAATTTATCCAATCCAATATTTCCTTTCATTTCATTAGCTTTCTTAATATTAAGATACTGTCCATTTCCAATCTTATAGGGGAAAAATCCTGGCATAATTTTCTAATGGCTTGATAATTATACATATGCCTCTCAAAAAAAATTGAACCATTTTATATTTAATGAAGGCTATATTTTCACAAAGCCATCTGGTGTGCAAAACTGCCGCTATATAATGAATGTTCGTATGAAATTCAAATGCCCCCAAGACCATGTTATTTATGCTCCCCCAATTAATTTTGCAAAATTTCCTTTCTGAAGTTCCCTGATGTTTGTGTTTCATCTCTAATTGCATGTTTACTCCAAAGCTTTAATCCCCAATTGCCTTGTACGAGTTTCATCTACTAAATATGTTATTAGGATTAGTTCCTGTATCTCCAAACTATACTGTCCTTTAGATAAAATTTGTTTTTACTAATATCTTTTGTGATGTACTTTTTATTTTAATATTAGAGAATATGTAGGTATAGCATAATATCCTAGCTACTCCAAATTTGCCACTTGATAAGCAAAGATACTGTTTTGTTTTGAAATATGTGTAATTTTGATCAAATCCTTTATAGAAGAATATTTTTTTATGTATGTAACATCTTAAATGAAATTAATTAAGGACAATTATCATTAAAAAACGGAAATAAATATTCTTTAATTTAGGCTTCTTAATTCAACCATAGGGTTTATGTAAAATGAGAAAAAAAATCAGTGTTACATGAGACATGAGAATATACCACATGCTTTTTTCGTAATAAAATTTGGAGCAATATTTTCCGAAAGCAATAGGCCTTTCTATCGGAAAATTTCACAAATTTTGAAGAAAACACTATCGATTTCACTATATGAAATACAAACAAGTGATCTGATGCTTTTTATGTGTTATTAGCATAGAACATGGAATATACCATTACTTTTTGAGTTATTACAAAATATATTTCTTTAAAAATTTGCATTACAGAACACTTAAATATAGGTAAAATGTTCTAGTACCTTAGTCGATTATACAGGATGTTTAAAGATCCAGTAATCGTAATTCATCGATAAAAGAATTAACAGTTTGATTCTCAAAAGTTTTTGTCTCTTCTAGGCCTTAAAAATAATTCGAATAATCCTCAAAATTAGACCAGTGAATTTTAATTTATAAAATCTCCCGTTAATTTTTCATTTGCTTTAAAGTTTATATTTAAAATGTATAGGACTAGCAATAAAAGTTTAGTAAATTAATTACCTAATTTGATGAAGATGAAAGTTTTGGATAGCCCAACATTACAATTTTTTTATTCTCGACATAAAATTGTTAAAATAATAATACAATTCTATGTCTAAAATAAATTTATTGATTATAATTAGTTAATTTTCTTAATTAAGAATTTCAGTTATTATACATCTTTACTTAAAATATCCTACTTATTTAACAAACCAAATAAAGTTTATAACACCCAAATTAATAAAATAAAATGAACATTAGGTATATACATTTTTTTGGAATCTGAGAAAAATTGCCAAAATTGATATTTTATTTTAAAATAATACATATATTCCATAAAATTAGCAACTGCATCAAAAATAGCCGTTAGAAATTTATTTTCCTGCTGTGCTACTTAAGAGATGTGCATACCTAACAAAATGTTAACTAGAATAGTGCTATAAGATGAACTTTTTTCGCTACAGTGATCATTATTTTGCGGGTGCTATATTAATATGTAAACATAGTTTTTTTATATTTTAAAATTCGTCAAGTAATATTTAACTTTTGCCAATATTTTTAATATAAAAAATTTGCAATAAAATCGTTAATATTTTGTAGATAAAAAATAGTGCCAGAATATTTATAATCATATTTTTGGATATTTCATTTCTAAGTAGAATAGAGATAAGGATGTGTTAAATCATGTAGTTATCACCAAACTCCACTCATGCTATTAAGGTGCCTAGAAATTCCTTTGAATTTGTTTTTTTGTATTTTTCATTTGCAGCCGATGATAATTTTAAGAAAGTAACATTTGCTCTTTTGAGAGAAAAATTGTCAAGTGCTCTTATAATTTTTTTGTTTAGGACTAGGATTTGTACATTCTCCTATTCACTTACTGACATTCTTTGAAGCAGATTGACTAAATAACGTTTTTAGTGCATTTATGAAGTTTGCACTTATTTTTAATAATTTCTATTAATGCCGTTTTCACCTGTTCCGTTATCTTCTTTCAAATTCTTCAGTGCTTGCACAACTTCCCCTTCATTTATCTCCGGAATATCTTCTGATCTCTGGTTTAGTATTTTTAGGATCATGGTGTGGGGTTTGTTTTTGTTAGGTCTGAATGCAATTTTGTATGGAAAGTTGTAACAGTTGTTATTATTTAATTTTTGTTCTTTACCATGTCACCATCTTTAGTATTGTTAATTTTAGAATTTGATTTCTATTTTTCTATGATACTATCGTTGTGTGCCTCATATGTTATCTTTAGTTTGCTTTCCGCCAATCTTTTCAGTTGCTTTACTTATGCTTTAAAATTTTCCTTACTTACGATTAAATCTAACAGAACAGCGGCACGCTCTCGTTTTTTATGCCCACTGTCACATTATCGTTTAGTCTTAGGTTATTTATTTCATGTTTCTTTCTTTCATTGTGCGTATTTTCACTTTGGTTGACTTACCCATGTTCTTTTTTTAATCTTTTAGTAACCGAAGTCATCGTTCATAAATTTTTGTAGTGAAGGAATTCGATTAATCCATTTACCCTTTCCTTCCTTACTTCGAATCCATGTTATCGTATGGCAAATAACCTTCATCTATTTGGCTTCCAATTTTGCCACAAAAATCACCTATATATAGCGTAAAACTGTTCTTACCCTTCTGTAAAGCAATGGACTTGGGCGGACCCAGCTTTTGGTTTAAAGAAGAGTAAGTTTAAAAAAAATCCTAGAAGGGTGCAAATCAGAAAAAAAATTGTCCTGGTCCAGGAGGGCAAGTTAGCAAATTTATGGGAAGATTTAATGGCTCACGACAGGTTTTTCAGGGGGAAGGGGCAGCAGCCCTCTCTGCCCCCTCCCCTCGGTACGCTCATGGCAATGGAATATCATCACAGAAGCATTCGAGCTTATGCTCAAAGTAATCAATTCTTGGGGCGAAAAGAGTACATTGAGCTGAGAAATTATGTATATAACTGGCATGTTACTTTTCTTGCTCAACGTATATTTTGCGAACTATTATCCTAATCACTTCTAGCAGTTTCTTCTCCTTGATAATAAATTCCTCCTAATATTGCACAGGTGAATATTTTTTTCATTTTGAAGATAGTTGGATGGAGAATAATGGACCTCATCGACGGCCCCCTCGTTCACCCGATATCACTCCTTAGCTTTTTTATTTGGGGTCGAATAATAAATATTGTCAGTGCTGTACCGCTAACAACAAAGGTAGATTGCCAGAAAATGATTTTCTTCAGAAAAGCCTACTAATAATTCATATATCTCTAATACCTATACGGACATTTTAATTTTTCCAAGTGTATATAAAAACTGTTTCAGTTAGTCTTGTAAGCATAAACTTCTACTTTTTGGTCTAGATTCCAATGGTTTTGAGGAAAACTGGAGTTGCCATTTGAAAAAAAAAAGTTATACGATTTTCGGATTCAGTACCAATCTCTGAGATCTCCGTTTTTTTAACGGTTTTCAAAGATTTAGGAAGCTTTAAGTTTTATTCTGGCAAATTCTGGTAATTTTTGATCTGGCCCTATTTGCTTCCACAAAAATAATATTTTGTGAAGAGCTGGATCTGTCAAAATTTTCAAAAAGTTGAAATAACTTTTAACCGGACCCATTCAGACACATGATGTTTCCAATAAAGTTATCTTAAAATTTATCATAGATTCTAAAAATGCTACAAAAAACAGGATTTTAAAAAAACAAAGTGTGGTAAAACCGGAAGTCGTAGACAATTGAAAATATTGTAACAAAAACCGACTCCTCTAAAGCCCCCTAAATACTAATTTTCACATTAATACTCCCAGTAGTTCCTCATATACATATCCACTCAGCTCTTCGTGGTATACTCTGACTATAAATATAAAATTAACCATAACTTGAAAACTATCAGTCATCGGACTTTGCGGCCATGAAGACATTTGTTCATTTTGTTGAGATCTACAAAATATCAAAATTTTAGTCAAATCCACTGGGGGCCACTTTCCATAAGGAATGTGCGGGGTCCTTTGTCAAAGAGTCTTGACCAGAAGTGTGTGTGAGAGTATGGTCTAGGCATTGTTAGGAGAAAACCTTGCTCAAATAGTCAATATAACACTCCTGAAATAGATCTGTTTTCTACCGTGATCGTGGAAGAATACCACGAAATATCGTTAATTTCACTGAAAAACAAGTATATGGTTCTCAACAAATTAACTCATCACTCGCAGTTTCATTGGTAATAAGTAATTGGTAGACTGGCTATACTGTGGACTTTATACTAATTGGTACATAGAAACCGCTTGTTTTGACAAATAAGTAACTGAAAGTTAACGCTATGCCATTGTAATTTAATGTATTATACTGTATACTATTATGGAATTAGTCAGAACCATGCAATTACCTGTGTGCCTTAAACTTCTGTTCCAGGATTTCGGCGACAGTTTTCAAATTTTACACGCAGGACGCGCGCTGCGTATCCTGCGTTTGGCAAAGCTACTCTCTTTGGTCCGATTGCTTCGATTATCGAGACTTGTCAGATATGTCAGTCAATGGGAGGAGGTGTATGTAAGTAAAACTTCCTTACTGTTTTGTGTAGACTTAATATTTTGTATTTTGTGCTTGTTCGCCTTGTGGGAAAAAAGAATTATTATAAAGAACTTTGATTGGAAACAGAAGAAATGAACTTTTCAAAATTTGTATACAGATTTAATTCGAAACCTCCTAAGTATGAAAAATCATACAAATAGTTGCTAGTTTCATCTACAAAACATGGGCCTCTTGTAAAGTAACTGAATTATTTTTTTTGATTTAGTATCCCCTAAATTATATCTGCCCTAAATCAATTTAATTAATCCATATTTTTTTTTAAATATGTGGATAGGGTAATCCACTTGCCCTATTCCATTGTTCAGGATTTAGTAGGGTAAACGTGGAGGAGGTGCCGCAGATTTTGAGAACTCTCAATCACTCTTGACCTTATTTAAATTAAATTAAAATAAAACAGCAGATGTGTTTTAAAACATATTATTAACAAATAGAATGATTAGGATAAATATAAATGGAAAAATAAATAATTTTCTGTTTTATATATTCGGTCGTTTCTCCCAGGTGGCGTAGGTGAGTCGCCGCTTAAAAGATGGGAGAGTAGGCTTCTGGAATATAACGATAAATTATCTTTTTTTACGTTGACCAGTTTTTAATAAATGTTTTCCGCATAGGTTGCAAGTATTGGCAGATATTGTGCAGGTCTTATGTAGCCAACGATCACATCTAGTGCATTGAATCCAGCCTAATTTTGAAGTGGTCGTTTCGTAACTTTCTAGACAATCAGTGCTGATCAATTTTCATTTATATCGCTAATCTCACTGTTCCTGAATTAAGCGAAAGGCTGTATTCAGGTTTTCCTGACTCCAGGTTGCTCTATTGCCCCTTCTCATATAAATATTTTCGAAGCATATTTATCTGGAAAAAATAGAAAATACATGCGTTAGCTCTACCATATTTCATTGCGATATCTCCCTCTAATACATGAGAGAGATGCCGCACTGAATGTATTTTTAAGGCCTGCGACCACAGCAGACTAAACCTGCTTAGATATAACCTCTTTTACCCCATAACTATCGTTTATACAAATTTAAATTTAATATTCACTCTTAATTCTCTTAAATCGGATTTATTCATCCATTGTAATATATTTGTTACTTACCTAGGCACAATTTTAGGAATCACTTTAAGTAACTTTTAATGTTAAAGTTTAATATGCCGTTAGGTGATATATTTTTCAAGCATCACAGACAAATGAAATTGTTCGTTTAGGGTAAACACTGTTGCCAGCTCAGCGGCCCGTCATCTCTCCCACTGCACCATCTTCCCCACATTTACCCTAAGCAGACGTCATCAACTAAAAACCAAAATTATTATTATTGGATAATTGTGTTGACAATATAACCAAATACAATGTTTAATTTATAAAATGTTTTTGATATAATAAAGGTCCTTTACCTCAACCTGGATAAAATGCTAGGTAGTTAAGTACTTATACGTGCATGCATGAAAGGTTGTGAAATTATCAGTATCAGATTACAGGGCAAAAAGTGGTACAGATAAGATAAGCATCCAATCGAACATAACGAAAGGGAAAAACTAAATCGAGATATAAGAAATAAATCCTTGAGAAATAAAAGCAACTTTACAAGGTTCTAACAAACATCAATAACTATGGAGACTATAAACAAATTTATTTTGAAAATTCTAGGGCAATGGTAATATAAATAACATTAAATTTCGAAGTAATTCGCAAATGATAACGGAATTAATTGAAAAAGAAATTACGAACGTATTAATTAATTAATTAATTAATTCGGAACATATTGATTGAATTGAACAAGTTTACAAAATTATTATCCTGTATATCGTAATTAAGCAAAATATAACTAAAAAGTTTATATTAAATTTGTAGAACTTACAGAATTTTGATAAAAATATCTCGAAATTTTATATCAATATTCAAGTACTACATTTATTAATATATGTATATCTAAATTATATCAATTGCTTACAGTATACCTGAATCAGTGTTCGAAAAAATAATTGGATAACTAAGTAAACGTACCCATATTTACGCATTATAATCTAGAAATTGTTGCCAATATGAGCTGACATATGTTCACGTTTAATTAATGGAGGTATGATAATATTTTTATCCAATAGCCACTTATTCACACATACAATCAATAATCAAATATTTCTTCTATTTCCGTTCAAATTTCATTTTATTTCAGTACGGTTTTATAAATATTTTAATAATCGTTTACAAACATTATATAAATAAACCATGTTATTAAT
Source organism: Octodonta nipae (assembly GCA_034190945.1). NCBI lineage: Eukaryota > Metazoa > Arthropoda > Insecta > Coleoptera > Chrysomelidae > Octodonta > Octodonta nipae. The sequence goes on along the minus strand of CM067217.1, from coordinate 40,002,190 downwards.
TAAATAATTAAAACGAGGACAATTGTCGAATTTGAAATGCCATTCTTGAATATTTCGACAATGTCCTCAAATTTTTAATGATAAACCTAAACGGAAAACGAAATGTAGAGATTGAAAATTCAACCTAAAAATACGTTGTGAGCTTCATTGGGCTTTTTGCAAATATATAGCTTTGGAATGAAAGCTAAGTTTTTCAGCACTTTTTATAATGTTACTGTTTGGCACCTTACAGCTTACAAAGTGTTTCCCACAAAAATATATTTATTAAAAAAGATGATGTCTTTGATGTCCTGTCGAATATATTAAAAGCATTATTTGGATATAATATTGTTACAATGTTGTATGCAATTTGTAGAAAAAATCTGCCCTTGGCGTAGTCATACTGAAAAACCAAAGATTGAAAAGTATATATCAATATGTCATGAACCGGAGGCTTTACAATTTGTTAACCAACATAAAAATTTAACCTAACATTAATTCGATAGGTAGTTTCCCAAACTTGTAAACATAATACTTAGATTTAATTACCCTACCACACGGTTCAGGTGTTGCTAGGTCACATTTTTTTTAATATCTATAACTCGTATCGTCTTTGAATAAACATTTTGAAATGCACATAAATTCTGTCTCAAAATTATATACTCCAGCCTTATGAGCATGATGCAACTTAGTATCAGCAGCATGTCTACATCTGCAAATTACTGAGTTAAGCTTCAACACAGTTTTCTAGTACTGCCTGTTATAATGTCTACTGTTCTGTCCTGTACTATATCAAAGGATGAACTCAAGAGGAATGTTGATAGAACTCATTATATGTACAAGTGTAGTAGCTAAAATAAACATATCAATACCGCTTTTGCCCTGCACCTGCACACTAAATACAGTTTCTGAAGCAACAACCCCCATACTTTATATCGTGTTTCCAGTTTTTTATAAATGAATAATTTCCCCAAGTGATTTAATAGCGTTGGTCATTAAGCTGTTTTATAGTATTTTATCCCTGATTCTAAATATTACTTCAGTAAACAGTTTATTCATATGTTTTATATGATTTTATTTGCTTTTCTTTCTTTACATAATCTCCGCCTTATACCCGATTTAAACCTCCGTCAACGCGCCTTCAAGCTCATGTTTGTAACACCAACTCTGGTATATTTAATTATGGACAATTACTTTTGAAAATCCTCCCCTAAAAGCTAGTCACCATTTCCAACGACTTGCTGAACCTCCTGAAAGATTTAAATTTTACTTATATACACAAAGAGTGTGAACTTGATTTTCCATTCTTTCATTGATTTTGTGTTGAACATCTTTTCCGGTTTCAGTTATTTGTTAGGATTTTTCTGTAGCTTATCGGTTTCTAGCGCCGAATACCAATATAATCATAAATAGTTTTTTTTTTTATTTTTTACATTAGTATTAAAAATTTTCATTATTATGTACAAATGTTACAAGATTTTATCAACACCATCTAAATTAATTAACTTTCAAATGTCATTTTACTCATTTTTCCGGTAATATAAAGTCTAATTCGTTGTATTGTCTAGAGATTGTTTCCAGACCTAGTGTGGTTTAGAATATTACCACCTCCAAAGGTAGAACATCACATTTCACTAATTCAGATTGAGATTAAAAGTGAAATTATGGTGGGTGTATTTTTGTCACCAAGCGCTCCACTGTCATTCCTCTTCACTATAACATCTACAAAAATCAGATATCGATTACTTGTTTTTCAATGGTGAATCGCCCCCATGAATAAATGTTTATTAAACGACATGCAAATATCATTCCCCATGGCTCTAATCCACAGTATTAAAAAAACGAATCCAATATGAGGGTTATTAAGTTTGCAATGTTTTGAAATAGTAGCCAGCAACACTATCTTGATGTCATGAAAATTCATTTCGATGCAAATAGCATTCTTCTTCGTTATGAAAAATATACTGTATATCATTGTATCATTGTAAAGGCATTTTTAATAGCACATTCCAAGGTATGGTGCTCATTATTAAAACATTTGTCTCAAATTTGAAAAGCATGATCTAAAAAAAATCATAGTTTCTGTCAATGTTGTAAATATCTAGGTTTATATTAAAAGTATTTTTATAGAATCTATGATAAAGAGACTAGGTCCGAACTTGAAAAACAATTGCAACATAACATTTTATTAGGTTACATTTTTCCATATCCAATCATTATTAATTCTCAAAATAATAAATACTTAAGTATTATTTAACTCCTTTCTAATTATTTCATTTTTAAAATATTCTTATTTTAACTTGTCCGTGTTTATATTTTATAAAAACAATGTTTTGCTAAAAACTTACAAGTTATATCCAAATAATGCCTAGTTTTACATAAAAAATATATTCTATTGTAGTTGGCAAAATTCTATAATAACAATATATTCTATTGTAGTTGAGCTTTTTGGCTATAATTGCTCTAAATATCTCTATTTATCTTTGTCTTTTTTCCAAAAAAAACTAAACACCATACTACAACACATGACAATACAACAGAGACAAAAGACAATCATGTTTTGAAATTATTGAGGCGTAAAAGCATTTCTCCCTGTTTTTTGAACAAAATTATAAACATTCGACTATTTTATTCGATAAGTTTTAAAGTAAAATAAAATATAAATTATATGGTTCAGGAGTTTCAAAGTGTTGACTCAAAACAGAAATAAATGTTGAAAAATCAAATTGCAAATCAGATTGCAGAAATGCATAATTAGACGATATTTTAGGCTATCTGCAGCTAATGTTCTCGTTTCGTTTTATTCAAAACTTATGTTTATCAAGACAATTTCTAATCACTCAAATTTTATTGTTGATGTTCATTTATTCCCTTAACTAAAAGTACGAAAAGTATAATATTATTCTAGGACAAGTTGTTTACGAAAACAATTGTCAAAATTCCCTTCCAATGCCAATTTTATATAAAGGCAGTGGCCTTGGGGCCCCCACCAACTGTCGACCACAATTGAAAAAATATATACATCTGAAGAAAAAACCGAGCAATAATTGTAAATTAAAGACAAAATTCAAAACCATGATTATAATCAAAAAACCAAAGATATAATGTATTGCCTCAGTATTGTTTTTAAAATTTTTTTAGTGCGGTTTCGTAGCGTTATGTAAATAAAAATTCAGATATTTTTTAAATATGTGGGTAACCCATTTTTTTCAAAATTTTTCTTTTTTAAATAAATTTTGTTTAATTTTATTTTGACAAATTTTATATAAATGTGTAAAAATCCATCTATATGACATATTTTATTATAAATAAAAAAGTTGGCTCAAATTTTGAATACCTTAAGTACGCCTACACCAGTTCTGTGCCCAGGTATCCCCACCAACTTCAATCTGGCCCGGATCCATTCTGTAAACTGAAGCTAAGATTTACTATAACATTTCTGTACCTACTTGTAGTTTGATTTACCAACTATCGTAACTAATACCTTGGGAACCGAGTTCGGAAACTGAACTCATATATAATTCTATTTTTTCATATTTTGATTTTTCTTACTAGTTGAGTTCTCAGGCTCATGCTGTTACAAGCTGTCTTTTCTCCTTGCTCATTCTGCATTAAGCATGGATTAAAAAGATTACTAAAACCCTTTATGAAGTATTGGTTTGTTCTACTGATATCTGTTAGAGACTGCATCAAATGTCAGGTACTTCTAGCAGGATTATATATTCAACTTTCTGCGCGGTGTCTAACTTTTAGTTTACCAATAGGTGCCAACATGCTTGACCACAACAAAGTATTGAAATAATTCTAGCATCTCGAGTCGTTTGTTCAAGGTATTTGTTTTCCTTATTAGATTTCTTTTTAAAAAAGCTATCCAGATAGTAAAAGGATTGCTCTAAATACTTTTTGTTTGGTGCTTTTAGAAGCAATAAATACTTTAGTCAAAATGTTAATCAACATTTTGAGTTTCGACGTTGTTGATTTTGAAATAATGTAAACTATCTTCAAAATTTCAGTTTTCTAACTATATCGATTGCTTAATGAGTTAATGGTCGTTTCACCCAAGATGTTACTTCTTATTTATATACAGTGTATAGCAAGCAAGTTGAAGATTGCCTCTCGGGCTGTCGCTGTTTGATTTATTGCGAACAATTAAGATCCTCTTATTATTGACAGTAATTGGACATATACGTTATGGTCTTCTTCGGGCACAATATTACACTCGACTTCATAAACTTGCAGCCTATTTATCTTTTATTTGAAGTCAATGTAAGGAACTGAAGTAACTGATTGTGACTCATATATTTTCAGATAGTCAGTTTTGATTTCTATAACAACAAAATCTATAATAACTTGATTGAGAAAACCTCAAATGAGTAGAATATTGCAAAAAATGTGAGTTTTAACTCCTAATAAATTGCAGTTTTTTTCTCTTATTTAGACTAATTTAAATTCTGAAAAAAATAGACGGCTATTGGTTGAATGTTATTCCCTTATCGTTATTTTTTAACTTATTTTAGAATTTATTGCAATATAGTGATTGCTATTTTTAGCATTCAATATATACTTAGCAGGTAAATTATTCTCCCAAATCCATTAGATTAGGTCATATTACTTAGATTATTATTCCTAGGTATTCATTCTTCATTTGCAGTTATTATATGACTTAAATTCTCTTGCATACCTCCAGTCCCTTCACCAAGATCCACCTACTTCATGACTTTGATCAGCCCATCTGCAAAACTAGTATTGGGACTCTTTTTTGTATGCGTTGAAATCCGCTCAAAAACAAGTGTGAGTCATACATCATTTTCCATTTAGCGTTGATGTCTGTACCATCTATACTGATTTAATTCTGGTGGACCATCCCATGACCATTTTCTCCTGAATGCCGGTATTCCTAATTCAGCTCCTCCTCAGGTATTGTTCCTCAAACTTCCGCACCATATGTAGCAGTGCTATACACACTATGGTTTTATACATTTAAATTTTCGTTCTAGATTTTATTTGCATATCCCACAAAACTGGGTGTAGTTGATACTATTCTCAGTTTTACTATAAATCTACTCTATCAATGTAGGTCTCATGTGTTTCAAAAACGAACGTTATGCACAAATATTAATTTGAGTAGAATTAATACTTCTTGTCCAAATTTTTACATATTTATATTATTCTATTCTTAAGGAATTCATTATCTTTTGTTATCAAATATATGGGTCAGCAGTTTCATTACTTTCCGTACTGGTTAAAGCATGTCTAACCTCATCTACTGTAATAATACACATATTCTAGCAACATATCGGAGATAACAGTCTCTTCGTTATTAATAAGCAACTCCAATCACTCTTCAGTTAGTTAGTTCTGATAGTAACCTATCTATTAGATGTAGGTAAGATATAGAATTAATTTTCCTGTTATTATTCCGTAGGACATATAGGGTAACCCATGAACTATTTTTTTCTTATAACTCAAATATAAGAATTTTTAAAATTTTTCCTATAAAGCAACTTACTCAAGGCAACGCATAATACTTCTGTAGATTGCATTCAGCTCCTCTATACACCACCTTAATGCGCATACTTCGATTGGCGATGACAGTATCTATTAAAGATTTTAATGGTCGAGTTTGGTGAACCCATGCGAGTTATGAATTGTGCTGGAACTAGTTCTTGATTTGTAGGTCCTGTTGCCAGAGCTGGTATTCAGGTCCCCGGATGTTTGTTAAATTTTGCTAGTTGGATAATTCCCTACTACTTATACAGCTCACAACTTAATTCACTATATTGCCCTGATAATCTTTTATTACTTTACCTCTCCATTGAGCAGAAGATTAAAACCTATTATTGTAATATTTTTCCCCCCTAATATCATATCAACCTTAAAAACCCCTCAATATTTTTTATTCTTCATTCTTTGCTTATGTTAGTAAAAACTATATTTTCAAATTATATCTGGTTATAGGTCCATTCAGCATTTACTGTCCTTTAAATTATATTGGTAATATCTAATATATTGATACTCTCAATTCAGAATTTTATTAGTTTGTAGACAAAACTACAAATCTTCACAAAAATAAGAGTTTTGTTGTTCAACAACAATGAAGTTCAGTTAATTGGTTTTTACTTATTTGTTTCTTTTTGTTTCACTCACATAAAAAATATTAAGTAGATCAAAACTTTTTTGTTGGGTTTTCATTCCCGGCAAACGGTAAGACTAGAATTAACTTAACATCACTAAAAAATAAATTTGATTCATTTTTACTTAGACTGAGTCAACAAAATAAGAAATTCTTGAACCAATTTTAAGATAACAGTTGTCCAATAAAATATTTGGACTGCGCAGATACCTATGTACCAGCATCCGGCTGGGCGGCCAACAGAATTCGCCCCAGATGGCACCCCAATCCTTCCGCCTAGAGACAGGACAACTGAGGTGCTTTTCTGTTTCTAATTTTTGCGGATCAGATATGCGTTAGAGAACAAACAAAATATTGACTAAACACGAAGATAGTTAACAGTTATCGTCATTATACATCACTGTAAGTTTAGTGAATAGATCATATATATATTCATAACGTTTCTGGACTGTTAATCCATAAATGTGTTTACTGGAATTGTGTGAAAAAATGATGGCCATAGGAATGGCGAGAAAAAAAAACAACCCCTTCCTAAATCACATCGGTTGAATTATCTATTAACAAATGCCAAAAACTTCAGATTAACAATGTTGGTACGAGTACAAGGTAGAGTTGAAGTGGATCTACAGTCTTGCCAAATTTCAAAAACGTGCCTACCATGCTAATAAAATAGTGTGTCAAATGTATCTGTTACTCCTCGAGAATTTTCCAAAGATTGAGCAGTCTTACGGGTTTATACAGGGTTATTTTGATAAAGTTTAAAAATTGCATCATGACTTAGAGAATAATAAACATACATTTCCAATAAAAAAACTAATCGGAACAGTTGAAACCTATAATAATAAAGTTATGAAATAAGGGTGGAGCAATATTTATTTTTGTCTGTCAGAAAGAATGTTTAAAATGTACATTAGGTCATTTTGAACTAATAACAAATGTAAATTCCCATAAAACTGAATATTTAATACCTATATTCAAAGACATTAAAGGCTAGAGTTTAGAATTGTAAATTAAAACGCATTAACTAACGGTTAATATAAACTTCCATTACTATGAGATATTATTCTTAAATTAATTTACTCTTTTTAAAGAGAACTTCGACTTATTACAGTTTCTGCATGTCTATGCATTTTAAACAATATATATAACAGTTGTTAATGAAAACTTGAAAGTGATATTCCATGAATGGTCTTCCTAGCATAATTAATTGTTATTGGACAAAAACTATTATACAACAATATATAACATGCCTAAATTAAGTTAAAAACTGTTAATGAGATGTTTTGCAAATTTCGCAAGACAACTGTACAAAATTAATATATATATAATTACCTATTTTTGAAAATATTACTAATTCAATTTATTCAAAGATTTTCTGAATAATTGTTTACTTTGTGGCTTACCTTCGTGTTTGCAATTTTCGTTGTTAAAAATGTATTTCCTTTTCACATATCTGTTATATAAATGAAGGCTTCTAAGCGAGTTTAACTTTAATATTATATAAATATATATATATATATATATATATATATATATATATATATAACTTTTAAAATCTTTAAAAGAAAAAGACACAAAAATACACGTTAATTTATATTTATGGGGGCCACATTTTACACGTATCCGTCACCTTGCAGTTTCAACTCCTAAGCGCGAGTGTGTATTACTAAAAGTTTAAATACAAATTGAGATGCCTCGTTTTAAAGTTCTCTTTTTGGCCAGTCTTCTAGCACATCTATTTCTAAAATCAGACTATTTTTTACAGAGTAATGTCATTGTAAACTTTCAAATTAAAATAATTATTATTTACATTGTATTTACGTTAGAATTACCTTTTACTTAAATTTGATGTTCAAAACAATTGTAAAGTCGCAGCTCGAATTCTTCCCACAATTTTGAAGAGTCTCTGGTGTAATAATTTTAATTTCTAATCGACAGTACCTATCCATATTTTAATAGAAATACAAAATACAAAAATCACTCATGGCTAATATGGACTGTTTACTCTAAAATGAAAATAATTTTTTGCGTCGACTTTTAAGCATAAAAAGTAATGATTCTTTCAATCATAACCCAACAAAATACCAATTTTATCAAAGAAGTATATAACAAGAAAATAGAGCTCGGATACAAAAATTATACTGCAGAATTGAAAGTCAATGTACCGCAGCTTGAGAAACCTGTTTAAAATACAACTACAGCTGTAAATTGAAAATAGTTTGAAAATAAAAAAGGGTATAAGATTAAAATAACATATAAAACGATTTTAAATTTTACCAAAGCCTATTATGACCTATATGATTTACCAGAACTCTTCAGATACAGCCAACCCAATAAAGATCTAGAGCGGAAGAGCTTAACTACAGGAAGATGCTGGTAATGAAACGTGAAAATGCCTGACCAGTTCGTGATGTCGAAATCCCAGACACAATCGGGATTATTGATAGAGTTCTGATTCATAAGTAAATCGGAAGATGGTGGCACTAAATTGTTTATCAAGTAGTATTCAAAACATAATACGCAGTTCCTTCAAAACAATCAAAATCACAAGAAATTAATATCATTCGTCATTACTTATGTAAAAGTCTTATATGAAGCCTCTCAAGTTAATCAGATCTGACATATCCCTCACGTTCATAACTCAACCAAAAAAAAATATAATAAACTCAACAATATTGTACTGTGTATCAAATAAAAAACGTATCTATTACTGAATTTGTTTCAATCAATCGATATAAAATGCTAGGACAACCTATCATGATTGTGAGTTATTTTGACGTCTAAAGATCTTCGACCTTCTTAGAATAATATTGCTTCACTTGTGTTTGTAAAAATAAAAATGATAAAATAAATTAAAAACAAACTAAACTAAAAAACTATACTCTTTACAAATTGAGGAAACTGTAGGTTGTATTTTTTAAAACAATCACTAAATTTGTTATAAAATTGCTTTTCGCAATATTTTTTGTTCTGAAAAACGTATATCTGATCTCAGAAACCTGTCATTGTCTGTCTGATGTCTGCAGTTCGTGATTGATTGGTGGCCGAGGCGCTTGACAATTTTTTGTGTTGGATTTCATTTTGGAATGTCAGTGTTTAGTGCGATAGTATTGTACTACAAGAAAGGCGAAATTTGTTTTATGATGTTGTTGTGCATTTGATATTTAATTCTGGCAAGGAAATACGAGTTTCATCGAAAAGTTGTCACCATGTAAAAAACAAATCTTGAAACAATTGCACCTATACGTTATAATGACATATTGTTTTACTTGCTTTACCAAACGTCATAAAAGGTGAATGGAATATAATGATTTCTGGCTAAAGCCCTCATACATAAAGTACACAAAAGCGTACTGATAATATAAAAAATGAAGTTATTAATGATGAGATAATATTAGAATAAATTATATAAATTGTGTAAGTAACTAGATAAAATATACAGGTACGAATCCAGAGGGGATAATGTAGGCTACCGCCCTCTCCGAGAACCTCACACTCAGTGAGTTCGATATTAAATCGAGAAATTTCCTACATCTTAGATGCTTAAAATAAATTAATTTCTGTGGATTTAAATTGAAGTTCGACTAGTTTTAATACATTAGGTCAGGAAATATAATGTATCAAACGCCATCTTTAATTAGGTTACTATTTGTTGATTTTATAGTCCAAACGGGCCATAAGACATCCAGATATAAACATAGTATGACTAACAACGAAAATAAGCTGGACAGGTTTTAATACCACTAAGCGTGCCACAACCTGATCCAGCGCACACATCATATTTTTTATTTTGTTTGGAATTTTGAGGTCTGAAAAGAATACGCTTCTTTGTAGACAGTATATCGAGAGTTTAGAAAATCAACTTTCATTTCCACAATTTTTTTAACGAATACATATTTTGTATGTTTTCTGTAATTTTAAATTAGAAATTTTCCGGCATGAAGATCGGAGGCATCAATAGGCTCTTCACAGATAAAAATGGCAAAATGTTTTTAGTTCATCTACATCACCATCTCCATATCCATCTCCATCTCTATCTCCATAAGTGGAGCGTTAGTGACGAAACAAAGAAAAACAAAAAATATAATAGTTTATTATTATGTCTGACAATGGAAAGAATTTATGTTTATCTTATTTATATTCATGAGACAATCTTTCATTTTTTCAGTTGGCGGATAAAAAAACATTTTTTTTTATTTTTCAGTTGCATCCCTGCACTTCCCCATTTGGACTATTGCAAACCTTCTAGCATATTTTCCGTGATTAGCAGTGTTCGATCCAGATGGGAGACAATTTCTTGAGCCTTTTCTTTTTCCCATGACCAGGAATTTTTTTCTGTTTATCGCCTCTTATTCAGTTTCTTTAGTTGTTGACTGAAGACTGCCCTTCCCTCTTTATGATGGTCTCCCAGTTGAATTCTGTTATAAGCCTTGTTGACCTTACAGACCGATCCTCAGTATAGTTATTATATTTGTATAGTAGTTATATTTGTATCCGTCCTACTCCTAGACTTCTTTTCACTCTCTATAGGTTGCTAGCCTTGTTGGCACGCTGGTACTGTTCTGGTCCACGGAAGGTATTTTATTTCCCACCTACCCGACAATCAGACCGGTTAGAGAACATACCTCCGTCTGCAACCTAGAGATATGTCCTACAGGTGACAGACTACTCAAAACTGAATCAGTGTCAAAAAAAGAATATTTTCCTTAAACTAATATTGATTTTTCCAACCACGGTAGGTAGGCTTTAAAACCACCAGTACTTTTAACAATTAATTTAACTATTTAAGACCTCCAAATGCCAGATAAAAAAATGACTCCACACACTAGCGCGAATCGAAATTCAATACCAGGCGTTGAATTAACAGGACTAAAAAACGTATAGTTATTTAGATATTAATGTTGAAGCATACTAGAGGAGATTATGCAAAATTTGTATCGACAAAGGAGAGAGGAAGATAGAAATCAATTAGCCATTTATAACGAATATGTTTACATAAGGTGAGAACATAAAACACTAGAGGCAATCCGTTTTAAAATCTATTTGACTTTGAATTAAATATAAGTACAAATGAAACCTTTGACAATTAGCAGTTATCTTTCAAAGTCAATTATACAATAAATAAATAATTGTTAAATAGTTTATATTGCCTCTTATGCATAGAACAATACGTCAAAACTATTGACAAGTAATTCCTTGTAGTGTAAAAATTTTGATGGAATCCAAATCTGCCGTCAAATTTAACCTTGTGTGGAAAAAGAATCGAAAAATCATGAATCTTACCACAAACAAACATAAAATACCGACTTTCCAGATGTTTTTCACATTGAAGTATTTAATATTATGGCTTTTACATCGTATTAAAATAAATAGGAAATATATAAGTTTGGAAATTTCGACTTTGAAATAAAAAATTTTAGTTTTTCTAGTATTCCAAATTTCCGAAGAAATTTTTAGAAATTCTAACGACGCCGTTGGATTATGCCGAAAATTCTACATCTATGCCGACCTGTCTGATATATTTTTAGCAAGGGCAATTTTTGGTCAATATACCAGTTTATAGAGCAACATTTAACTCATTTTCGGAAATAAAATTAAACCGCAATTCGCTTATACCATCAGGTCCATAACAGTTTAAACAGTTTATACCCATTATTCATGAAATAGGCATCCAAGTACCACTAATTATGTCCTTTCCTCGACCACGCTGGAACTTCAACAGAGCGGACTGGTCCCTCTTTGCCAATCAACTTGACAAATGCCTCCGTTGGATACAGCCGTCATACAAAAACTACGACAGATTTATCGGTGCCGTCATCTCCACCGCTAAGAAACATATTCCAAGGGGCTATCGCAAAGAGTACGACCCCGGCTGGAATGCAAACAGTGACCGCCTATATCAACAATTTCTCGATAGTGGTGACAACGAAATAGCCGACGAACTCCTCTACAGCTTGGACAGTGCTAGAAGGGATAAGTGGACAAATACAGTTGAATCACTCGACTTTAAAAGATCAAGTCGCAAAGCATGGTCTCTCCTAAGAAAATTAGGAGACGACAGCCCACCTGCCCGCCCAAAACCTAATTTCCATCCAAATAAGATCGCCTCCCACATAGTTTCTACATCAAGAGGGAAAAGTAGCAAACAATTCACGACCAACGTTAAGAAGCAACTGACGTACCTAAAACTGAACGCCTCGGAAGAATCAGCTTTCGCGCGTTCCTTTACCATAGAGGAAGTGAACACAGCAATCAAAGACATGAAAAGCGGAAAGGCACCTAGGATAGATGGCGTGCATCCAGAGTTTTTGATGCACAGTGGAAAGTCGACAAGAGCGTGGCTGTCGAACTTCTATAATAGCATACTACAAACAGGAATCCTCCCAAATCAGCTGAAACAAACAAATATAATCGCCATACTAAAACCTGGGAAAGACGAAAACAACCCAGAAAGCTACCGCCCGATTGCGTTGTTGAATACAACATATAAACTCCTCGAAAGACTCGTCCTTAACAGAATCAGCCCAGGCTGGATTCCGACCAGGCCGCAGCACAACAGACCAGGTCCTAGCCCTCACAACTTATATAGAGGCCGGATTCCAAGGGAACTCGAAAACCTCGGTAGCATTCATAGACCTGACGGCAGCCTACGACACGGTCTGGAAGGATGGATTACTTTTCAAGCTACTCAAAGCAATCCCATGCAAAACAATTTACCGCCTAATGAACAACATGCTTAGCAGTAGATGCTTTTCTGTCTCAATGGGAAATGTTAAAAGCTATCTTAGAACCCTTAACAACGGACTCCCTCAAGGATCAGTACTTGCCCCAAGCTTATTCAACCTATATATATATATATATATATATATATATATATATATCAGATATGCCAGCTACCCACAGTCAAAAATTTGGGTACACGGATGACTGGGCATTGTCCACGCGGGACAAGTCACTGGAAAACACTGAGCGCATCCTCACTGAGGACCTTGCTGGCCTGGAGGCGTACTTCAGGTCATGGCGACTCAAACTTAACCCGAACAAAACAGAGGTATGCTGCTTCCACCTAAACACCAAAATGGCACACAGACAGCTCCAAGTTTTCGCTGACAATCTCCTGCTAAGACACAAGAGCACCCCAAAATACCTAGGAGTGACCCTAGACAGAACACTGTCTTTTAGACAACACCTCCGAAATACAGCAGCTAAACTTAAGACTAGGAACAACATTATCCACAAGCTGTGTGGAACAAGATGGGGCTCAAACGCTATAACACTACGATGCTCAGCCCTAGGGCTTGTCTACCCAGCTGCCGAATACTGTGCCCCAGTGTGGCTAAACAGCACCCATACAAGACTAGTCGACACGCAACTGCGAATAATATCCGAAACAATAAAATCCACCCCGACCCAATGGTTACCTAAGCCACATACCACCTCCAGAATTGCGACGCCAAAACGCCTTACTGAAAACTTCGCAGAAGATACTAAACAACCCTAACCTGCCAATCCATAAAGAAATAGCCGGTGCTAACCACAACCGCCTGCGTTCGAGAAACCCGCCAACGAGAACAGCTGCGCAGCTGAGGGCCAAAAACTTCCACTTAACCAGCCAGTGGTATAGCACGCAACAAAAAGAAGCGATCCCAGCTATCCGAGAGATCCCCAGCATCGACACTGCTCCTCCGGGATTCGGCCTGCCTCGGAAGGTTTGGTCCACGTTGAACAGAATACGTACTGGACACGGAAACTGCGCAGACTTCCGATATAAATGGAACCAAATCCAAAGCCCCGAATGCGACTGCGGAGCTGAGAGGCAAACAATCCACCACATCACAACTGAGTGCCCAATAAGAAAGTACGACGGAGACCCACGAGACTTCCTGCACGCGACACCAGCGTCGATTGAATATATTCATAAACTAAATATCGCTCTGTAATTTTTTTAGTAATGTACTGTGTATAACTATGCCATACGCTAAATAAATAAAAAATAACAGTTTATAGATAAATTATTGCTAAGATTTTATTAGGAAAGTTGTAGAAGTCGGTAAACGATTTAAATAATAAAAACCCGCAACAATACGATTTTTTTTTGCTTATATAATGAAAAGTAAAGGATTAATCGTAATGCCGTCTACAGGAAAGTTGTAGAGAATAAGAAATCCTTCTTAATGAGTGTTTATACTTCCTGATTGGATCATTTTTTACCGGTCAAAAATGGATTTTTTTTTCTAAAATTTAGAACTTTCTGGTAAATAATACTGGAATATTAGTCATGGTGAAAACGATAGTTTATTATACTAAGTTTATATAGGCTCACGATGGATACTATTGAATAAGTAGTTTTTATTTATTTATTTTTAAATGTACGAATATGCGACAACCAGCCAGCGGTGCACCGACAATAGCTGTCAAGACACATAGACGGACCTAAGTGGGGGCACGAGATGAAAATTATGGTAAATTATATTATTATACGTTTTTTCTCAAAGGTTTATTATGCTATTATTTACATAACTATTACATCTCCATATTAGCCTATTTTCCCATTAATTTATTAAGTTAATGGTTACCTGTATACAGTTTACTGATATTAATTAAATGACTTTTTTCAACTGACTGGATCCTCCACTGTTAGAACATCGGGGGATTCATCATGTAAGCCAAATTTCAAAAGCAGTATTAATACATTTTACGGCACCATGACCAACATTTAAGATATACGAAATGAAGTGCATTTTATAAGATTTCAAAATATATTTTGCATATCGCTAGCAAACTATCGTAATTAAGACGATACGTTCTGCAAAATATTACTACAAATTATTTATATTTCAATTCTCCAAGATGTACTTAACGTGCAATATCGATCTTCAACGTTATTAATCTCAACGTTATAAGCTGTCACTAGAAGGCAGATTAAGGTTCCAGCTGTTACTACAACCAAGAATGAATTTTTTTAAATCACTCACTTTACATTGTTTTTTTTCAGCTTTTTTATGAAAAATGCTGCGATCAAAATGTATAAACATTCTTTTTGAAGATTTTCTGATTCTCTACAATTCTTCTATTGACGGCATTATGAACGCTGTGTTTTTACATTTGTGACACATCAAAGGTTCCACAACATTTCCATTAACATGATCTGTTAATGGAAATGCTGTGGAAACTTTTTAAACTAGAAGCAAAAAACGAAAATACCCCATATTTTTGGGGGTTTTTAAGGCTCAAATAATTTACTTCTACGAGTGTGCTGTTAAAATTATGTCACTTATGACTTCTAAACTATTATTTACGTGATGGCTTTTGCGAGTTTCTGTTAAATTCATGTCACCTAAAAATCTCCATTGACTGGTTACAAGTGAATAACACAAATACAACAAAAGGACTGGAAAAAAATTATCGATACTTAAAAGATATCTACAGGGCGTCATTTTGAACATTGTCATCAAATCTTCAACTTTTTTAATGCAGAATAAATGTATAAAGTTTCAACCACATTGAAATACCTCACCTGAAATTAATTGTGCATCTTATTTTGCTCCAAATGTTAAAATAAACGTTTCTTCTGAGTCATTTTACTTGTGGGCTTGAGTATAGGCCTAGTCATATTATTAACTGGTGATTATACTTTCCCACTAAAAACATTGTTGTCAATAATATTTTTATTTATATTACTTTTTATTTTCTTTTAACTAGCACGTATTTGTATTGAAGCTATAAAATGTTTATAATACAATTTATTTCGTTATTATGATTACTTTTATTATCTAATAAATATTCTAAATATAAGTATTATAGTCATTTATTGCTCTCCCATACCGTGATATATAATCCATAATTTACGCCATAATGATCGTTTAATGATTCCATTTCGGTTTTGATTTTTATCTACATGTGAGTTATGTGATACCTACTTCCATCCTTAATATTATTAAACACAATTCCAAAGTTGTGTGCTCACGTTTATCTTAAAAAATATATATTGGTTTTCACATTCTTTTACTTTCTTTTCTAATGTTCGCCACCTGATACTATTTCTTTTATAAAACTTAAATTGCTAAGAAATGCCCCCAACACTTTTCTGTAATGAGTTAAACTTTATATTGTTGTTTGAATACATAAACAGATTATTCATTAAACTTCTTTCTCTTAGCCTTGTTCTATATATTCGCCATTACTGGCGGTTTGCGCAATTTCTAGTGTTAAGCATGGAGGCAGCACTAGGTGGAAGGCCACACAAATTTAGATAGTGCTCTGTCAGTTTTTCTGTATTCTGGTAATCTTTATAGTTCCTCGGATATATTCGTTTCTGATTTTATGTACTTTGGTAACACCTACCGCTCATTGCAACCTTTTCATATTCTATTATACAAAATTTCTTCTCTATCTCTAGTTGAATTATGAAACCTTGCTTAAAGAGGACGCTGTGATTATAGATGGTGTTTTCTTAATGCTGGTTTTCACTGAAAAGGTACTATGAATGTACTCACCTTTTCATGCTTCCTTTTTAGATTTCCGACAACGATTCTTCAATTAGAGCTACGTCATTCGGTTTCAAGATTGTTTATAACATCCTTTTTACAGATCGTTAATATTGAGGTCCATTAAGATATTGAAGAGCACGAAGCTTAAATAAATGGTAAACTCCAACGTTGACTTCGAAACTTTCTGTGTTTTCGACTTCAAAACTTTTCCTTGTAAAAATGTTGTTGCATAGCTTCCATATGTACTGGGGTAATAATTGATAGAAACCCTAACCAGGTCTATGTATCCGACAGCGTGTATGGCCACTGATAATCACACCGAAGTAACACAACACTACCTTGTCTCAATGATTCTATATTAATAATTTGGGAAAAAAGTATTCAACGTATGTATCAGACTTTGTTTATTTCAGATATTATTGAATAGAATAGCAAGCGAGCGTAGATTGCATGAAAAATAAACCTTATTTCGGTAGGGTAAACAATACCCTGATTTCAAAACACATTACATATATTTCTTTTATTTTTAGTTATTTTTTCATGCCATTCTTCAACAATAGCATATTCATAATGCATTTTAAATGCTGACTTATTTTATTCATTTATTCGCTTTCCGAAATTGTATAACTAAAACATGAACATAAATCCATTACCTATATGGATATATCGATCAGTCCGTTTAAATTGAAGCTACCCAAGAGTATTATGCTCAATGATTTCTTGATGATTCGGAATTCCCTATTGTCCAGTTGATAGAGGCTTTTCCTGTATGTGTTTTAGTTGCTAAATAATATTCAAAGGGATCTCCAGTATTAAATTGGATTGCATGTTACTGAGGTAATCCAGTTATTTAGAGTCTGAATGAAATTTCATTTGTTATATTCTCCATTGTACGAGTTTAAGTAACCGATCAAGTGGAATTAACATGTAGCTGGCAAGACAGAATTTGCCGCGGATATTTTCAACCGAGAATCCCATTATTTTATTTTCTTCTTTATGACTCTAGTCCTTTGTGATGGTTTTTATTACAACTCTCATAGATATATGCTACCGTATTTTGTGGAAAGTTACATCCAGCTAGTAATAACTCTTAATTTGTGAAATTTATAAAACTTAAAAATTAGCTTTGATGATCGGTAAGACTTCAATTGAGATTTACTAAAACAAATGTAATTCCAATTCATTTTTAAATTTTCTTTGTAACAGTTTGAAACCTTAAATTGTTTTCTTTTTGTTGTCAAATGTGCAGACTTTGTATTCAGCTATGGTGGATTTTGCCACCAAATAACAACATGCTGACTTTTTGTAGGCAATTTCATCTTTTTTGGTCGCTTCAAATAGAAGCCTTATTACTTGATACGTACCCAAATTTTATGCTGCCTACGTATACGCTTATTATTGTTTAGATCAAATATTTTCAATTCGATTCAACTGTACGATTTTCTTATTCATTCCGCTATGGACAATCTTTTTCTTCCACAAAAAAATTCATTCCTTATATTTATATGCTTTGTTTCTCGCTTTCTGATTGGTACAGCAAGTGTATTTTAAGTTACTTTATATACAGATATTTGTCTGTCATTGATGCCAATCTCAAACTTGTTTATAATCAATTCCATGATTGTATATTTGTCTTACCACTATTTAGACACGAGTTCCTTCTATTTGTTAAGTTCTCTATTTCTCTCTGTTGATTTGTTTAAGTTATTAGTGTTTACTCTTTGTTTTTCTCCCCGACCCCGTCATGTATTTCTTCAATCCAAATTCTTAGATCAGAGTTTCTTTTTCCTTACATAATTTTCTTATGGGAATAAGAAAATTATGTTAAAAAAGGATTTTAACTGTTTCTCTTAGGTTTAACCATTGAGCTTTAATCTCTGTTTATGTATTTTTTGCCCCACTATTTAGTTCATTCACCTTTAAGTAGATCGCTAAACTCTGTTTTAACTATAACGATGTCGTGTACACCTGTTCTTAAATTTTAGTTATGTGTGATCTAAATCGTTTCCATACATGTCTGTTTTGGATAGCAGCAGTAGATAAATGGTAATAATTATCTAACCATAATTTTAAGATTTTCTTTTCCATAGCAAAATTTCTTATTATTTCCTATTCAATATGTTTTCTCCCAAAGTTTGTTGTGAATTCTTGCATTAAAACCTCCCGTTTGGGTGATTTGGTTACTTACCGTATATCTAATAATAACTTTGTAGTATATAGTGACAGCCATGTTACTATACCCAATGTAGTAGAAATGTCAAACAACACAAGTAAATTTGCCAAAGTCCTCTGTTTATAGGGACTCTGAAAATATTTAAAACATAGGACACAGGAACCAAGACCAGGGCATTTATTGGGGGAGGCAGTTAAATTACATCTATTGGGATTGAATATATATCAATTTTTTGATATTATATTTATGGATTTCAGTTTTTTTCCATTATATTTTTCTTGTCCATGGTGAGAGTAAATGTTGTTTATTGATAAAGATATATAAATTCATACACGCAATCATGAATCAAAATTGTTCTATTACTCTAGCTGCGTTGGTAAATGCGCAATACTCTCTCCTGTTACTAATATGGATATTAATAACTATTTCACTTAGCTCCATACGCTCTGCATAAAACATACGTTTATGATAAAAAATGTGTTGGATGTAAACAAAGAAACTCAAATTTGGCAATTTTCGCGTAAAGACCAGATATAAAATTTGCAGAAAAACATGCAGAATTTGAAGCTATTAGTATTTTCAAAATCGTAGAACACAACAACAAAGGCATCTTTTGTTGTACATTAATTTAAGTATCTAATGAAGTTTACGTAAAGATGAAAAATGATAAACAATTTAACAGCTATCATTTTTTTTAAATCTATTTTTTGGCTGTTACTGCTTCTTTATCTTAATTATATTCTATTGGTGAGATAATATTTGTTAACATAGAGCAGTTGCTTTAATACTTGAAGGGTTCATATTAGCCTCTCGAAAATCAGTTAAATTTTGTAGGTATCTTATTCCAAGAGATATTAATATTTCTTACTTTACAACAAATTTCGGACTAATGGTTTCACAAATATCAACCAAAAGTCTTTTTAATGCTCGCAGTTGTGAAATATTAGAATTATTTACTAAATATATGTTTTTCTAGCAGTAACCTGTAGATTAAAAATTAAAATTAATTATGCAGCCTGATATTCTTTAATGTAAATTTATAGTGCAAACTCTATTGATGAAATTGCGATTTATAGACAAAACCGCAATGTTACAACTGCCAATATCGACACACATATATATAAAAAATAAAATATAAAACGTACTTTTCTAACTTTAACAAATATCAAATGCACAACAAATCGTTGGTTCGTCCGGTGGCATATTTAAAAAAAAGTTTATGGTAAATGTGATAGCACGTATTTAGTTTAGTAAAAACAATAATAAAACATTAGAGTGTTGAGTAAAACTATTATAATGAAGAAAGTCTGCGTTTACTAGTAAGTTACTGATGTTGGTTGTGGAATAGAATTGATAGATCAGTGTATTAAAATGATTTGGAAAGGAACACATTACACAAACATTGTAGATACTTTTTTTGTAACATGAAAATATCGATCTCGTAAAATAATATGGACATTATAACTTTTTCGTTACAAAATATTTATCTACTGTACGTCAGTTATTGAAAAAAACAACAGAACATTGTTTTACAACAGAATATTGTTTTTTGTTAATTCAAACAATCATAAAACAATTTCTGTTGTTTATACCCTTTCTCACAAACTTGGTAGGTATATCAATTTATTATACATGGCAATCTAAAACAACTGTATATAAACATCCACAATTATTGTAATTCTCTATGCGTTATATGTTTCTATCTCTTTTCCTATAATACCTACTCTTTTTCAAGTAGTGTGATCAGTTTATAGCTGAAAGTAGTGACAAAATGGTAGATTTTATTACTAGGTATCGGGATTACGATGTAGGTAGCACAAATTATAGTGAAATTAGTAGTCCATGAACATCCCTTATATCCTTGTGACTCAACCACAACTGATTGAAAACTTGTAGATTTAAGATGCACATTTTTTATACATATTTGTCCTACACATGAGGTATAATATTAGTCCGACAAATATTATTTTTTCACTTGAGGAAAGCTGGCTTATCAAGAATATAATTACAAAGAGGTTCTAATTTGTGTTTTATTAAACAAATGGTGTAGAAAAATCATTTTGAAAACCATATATTTGAATAGTTTCCAAAACTAACGCGATTCCATTGGCAAACTAATCAATTTATGGCTACACAAAATTATTTACTTCGAGACTTTCAACACCTTCAACCATAATTTATTGTATGTTTTGAGAATCTGACTTTCATAAGTTTAAACAAAACTGCTTTATCAAATATTTTTTAAACATGTATTCTGAATAATAATTGTGGAATATATACTTTGCATTTGTGATTTTTGGGAATAATTCCACACTTATGGAAAAGTCGCATACTTCAAATATTTAAAACGTTTCAGGGTATACATTAGACTTCGTTCTTATAATAACTCAATAAAATTTAAAAAAATTAAACTGTTTCTAATGGCAATTGTTAAAAGTGTACAATTCGTCATACTTTTAATGTCAATGATTCCCATTACGAACCAAAGTTTTTAAATTTCATTGTGTAATTAATATACAGTCTTAGCATGTTATTCCCAAACATATCGCAAATTTTGCAGTGTTATTTCGCTTCTCGTACGTCGGAAAATTCTTAATCAGCTTTTGTTTAAACAGTTTTCCTGTGATCACTCTAAAATTTAGTTTCTAAGGAGCCCTTAGCATATATACAAAAGAACAATATGGACCTGCAATTTCACTAGTTGAAAAAACTATCATTAATTCAATAATCAACAGTTCATCCAATAAGCATTTTTTTAATCAATACGCCGTATATTTAAACATTTTCGTTTACACTAGGATGCGTAGTATTTATCAACAAAAGCAAGTCATATTGATTAGTATACAGTATCGCATTGTTTTGAAATCACACAATTTTTTTGATAATACTAATCATTTCACCCCACCCTGAAAAAATATATATTGTACCGTGCGGTGTGGCATTATCTGCCTTCTGTTGGAAGCTAGCTCAAGTAGCATACACGGTACGGTCAAGTTAAAAGTACCTTTCTACTTTTAACTGTTTAAGAACTGATAAGTAGAAAATGAAATACCAGCCGCAACCAAAGTAAATTCGACCCCAACCAAAGTTAGTAGAGCATAGTACTAAATGAAGCCGCACTATAGGATAACGGAGAGGAGTTTTACACATTACTACTTGTCACAAACATTCTTACCAAATTACAACTACAATATCCGTCACAGTCAATATAAAGAATTCCGAATGGATCTATTAGAAAAGGAAATACGCTACGAAATATTAGCTTATTGCCCTATGCGGACCAAATTACATCGACGAATATGAGATGCCTTACTAACCTTTAAACACAAAGTACAACAATAAAAGCAGAATGTCTCAAAGTAAATAAACAGTTAACTGGAAAATGATTTACAACATTTGATGTTCCAAAAAAAAAGAAACAGGAACAAGACTTCATGTTTTGTCATCCGAGATAGCATCAAATAAATAGCCTTCAAGCTTGTACAGAATAAAAAATTTCTTCAAAAATATAAACGAACAAAACTGGATTAATACAAAATTTTATTCAGCAGATACTGCCGTGATCAATAACTTTAGGCGAAACTTATAGGATTCAAAATTCTAAAATCTACAAGAGTTTGTTTTTATAACCAAGCTTATAGGTACTTTTCCAAAACACATATACAAATTTAAAATAAAAGGGCACTGTTTGCAAAACTTTTTGAATAATGCAAGCGCGAGGGTTAAGAGCGAGTTCTTAAAAGAAGAAAATTCACCTGAAACCCAGTCGTAATTATAAGCTTCAAAAAGCCGACGAGGCACTAAATCAGCTGGTTGTTTATACCTGGAATGGGCTAGAATGCTACTCAAGCGTCAGATGAAAAATTCTATCTGTCAATGGAACATTCCCGTCTCTCCCACTTAATAATAATTGCTAAGTGTGATGTATAAATACAGTAGAATATGGTTGAATTACACTAATTGAGAAAATAGTGAATTTTAGACGGGGTTGAGTTCAACAGAAATTCCAAGGAATTGCTTATGAAACACTTTTCAAACAAAAATAATAAAAACCTGTAGTTTTTAATGCTTGCACTCTCTTAAACAGGTCTTAATAAGGTGAAAAGTATGTCGCGTTTATCGACCAATTTATTGAAACATTAAAAAGTTCATATAATTTTGTTGTTAAGATGGATTGTCTAATAAGTGCAGTTTAAATTAAATGAAATGTATTCTAACGGAGTACGTTATAATGTGAAAAGATACGAGGAACGATCAAAGAGTTTTAAAGAGAATTGCAGTACGTACCCTTCATCACCAGGGAAGTAGTTGAAAAACTGAGTACAAGTCTACTTCTATATTATTCGAGTATCTAAAGAGCACATACAAATTCACATTGATCCCAGCTCTAACATAACAGTAAGACAAGGGTAGACATAGGGAATAAAATGAAAATAAGCAACATAATTTGTAAGATTGAAATAAGAGATCAAATTTGAGATATAGACAGACAAACAACAAGATACCGAAGTAATGCGATATTTGAAACCTAATAAAGTAGATAAAAATTGCAAATATATTACTCATTAAGACACACTTTAGAACTGGTAAGACAAGTAGTAGAGAATATTACAACACAAAGTCGGTCTGAAGTGAATAAATTTGATTTTTAAGGAATAACAAAAATACGGAAATATATTCAAAGGTATTTTAATATCTCCAAAGAAATTTATTATTGCTCCAACGATTTAAAGATCTTTCAGAAAGATAAATGTCTTATCTAGAGACTCCAAGGTGTCAGAGTTCTTCAAATTTTCCTAGATATTTTAAATGAAATCATTAAGTTATCGTACATAATATTTAAAAAAATTTCTATAACAAATATTGCTTCTAAAAATGTAATATGTATATATTTGCATTAATTAATAGAAGCGGTGTGTTGTCAAATCGCTTAATTTCAGAATTATTTCGAGTCAAATACCGAGATTTTTCTACACAATTTGTTCATCAACAAATGAATCGCAGGATTTTTTAAATGCTTGTTAAGAAGGCTTTTACGTTTCAACCAGACAAAAAAATTCCTGATGGGCCAATTTTCCACTTTATGATACTTTTGAATTTAAATCGCCCAAATTACGTGACTTTGTATAAGTTTTTATGGGTGCCGCATAAATTTTCGAAACCTTTCTGTTATTGGCAGTAACAAGAATTTTCCTCAGGCATCATGAATAAATTCCAACACGTGCTAAAAAACGCAGTTTTTTGGGATGATTGATACACCAAGAATTAACGAAAGCGTTTTACATTATGAAACCACAGATTTACCATAAACTACAAACGTATTTGTACTTCTATAGAAAATTCAGAAATAAATAAATATATGCATTTTAATATAAACAACAAACAAAAAATAATGCAAATAGAATAAAAGACTATTGTGAATTAAACAAAATAATAATATAGGTTAGATGGTTACACATGTGCACTAAGTGAGCAATGGAAATGAAATTCAACTCTTTCTGGTCTGGAGGCAAACAATATCTAGTTTCTACATTGAACCTAGGAGCAAAACAATTGATTTAACCTGAGTAACTGACTTTACACGGACTACATAACGATGTCAAAGTTCGGCCAAACATAAAACATGAAAAAGTTTTCTCCTGTACATACATTAGCGGCGATACAAGATATGGAAATAGATCAAATTAACACTGAAAGCAAATTGACATATTTGAGCCTAGTGATGAACTTCCTTATGGCACCTTTGATTTTACATGAACATTTAGTTAAGAAAAAGATGTTTACGATGGATTGTGCTAAACTTGCTCACAATCTCGTATTGATTGGTTGATTAGTGTAATAAGGAATGGTTCTCAAATTTGATTCAGTGTTCCAAAGGAAACCTAAATTTACAACAATTTCAGGAAGCCCTTCCAGAAAATGACCTCTTCCAAAAAATGACTGAACAGTGGACAGTCAAAAAAGTTGTAGAAGCCTCCATGTTTTTTGACACAATTCCTATAGAGTGAAAAATCCGTATACAGAGTTCGTTTGGATTTGTGTTAATATGCTAAAAGTGAACATTTTTAATGAAAAAATATGTATGGCTCAAAGACGATGACAGCTGGCACAGTGTATACGAAATGGCATAAATTAATGCTTAAAACAAGCTGTAGATGCTGATCTCAAAGATCCTTATTATATCATGAAAAATCTCATATATAGCAAAAAATGTCAATGACAAACTTCATTCAGTGTATTAATGAAACGACAATGAACCAATACGACGTAAAATCAATGAAAATTTGCTGATATAATATAGAAGACAGTATTGTGTGCTAAAGTAATGTTTGCCTTCAAACTTCTATACTACAAAGGAAAGCATATATTTTTATTGATTATCTAACTAAAAATGAAAAGTCAATTGTACAATTAATTGAATCAGTGATCCCTGGAAATAATAATAAAATAATAATAAAATAAAACAGCGTCAAATAAATTCAAATAATCCTCAATTTGGAAAGCCCTTGAAATTTTAAAGAAAATATTTCCGTAAACTATATTAAACCTGAATTAATTTAACGTCTATTAAGAGAGTATCAAAGGCTTTTCAAACATTTTTAGTTAGGATAAATGAGAAGAAATGAAATTGTTGAATAAAAGACGGGATAAAAATCCTAATTTTTAATTATTAAAAAGTGACATTATGTACCTACCTACATTTAAGTCGCACAATGCTTTCACACAAAAGTGACTAATATGCGAAATTAATTTACAAAACAGTAATTTATAATTTCTTCCTACATCATCATTGTAAACTCTACAGTGAATAAACCCAACATTGACCATTAATATGGTTCTAAACATGGACATTTTATCCGAAGAACAATAGAGTATAACAACCCTGACCAAACAATCCGAACAAATATTCGTTTCATTAAACATATTCACTCCACTTATGGTGTTTTTTGTATTTCCGTTTGCACGAAATGTCAATTCCGTACGAACAGACCGAAAACACGCTAACTCTGGCCACTAGCTTCTTTCTTTCAGCAAAAGGAAACTAATAGATTTTTTTAGTTTAATTTTATATCAAACTATGATGAAAGTCAAATAGAAAAATGGCTTTAATATTACTTTTAAGACATTACTGATTATTATTCATTTAAATATTTTGAATATTCCACATTTTTCGGTAAATTTTATAAATATACAGAGAATTTATGCATTTTCTCTCTTTCTCATAATGACCACCAGACATAACAAATATAGTTTGGTATATCTGGTTGGCAACACTACCGGAATTCAGTTTGGTCTTGTTGTTTATCTCTATTTTCAGGCTGAGATGTTCAAGTCTAGAACCACCTTTAAATGTTTTTATTTTTCTTTACAGAATTGAAGACATACATACACATATGTCTATTTTTAATTTTAAACAACTCATGTCTTCATCATTACAAAGCAAGAAGGAGTTTTCTAAAAAATTTATAACGCTTTAAAATGTTTCGAAAATTTGTTCTAAGTTATTCTACATCGGGTTTTTATCTTTTTAAGACTATTGATGAATGCGAAAATTAATTGTTAAATACACCTTATATTTGTTTCTGTGGAGTTAAAGTATGCAAATTATTTCAATATTTTATTTTTTTATCCTAATAAACCATACATCTGGCTACTATAAGCGTATCTGATCTATATTGAAATGAATTGACAACTGAATTATATGATTTTAGTTTTCCTGGAACAATATCACTGACCTATTGCTAACGCGCAAAAGTTTATCTATAGCGAGGATGTTTACAAAATAAGTCTGATTATTATTTGGGGGAAGTGAGTTTGCTTTTATTCTCTTGATAAATTAGCTTTCAGTTTTCCAGCATAATAATGATTGCTATCTGTAAAGTGAAAGAAGGCATTCCCGCACTTCTTCTAATGTTCGAAATATCACTTTTGTACTTTTTTGACCAATTCATTCAATATTAACGTAATAATATATATATATATATATAGGCGAGATATTAAAAGAAAATGTTATCAATTTGACATCTTTGAAAAGCTTACTTCAACACTTAAATTATACCCAACAGTTCAAAACGGTCTTCGCTTAACATGGGTTATGTTTCGTCTAAAAAAACACAATTTCTTCATAGAGCGTAATTCCATCAAGCAAATACCAATTGATAATGGTTACCAGTTTAATTTGACTGATAACACTACCCCACAAAAAAATATATATCAGACCCAGATTTGCAATAAATGATTTCCGGTATTTTTGTCTGCTGAACACGAATCTTTGTGGCCTATGCTCACCTGAGACTGAGACGTGCTCTAACAAAAGTGACCACAGTTTCTTGTTTAGCCGTCAAAACTACACCGAAAACCATTTTTCACATGTCGGTGTCTGATACTTTTTTCTGTGGAGTGGTGTAATCTATTAAAGGTAAAGCCAAACCTAGGTATTAAGAAATGTTGTTTGCATGACTATAAAATTCCTTAAAACTCATCAGTATTTATTCTATATCATCTGACTGGCCCCAGCTTCGTACACAGTAGACAAGTGTAAGTTGCGTTAAATGTTAAAATATACACATTCTTGATTTTTCAGTCTGAGCGAACCATAACCCATTTTGGTGAAGGCGCTAGAAAATATTCTATTAAGATCCTTCACGAGTATACCCAACACAACCTACTAAAGTTATATTGCAATTGATATTACAATCTATGAAATCAATTCAAATTCATTTCTTGATCTGAAAATTTCAATCAATAACTAAATGTATATGATCAACTAGAAATTAAAAAATAATAATTGTATTCCGTAAACACCTAATAATTAGGGACGTTGCGATACTACTAAAGTCGATATCAGTATCGCAAGTGGTATCGAAATAAATATATCGATTACCGGTTTCGGTAGTAGTATAGAAACATAAGTATGTACCGATACTGGTATCGATCGAAAGTAAGTATCGATACCAATTTAGCAGGGGAGTCCTAAAATCCGGGAAAAATATTAATTTAGTTTGGGTGAATGCCATCAGAGTGTCAAAATCATGAGCAAATAAAAAATGCCAATATGGATATCCAAGTTTGGCAAGAAAAGTATCGATCCTGGTATCATATTAGTAGTATCGCGACATCCTTACCCATAATACTAGATCAACTTTTCGCAACGTGTGAGTAGCAATGTTCAGAAAATCACTTAATTCACACGCACGTTCATTCACTATATTTAGGTAATAGGAACTCTTATAAGTATCAGTTCTGCATCTTGCATAATTTGCATCCATAGAAATAACTACAAAGTCTATTTAAAATTATTAAGTAGGGGTTGATCAAGAAGTCCAAAAAGCAAAACTAATTACTTTAAAAAAACCTCACTGCAAATTCTGGGGGATTTTTTTTGAACGCATATGACCAGAATGATTATTACCTATTTCTATAACGTTACTAAAAATTTCGTTTTACTCCTATGTGTTTTTTTTATATAGGAAGGAGTATACAATTACTGTTGTTGAAACTAACAAAAACTTTAATTGTAAAGTTAACTAACTTATTATGGAAACTAAAGGGAGTACTCGTATTAATTATTAAGCATTAACAAAAATTGATGAAATTACAATTTGGAATTGTAATAGATCGTTGGCGATGGCCAACACACCAAATTGCTTTGTAGCTTTAGTGTAATCTTCTTGAAGACACCTTTCGATTTTTCCGTTTTCACACTTGCTTGCCTCGTTTTAATTGCATGTTAAGCTCTATCCATGTCGCTTTGCACTGCACAATTTTCTTTCTATTTTTAACGAGTATACAAAATTCAACAAAAAAAAATTAAAATCTGTACTAACTCTGTCTATTTAAGTCGTTCTTCTGGATTATCCTAGCGTGCTACGCTTTCTTCTACTACCTTGTGTTCTTCGCTTTTTCTAGATCTTGCAGAATCTTCAAAAAAAGCGAACTGAACGTCGAGGACGTCTCAGTGGGGACCTCAACAAGTTTAATACCACCAAAAGCAATCTCATCTTTAAGGTAACCCGCTTTGGGAACTGCTTCTGTTGGCATTGCGCATGCCTGTACCGCGACGCCTTAAGCTTACTTATTCGTAATTATTATTATTGCGCCATAGCTAGGTAGAGAAATAAAGAGATATTAGAATGGACCACCAAAACACATTATCATGTTCCAGTACTGACTTAGGCATATTATAGCTTTTGTGTTATTGAAAATATGTAAATATATGAAAATTTATCCTACTAAACAGTTGATAAACAAAACTGAAAAACATTTTAACTTTTTTTTTAATATTTTCGTATAAGCACTGAACTTTAATATAAAATGTACTAATATGTTTTCTTTACTATATATTATTTTTTATTGTTTTCATATACAAATAGTGAATTGTTAACGGCAGATGTACAACTCGTTTTCAGAGGCCTAAATTATACCTAAATTCAGGAAAAGCCACTATATTTAGTAATACACAGACTAGTATAATTCCCAAACTCAAAATAGTCTTAATTTTTGCTATGACTGTAGACAATATGAGCGAAAGCTCATTGGATTAGACATGACACCTAGAAAATTGTGCAAAATAACGAGTTAAAAAATAAATAATTGCAAGAATCATTAACTAATTAAAAATGTGATAAAGGAAGATACTTCCTTTCAAAAAAGTCCCGGAAGTTTTTCTGTTATTCATATTTTTTCTTTAACTTTGATTTCTTAATTATTGGCACACTCTGGGTTTTTAAGGAGACCATATTCCCAGTATACTGGGATTCATAACATCAGCCTATTAAAAAAAAAAAATTTCGGCTCACGTTGCAAGCCAGATAAATTCTTAAACATAAGTCACGCTTTGTGGAGACCTTATCACAAATACTCTGTATGGAAATACGATATTGCCAGATTTTCAGTTTCTATAATCTCTATTAACGTTTACCTTTCATTAAAGGTAACAGAATTTTTACAAATTATTATGACCTTTATTTAAGAAACTACTCCAGCGACAACACTTATTGCCCTCCCCTTATTAACATTTGAATGGATCAAGATATCGATTATCAATAGAAGCAAAAGTCCTTATTGTATAAGACTACATACATTTTTATTTCGTCAATTTCAAGCCCCCTAATGACTTTCTCCTTCTGAGTCAGTTTCTTCTTCGACATTTTGCAATCAATTGATAAATTCTTTTACCTGTTCAATAAACATCATGTTTACTTTGACGATGTAGTCTTATTTGTATCACGTGAGAATAGAATGTGCTGAAATAACTTTTGCTTTATAAAACAACATCTTCAGGAAGGTCTGAGTAAATGTTTCAAAAGGACAGTGTACGTTTTCAAATGTCCGTCACAGTATTCCAAATAATACATACAGTCTCATGTTCTTGGATACCGTCTTTCGAAGCGACATCTTTCACTTCGTTAATTATTTCTTTCACGAGTTTCAATTCCGCCAGGCAATCGGCCAATAGCATTTGTAGCTCCTTCTTGACTAGCTGTTGTGTTTGATAGTTGTACAGTTTGAGTATTTCCTCTAGACTATTGTCCTGAAAGTCATTGCGGAAATAAAGTTGCGATTGCTTTGTGTCCGGTATGAAACTAGTAAGATAGGATTCTATATTAGATTTCTTTATG
Organism: Octodonta nipae; assembly: GCA_034190945.1. NCBI lineage: Eukaryota > Metazoa > Arthropoda > Insecta > Coleoptera > Chrysomelidae > Octodonta > Octodonta nipae. The sequence goes on along the minus strand of CM067217.1, from coordinate 39,971,794 downwards.
GCCAAATACAACCAATTGACTCCCTTTTCTTGACGCCATGCTTTGAACATTTCAATGAGGAAATCCACAGCTAGATGATCTTTGACCAAATGAGAATTATTCAAAACGAGGATAGCATTGAACGGTGCGCTGCCGTTGGCAATCCACACCCTGAAATTCTCATTCTAATTTCCTGATACTAACTACTACAGTTTTAGAAGGTCCAGTATGTATAGTCATATACTAGCTTAAATAAAATCCTAATCCTGTTCGAAACCAAACTGTATCAATATTATTACCATTCTTACGTAATCTTTGATAAACAAGTTGGAAAAGCAAATGTCCATTCGGAAACAGTTTACATCAATTCAATTCAGACTTAAAATTCTCTATAAAATAATCGGAGTGGAAAATACAGCAATACCACACAGATATTTTTCCAAGCACTTTCATTATTAGGTGTTATAAGAATTCTTTGGACTATTTTCTATTGTGGTGCAATAGAACAACGTGTTTAAAATTTTCCAGTTGCAACTAAGGCCGAACTACGACAAACAGTTTTATGCCATAACTGAAAAGTGAATTATAAAAATTAACTGGATAGCGCAACCTGCGTTAGTTAGGGAGCATATTGGACAAAGAGGTGCTAATTTTGAATATTCTTAGCTGTTACTTAGTATTTAGTATTTTTGCAATTTATAATTTTTTTGTAAAATTTTAAAAAGCTAGATTATGAATTCGTTAAAACAATTTTCCACAGTTGTAATGAGTAACCTTCCTTGTAGAAAAAGGATGGGAGATTAGACTTTTCGACTAATACAATATACAGGGCAACACAACAATTTTTTAACGAGTTATTTATTGAAATAATGTTATACATGGCAACCTTCTAGACCAGAATCGATTCTTTTTAGGGTTCCGTATATACGGATACCCTTATAATATCACTCCGGATTTCTGCCTGTGTCACATCACAGCAATTTTCTTCTAAACTACTGGACGGAAGAGGTTCAAATTTGGTATCAATGTATAGTTTGGTGACCCGATCAGGAGTACATATCGTAAAACAAAAAATTTTGATTTTAGGGGTACTTCTGGGGGGGAACTAAAAAAATCGACCGTTCCCCCCCCTGATCTCCGAAACTACTGAGCCTAAAATTTTGAAAAAAATAGAAAATATAGAACGAACTTTACAGGAAAAACAAGGAGAAACCTCTACTTTTAATTTTGGGGGGCAAATTACAGAATTAAATGGAAAATATAAAAATAAAATTGTTTTTAACATCAATCATGTTACATATCAAATGAAAGGGCTCATTCTGACGAAAACAAATATATTTTTTCCATATTTATAAAATTAATTAATTAAAAGATATTAACAAAAATATTTAAAAAATTACCCATTCCTCCCTTATCTCCCAAACCATAAGCTGAAAAATATTGAAAAACTGAAAGTATAGCCCCTCACCTGAACTTTACTGGAAAAATAAGGAGAAACCCCTAATACTCAGTTTGGGGGCCAAATTATAGAAGTAAATGGAAAATAAAAAATTATAATTGTTTCTAACGGGTCATGTAATATATCAAATCACAGGGCTCATTATGACGAATACAAATATATTTTTTTATTTTTTTTTAAATGAATATTTTAAAATATATTAAAAAAAATATTTTAAAAAAATTACCCGTTCTCCCCGTTATTCCCCAAACTCAAAGACCTAATTTTTTTTGTTTATAGGAAAAATATGAAAAAAATATAGAGTTAAACGGAAAATAATTATTAGAAAACCCCCATAGTAATTTTAGGGACAAATTATACAATTAAATGGAAAATAAAGATTCAATTTTCAATCATGTAATATATCAGATAAAAGACTCATAATGTGAATTACAAATATATCATATTTTTAAATCATTTGTATAATAGATATTAACAAAAATATTAAACATCGACTTAATTCCCACTTTAGAAAGTACACTAGCTAAATTTTGAAAATTATGTTTTATTTATATTTTTAAATAATTTGAATAACAGATTTAATAATTTATAATTCAAACTTTGACCTATTTTGCCCTTTTTCTTCCAATCTACAGAGCCTCAAAACTCAGACAGTAGATTATAAAAGGCATCTCTGAAAGTTTATTAGTAAAATAAAACTCTTATGTTACTTTTTGGGGGCCAATATAAAATTAAATACATATGTATTCTGATAAAAATCAAACGAATCCTAAAGCATATAAAATAAAAAGTCTATGTATGGAAAATCAAAGTGTATATTTTTTATAGATTTAAAACGCTTCCTTTAAAAGATATAAGGGTAAATATAAGAAAATACAGTCATTCCTTGCTTGTCTGAAACTGGAATATTCGAATCTTGAAGGTGGTACGGAACCCTAAGTATGCGAGTCCAACTCGCACTTGACCAAATTATTTTTTAATATAAAAATAACATATACCAAATTTTAGGATGAAACTGTCATGCAATATAAAAAAAACAATATATTATTGTTTCGTTGCGTTATTCCTAAGATACAAACGATACTATATTTAGTTTTATGTTTTTTGTCGGACCAAATCCCCTATGATGTTGCCAAAAATAATATTCGATGTTATTAGAACTAGGAAAAACAGAATTCGCTCATTCAGTTGTAAATTTATTCGATACAATAAAAGATAAAGACATAGTCTTTCAAAAAAAGCGGATAACATTACTCAGATAAAGGACGACCGTTTTGACTATGAGGAGATGTCTTTGAGATCAAAATACGAGGCCCTATAGTAAAAAATAGGTGTGACCTCGTAATTGTGCGTCAATTAGTATCTAAGGTTTGAAGAACATTTGATGACAGTAAAAGTATTTTGTTTATCTGAGCAAATCGTAAAATTTTAAAACAATCTTATAATGATGTTACAGGCTGCCGTCAATACCTACCATAAATTTAAAATTAATATGCTAACCTCATATGATCATAATCATTGAGAATGTTGATGTAACGTGGCCAAAATATAACGGACTGATTTAGTGGTTGGAGATCGACGGATGCTTATTAGGTAACTTGCTCAGAAACAGTTCACAACATTCTCCCAACAAAATTTGATTTGTAAAAGTTTGACGTAAGATGGGTAGGTACCACCAATGTTCATTGCTCATCAAAAACCAAAACAATTTGTGAGCCGGAAATTTATCACAGCAACATAATAGCTTTAGGAAGTTTGTTACTACACTAGGATGCCCCACCCTTAAGATCCCGAAACCAAACTATATATGAAAAATGAACCAGTGATGCTGTCATTTTCTTTTTTTTTTGGAATATGAGATAAGGAGAAGCATTAAAAGTAACGGCTCACCAAAATTGTCTAAAATTCATGGTATTCCAACTCGAAAATGCTATCAGTGGTACCTCTTGTCCTGCAAGGGCTACAATTAATCAAGGGACCTTCCACCATATTCTCCAAAGGTAACCCCTAGCGACTAGTGTTCCCAAAACTGAAACTTTTTGTGAAAGAAATTTGAATCGTTAATGATGTAAGGTCATCATCAATAAGTGGCTTGTAGAAGTCAAAAAAGTCCTTCCATGAAATGCATTGGTTTAGGGGCGTAGCATAAGGATCGCTCCTCGTCAGAGCTAAATGCAATAAGGTTATGTTACAAAAAAATCGGAAAAATGAATAAATTTATAGTTTTTTAGCTTCTGAAGTTCCTCTAGAATAAGCTAAATTTAAACCTATGCCGACAAAGTTACGTTTTGAAAACAGTTTTTCATTAGATCATTCAAAATTCAATACATATTTGTGATAAAAAAATATAAAAAAGGGATTCAATTGCTTTCCCCAAACTCTCAAATATATCCACATTTTGCACTTTTATACCATTACTGTTAAAACATTTTTCACCCTTAATCTTACATTGTCTAATTAATCGTCCATATTTTCTTTTCGTTGTCATTCTTCTAGTAATTACTTACTTTCGCTTTCATCTGAGTTTTCGTATTGTTAGTGCTATACCTCAAAATTTTACGTCAACAAGTAAAGTTCTTTAATTTCTTAATTTTAATCTGAAAATAACTACCAATATGCTATATCCCGACATTGACAAAACCAAATTTAGATATTACAGTAAAATTAATGACAATTCTAACAAATAATTATTTGATTCGTTATCTGTATTAAAAACCTTTAAATAGAAATTTGCAACTGTCTATAATACCATGTAAGGAGGTATGTGACACAAAAATAGGCTATATTCTCATATTTGATTAACAGCAGGTCCGTAACCCACGGTACATTTTCGAAAGATCGATAGTAGCCCAAAACGGTATAATTGTAAATTTATATCCCAGAACTAAAACTATGGACCCTAAGTCGAATGAATTCCATAGGACGCTGTACTGAAATATTAAACTACCCTTCAAGCAGGTTTCGTTTCGGTAAAATTCCTACGATATATATTGATAATTCCCAAAAAATCAGCGAAAAACTACCGCCGTTCAAAAATAGTGATTTTTAATTTTGCCAAAACTCTTACTCGCTATAAAGGAGATTTAATATTGTACAGCGTTTCGAAATTCGATGATTATTTTGACAAGGATTCGTTATTTGGCTACACAATACACATTCACTGGCTATTAGGGGCAGTAAGCTACTCTCTTCGAGGTGCCATTCTTTTGTACGCAAGACAATATGTATATATTGTTTCTGGTCAGGTAACCTTCATCAGTTGCGCTTCCCATAAAAGAATGTCCTCTCGAACACTTACTTGTATATTTGATACATATGAGTAAATTTGTTGACGCGAGATGTAAATGACCGACATCTAGGATTTTCGGGGAAACTAACACACCGAGGTTCAGAATCTGGATCCGTTTCATGTAATTGCTGTGATCCCGTAAATCATAGGTTAGAATGTCGTGATAATATTTTCAGGTTAACTTCACCTGTCAGAAATATTGAATACTCTCTTCGAGGTGTCATTCTTTTGTAGGCAATGCAATATTATACTGTTTCTAGCCAGGGAACCTTTCTTCAGTTGCGGTTCCCACAAGAGAATGTCCTCCTCTCTACATCTCGCTTATACAAATTTAACGATATGTATCAAATACATAGAGAGGACATTCTCTTGTGGGAAGCGCAACTGATGAAGGTTCCCTGACCAGAAACAATATATATCGTATATATTCTCTTGCATACAAAATAAATTGAAGAGAGTATCAATATCTCTGACAGATGAAGTTAACCTAAAAATTTTATCGTGACCTAGAAGTTACGGGATCAAAGCAATTACATGGAACAAATCCAGATTCGAATCCTCTGTGTGCTAGTTTCCCCAAAAATGCTAGATGTCGGTCTTTACATCTCGCTTCTGCAAACGTTTATTATGCATGTTTCAAACAGAAAGCGTTCCTTATTATTGATTAAATAAATTTTAATTAATCTTAAATGTAAGCTTGAAATTAACTGGTTATAAAAATTCACTTTATATGTAAACGAGCTCATAAAAATTGGTATCATTCTAATATCTATTAAAACCTCCTCTAATGAACTACTCTATTAGCAAGTAGTTATCTAGCGTACTCCGTGGTGAAAATTTCCTACCTAGTCTCATTCGGGATCGTAACAGGATTCATAAAATCATCCAACCACAGCTAACAAGAAAATTACATAATTCAACAGTCGCGTTCTACATATATAGCTTCTCTGCATGGGAACACTACATCACATTTTCATTTTTCAATCACACTTTAACTTCTATATGCCTTACAATACTTCTGCTTGACTTAAAAAGCTAATCAGATATTTTCGCAAAAATCAATATGATTTACAAAATGTTAAGTACACAATTTTATATAAAAGTGTTGTAAAAGAACTAATGATTACGGCAAAAAAAGTTAGAACATAGCTTCTGGGAAAACTATTAAGATCTCCGAAATACGGTTAGTATTTATTGTCTTAAATAATAATTCAGACGACTTTTCAGCGATTCTGAGATTGTTAAAAATAACCGAATACTGTTTTTTGTTTATCTATTTAATTTATTTTCAGAGATCACACGATATATTACATTAATCTGGGTTTTTCCTAATATGCTGATATATATGCAGACATGCTCATATACATAAAAGTTTGTGTTTTATTACATACTATTAATATGGCATATTTTGTGTATCTACAGATCAGAGATGTCTTGATTGAACCGTATTTTTATTAATATTTTAGCTTTTCAACTATTCCAAGTTATACCCACAAACTACTCATTGAGCTAGTCTTATCTAATTTTCGAATACTGTTTCCTATTTATCTATTTAATTTATTTTCAGAGATCACACGATATATTACACTAATCTGTTTTTTTCCTAGTATGCTGATATATATGCAGACATGATCATATACATACATGTTTGTGTTTTATTACATACTATTAATATGGCATATTTTGTGTATCTACAGATCAGAGATGTCTTCATTGAACCGTATTTTTATTAATATGTTAGCTTTTCAACTATTCCAAGTTATATCCACAAACTTCCCATTGAGCTAGTCTCATCTAATTTTCGAATACTGTTTCCTATTTATCTATTTAATTTATTTTCAGAGATCACACGATATATTACACTAATCTGGTTTTTCCTAGTATGCTGATATATATGCAGACATGCTCATATACATAAATGTTTGTGTTTTATTACATACTATTAATATGGCATATTTTGTGTATCTACAGATCAGAGATATCTTCATTAAACGGTATTTTTATTAATATTTTAGCTTTTCAACTATTCCAAGTTATACCCACAAACTTCCCATTGAGCTAGTCTCATCTAATTTTCGGTTAAGCATTGAATTCGTTTTTTTAACACCACTCGGACACCTGTGCAGGTATTTTATTTTATGGATAACGTGTATTATCTATTATTTCTATTTAATGTTGTCATTGTAGGTACATCTTTCCATAAAAATTTCTTCATCTTGAAACTGCATTCTAATTTCTATTGGGCATATTCTAAAAATCACTACATACAATGGCATTTCGACAATTACGTTGTCATCTTCTTAGCGTAATAGACCGGGAAATCTGAATTAGAAGTTCAACCACGATTTTCTGAGTCCTGCCTTCTGGAGTACTGAAAGGTTATATGAGGTACTTACAATCGTGGAAAAATCCCTATTTCCAAATAAAAAAAAGTAGCTGCCGCGACGACTTTCTGAGTACTGCCATGTTAATAAAACGATAGGTTACTATCGATTTTACCAAGAAATTTTTTTTAGCAGGAGGATAGTAATGGATCTAAGGTTGAAATCGATACATAAACATGTAAGAAAAATTATTAATTTTCAATGATTTTCTGAGTTCTGTCAACTAAATTAATCAAACATATTTATACCCAAATGACCAAAATAAATGTCATGACGCCTCTTAGGGAATAAATGAATTTTCAATTGAACAATTCCCTAGCAGGCTTAATATCATTTTAAGATAAAAGTTTTTGATTATTTTAGTTGGCAAGACTCAGAAAATCATTCAAGAATTAAACATTTTCCTTACGTATTTCTTATATCGATTTCAACCCTTAGACCCATTATTACCCTCCTGCCAAAAAAAAAATAAATAAAACCGATGGTATCATTTTATTAACACGGCAGTACTCAGAAAGTCGGCGCAGCACCTACTTTTTTTGTTTGGAATATCTAATTTTCACAGGAAAATCCCCTAGGAAACCTTTTTCACTTTTTTCACCAATTGTAAGTACCTCATATAACCTTTCAGTACTCTAAAAGGCAGGACTCAGGAAATCGTGATTGAACTTCTAATTCAGATCTCTCGGTATATAATCCGGAACTTGGTAGTCCAAGAGAATGGTAATTAAGTTATCGAAAGGATTGAGTGTGAAATTAATGGTTTGTTCCTAGGATATAAACATTATATTTATTTATATTCTTAACACCAACCTCATCTGCTGTATGTCAGTAGTACTGGTAGAATGAATTGATAGACTAGATGTATTGGCATTCCATATTGGTGATCATGAGTGTCCCCGGATAGATATTGCCTGGAGCACTCTATGCAGTCTATTTGGAAATTTCCTAGTTGAGTGGTATGATTTTATTAACAAGATTATTGGCCTCTAGGGGCTAGTGATCATTTTTCCGTAATGAAGATAGTTATCATTCCGGATGCAAACTAGCTAAAAATGTCTTCGCCTTCTTGGTCAGTTCTTCTTAATGCTCATGCTCATATGAACGGCCGCAATTTCTAAAGAATTAAGTCGCAGTTGCAGGTTATTACCTCGTTTTTGTGCTTTCAATTTTGCTCTCCTTTTTTCAAAGGGTAAAATAACTTTATAATAATTTCCCTGTTATTGTGCTTCGAATTAAGTCAGGAATAGAGCTTGTCAGTGAAATCACAAATGATGTGGCTTTTTGCTTATTTCCTCTTTAATTAGGTTCAATCAAAAGTATACTGTGTAGGAGTTAAAAAGTAATAAGTATAATAATTTTTTTGGTTGCCCCTTCTTGCCGGCGGCTTTTGCTTCGACGGCGTCTGCTATTTATTTTATGTTACTTATCCTGACATGTGTTATGCAGTGTTTAAATTAGGGTCCATTACTCTTCCCATCATTCTGACTCTGTTCATCGAATTATCCGTAAAGGTCCTAGCTTGCGCTAACTCTAAATGTCTTGCCATTATCTGTAATTCTTCTAGAAGTTTTCCAAACCTCAACAGTGCTAAATCAAGTTGTATTTAGTGGGTTATGGTTCGACTTTGAGCAGTTTGGTCTTCTGCCTGAATGGAATTTAATAAATTCTAAATTCTATATTTTATTGCACCCACTCTTGGTTAAAACTTCATTTATTAGTAGGATACACGTTGTGCCATAATTCAGGCGCCTTCTTTACTATTTTTCTTATGAATGGTCTATAATATATGAGTACTTAAGTTAGTTCTTCTTTACTCCCAAATTACTATTACCACCCAGAAGTCAAAGTTGTTAGTATTAGGTGATTTATTGGCTTTTCAAACCCGCAATTGGACCACTATACAATTCGCCTCATGAGAGACAACCTAATGCAGCGGCAAACTGATTACTAATATGTTATCCTGTCTGTATGAGTGCTATATGCCTTGATTCAACACAAAGGAACCGGGACTGAAAATCTCAAAAGGTTTCGCGCGTCGGAAGATAGCTGGAGACCATATTCAATTGAGTTTCAGACCTTCTTTTCTCCTGAAATTGTTTTCATGTTCATAGGTTTCAATGGCTTTTCACTGGAGGCGAGAATTGGATGTAATTAACAGTATATTGATGTGGTTTTAATGTACAACATGGTTTGTGAAAGTAGTGCTTAGAAATACGAGGGTTGACATCTACCTTGTTACTATATATACAGCAACGCGTGAACATGGTATCCTGTAAACTCCAGATGTAGTCCCTGGGATCTTTAGGAGTTCGACGTATGTGGACGAGTTGTTTAGTGGGTTTTAGAACCGTATTAACATAGTAATTTCTGAGCAGATTTCCAGTGCGATCTATTGCATTTTTAATATAAGGTTTCTAAGGTTGTTGATCTTTTGTCTGATTAGATTTTCATTCTTTAGCCATGTATTCACGATTAAAATACAGTAATTCATCTTTTAGAATTCCTGGTTCGCAGATTCTGGACACTCGGCCAACAAGAGTCTTGATTACAATCCTCTTTTGCCTGGGATAGTGATTGCAATTGTTGTGGGGTAGCAGTCTATATGAATAGGTTTCCAATATTATACATGGTGGCCAAATGTGTCGTCGCTGTTCTTCGAAACTAAAAATCTATAAAAGCCATTTGTCTATCTCTTTCTTTATCGATGGTCAAATGTGTACCTGCTTGGAAAATTCCACTGGCTCGATCTGACAAAGATGTCTGCAATATAATAGAACCAATACAATGGTGTGAAGATAGTCAAGTATTTACCTGTGAAAAACTCCTTCTAAAGAATATCGATGACTACCATGAGAGGGTGTCCATGGCTACCTCATCAAATTACTTCCAAATGTCGAAATAGTTAGATATGTTGTTTATAATAAGAAAACAACGTCGAAACTCACTTAAGTGTCATCAGGGTATATCTTGAGAATATATAATGTATGAGTTGGTTAACACTTCACGTTTAGACTTTTGAAACTCGATTAGGTATTTGCCAATGTTGTTGGTTGGATAGCTGGTAAAACTAACGATGAAGCGAAGAAGAATATTAGTTTTATGTAAACTATATAATCTTGGTGGAACTGCCTCTGATTTCCTTACTGAACTTCAATAAATATTGAATCGAGCACAGCTTATTTGTGCTTTTACGGACCCTAGATGAACATTTCTGTAATTTACGGTATGTACGTGGATCAGAAAAATCTGTCCTATGCCAGGTTTCTGTTCCTTCAAATGTAAACTGATAGCTTTCTGTAAGCCTACTGATTAATTGGGGTATCTGTATTAAATCTTTTGAAGTCTATTAACCTTATTGTTTCGCAAACTAAATTCACGGTCTGGGCACCCTTATCTATTTTTCTACTATTAGTATATCCCAGCATTCCTCGTCTTGTCTCTAACCTTCATTTCTTTACAAATCCTTTACACCTACCCAGTATCGATTTATGTAGGGCGAACTATAACTTTTAAGGTCTATTTTTTATTATAAATATGGTATAATTATTAAAAGTACACTGATTGTCCATTGTTGAAAATTTTACTGATTTTGTAGAAAGAAAAATCTACAATTTTGTTAAATATCTAACATTGAAATAAGAGTATTTGTTTTCTGTTTTTTCAATCTACAGAATATTTCTTTTTGTTAAGATTTTGTTCTTTCAGTAACATATTGAAACGTTCTCAATCTATTTTGGGGTCAAATATAATTCGTTCATAATTGTTAATGAAGGAAGACATCTTCAACCATATAGGCGCTGCATCCAAATAAAGGTCATATGATTCAGTAAATTTTTCATTGCCAAAGCAAATTTAACAAAAGATAAATTATAACAAAAACAAGAATTACAATTGTCTAAAATAGATTTATTGTTAACAATTCCAAATTTGGGGATAACGTGCCCCCACAATAAGTAAACAATAAGTAAATATTTCTCTTCCCAGAATATTCATGAAAACACATTTTTGTAAGAAACAACCAATAGCTTGAAAATATTAAGAAATTGCTATGCTATATTTTATACTGTCTCAGAATAATGCTGAAGTGTACAAACCTGTTGGCACGTGATAGGTATCTCATAACTAATGCTGACAAAAATCCAAATTCCTTTAAAATTAAAAATATTCCATAATTTTTTGCTAAAATTTGTATTAAGTTTGACAAAAAGTAGATGTCAGTAAATTCAATGAGACTCTTTTTCCAGGAGCTATGTTCCCACCCGGCGATATTTTTTTACATTTACTTTTAATAACATCGAAAACCAAGCAGGTATTAATAACAAAACTTAAAATTACATAATAACTCCGTCTCGGTTGAGGAAATATTAAGAGGTTTTATCTAACCAAGTATTAGTGGCTCTGAGGCCTCTATAATTGGTATTCTATTTATGAATGGCAATCTTGTTGCGGTTTCCACATATTGGGGAATAAAAATTGTATATATTCTAGTCTTACTTATTTCTTTTATTTTTCTATAAAGTTTCCGTCCTCGAAAAAAAACTTGTAAATATTGTACATATTGTAAATAAATAACTGCATTTTGGAATGTATTGATTGCATTTATGGGAAATTCAGAAATATTAGTACCACTGACACAAATGATTAATACAAGTAAATCATGGTGATTTTTATGGAAAATTAGCACGTTAGTTGCCAGTCTATTTTTTAGCAAATGTACCTGTAATGAAGGTACAACAATAAGGTAAGTGGTAAAGTGTTTAAGCCTAGAAAAAGTCTTGTAGCTTGCTTGAATTAAACAGACATAGATGTTTGGCTTGACACATTATGCTTGAATGAATCAAAATAAAGTTGTAAACTGAAACACTAGAAATTGTATCCTCCCCGAGGTGCTGGTATATACCAACAAAATAATTATTCAAAATGAGTTCAACGAAAATAATCTATTTAAATGTTTATTACTGGAATAGTTTCATTAAGCTGTTCGTAGAATTTATGTTCAATCAACTATAGTTGCAATTGTCATGTGTTATGGCAATTTTCAATTGATACTAAAACATTTTGAGTAATTATCAATGAACCAACAAAATCAGAACACAATCATTCGTTGTTTCAAAGCTTCGTAATTTTGTTGAAAGCTTAGCTAATATGCCACAGCTTTAGACATGGCTTTAAAAAAACTCTCGATATCCAAAAATGAGAGATTGCTTTTTCAACGATTTTGTTTTCGAGTATTGTGTCATTTGTGTTCACTTCGTTGAAACACTTGTTTTACTGTAGCTAAAATTCATACACACAGCTGTATTATGGAAAAATATTTTGCGTTTATTTTTTAGTGGAACAAAGCTTTGTATAAATGTTTTGAAAATTCACCAAATGCATGCTTTCAGTGTGAAATGCTTACTGTGCAAAGCTAAATACCAAAATGAGGTCAAATAAATAATAAAATTGAATTTGATAAATCATTTGGCGAATTTTTAAAATTTTGGTTCAAAATTGTATTTATTTCAGAGCTGTAAAATTATTACAATTATATTTTTGTAGCTTCTCACCAAAATATGATCGAAAAGAAAACTGGTATCACACAATTGGTTTTTTCATATTTATTGCACCACAATAAGCTAAAGGATATTATCATTACTGTCAATGTAGATTTGTGTTTTCATAATAATTATGCTTCTAAATGCTTAACGACTGTAAAACGATGGTTTTGAAATAATTCATTGCAGTATTTTCACTTGCTATAGATAAATTGCAATTCATTTAATTTTTTTCTTCATTTGCATATAATTTTTAATTTAGATTACAGCGATCAAATTAAATACTAGTCACAGGTTAAGTAACCCGAAAACAATCGATGATGCAGACTTCTCAGTGTTATCTACAGCTGCTTGTTTTAAAAACGATTTCTGGAATATATTTGTATTATTTTTTTGTAACGAATTTTACTTTCAACTGATATCTTAAACCAATTCAGTTATCTATAAAAAGAAATGCTCCATAATATTTTTTGGAAACTTATGTCGTATTTTCATATAGTCAAAGTAACAGGTATTTTTACTTTATCCCAATTTAATGTGTATATATTAATCTTTTAGCCACTGTATATAAACATTATTCATAGAAGTTATCATATAATATATATTTATATATATATATATGTTATCTGCTTTGCCAGTTTTATTTCGATCATATATCCACAAACCACTTCAAATTTTATTTAAAAATTCTGAATAATTTTTCAGTTCCTCAACATGGCCAGCGTTTTTATGCGGATTTTCAACTTGATTTGTATGATGCTGTTAATAGGACACTGGTCTGGTTGTCTTCAATTTTTGGTGCCAATGCTGCAAGGTTTTCCCGCCAATTCTTGGGTGGCAATCAACGAATTACAGGTAATAAATTTTAGGCACCCCGACATTTAATAGTTTACTATTATGTTACAAGTTGGATATTGCAACATCAGACATGAGATTCACTAAAAACTACTATTAGTTCAGGTTTTTTAGGTGCCAAAAAAAGTATGACCGAGATGTGATATATGGTTTCCAGTTTATTTTTGTACGTTGAACCAAATTGCCTGACTTTTATTTTGAACACATTATGGTGTTATGAACTCGATCTTTTTGAGGGATTTTATTGTTAATGTATTAGCAACTGAAAAAAAAACAGTATATCATATTTGCCTCCGCAACTGGATAAAATGATTTTGTTTATCAAAGTAGCTGTTTGACAATCGAAACTACTTTTTCGCTCTGCTAAACTCGAAATTATTCTACTAAAAGATGTTGTTTACTTGCTCTCGCTTGTGAAAGCATTTAATACCACAACTTAGTGAAAAACAAGACATAAAAGTGTAGATACCTAAAACGTACCACTAACGTATAATTGAGAATGTTTACCAGCAACATAATTTTGTAATGTTAATTGTTTCCTATTCCATGTATGTATCATATTTCGACACTCATGTTTCGTAAACATAAACCAACTGAAAATCACCCACGGAAAACTGAAATAAAACTACACTGTTCGCTAATCCAAACCACGTCAACATATTGCAATCAAAACAAATAAATTCATCACATTCCTTTTTTGCAATACAGAACCTTCCGCAATAATTCCTTGACTACTCTCTTTGCTTGTCCAACGAAAGCCAATGTTTTTTGTTTCCTTAACTCTGTTGAAAATAAATGTTTCCTTAAATATCCCTTCATTTAATAAGTGAGTATTCCTTAATATTCTGTTCAGTGGATAAATTTGTTGCTCTTTTGCAAATAATTGGTTAAATCGAGACGTAAGTCTTTACTTTGGTTGAGACAACTTTGAACTTTCTTATATACCATAAACTTTTTATCAAATGTTATATAAGACTTAATTATTAATCATGATCAGTTCTGTCATATACCAAAACAACTAGACCATGAGGATTGTACATCCTGTATATAGCTTAATGTAATTTAAATTTTATAGTAGCTGGAGTGCGCCCTTTATGACTTCGGTTGGATAGGCCTACTTCAAGGAAGACGAGTAGGTCGAAATGTTATATGAACCATTATTACATGCATCAGAGCCTACAAAACAACATATACTAGTGACTTCAAATTTTGAACAAACACTATAGATCCCAATGAATATGTCGAAACAACAATTGTACTTATTAATCACATTTTTTTAAGAAAGACAATCAGGTTGACGTCATATATACACAAGATTATAAAATAAGGCGTAAGTGTCACTTAATTCACCGAATGTTAAGTTGTAAAGTACTTGTAAACAATAAACTACAATGATTTTAAAAAACTAAACGAAGAAAATAAGTTGAACGGAAATGCCTCAGAAAAAGGAAAGTGGATTAAACTGAACAACTAACAAACAATTTAGAAAATAAGTCCATATTTGACAACGCTGATATCTGCATAGCCAACAATAGTATCACACATAATACAAGAAGGGCAGCAGGAAACGTTACCAAGAACCCAAGGTGTAAATCGGATAATTTTTTTCTGAGACCACGAAAACTTTTATAGAAGAGAAAGGAATTAATACAAATCTATTAACGGAACAATATCGAAACCACATAGGTCTGGCAAGATAGACATTCTAAAATTGAATATAACAAGCAGTAAAAATTTGCAAAAGAAATAATGCTCAAAAGACAGAAATTTCAAATTAAAATGTAAACAAAGAAATATAATAACAAACAGAAAACAAATACTGACAATCGCAGAACGTTTCTACACCGATCTGTACAAAAGTCAAAATCAACGAACATTCAGGAAAATAAAAACAAAAAGAATGTCGGCACAATGTTAAAACACAATAATCATAAAATGAATAAAAAACGATAGCCTCAAAGGTGAAAATTACGTACTACCAGAGAGCAACACGCATTAACAGAACGGAATTAAGTAAACATTTCAGCAGATGATTATAATATCCCAATTTTTTAGCAACCTGGGAGAAATCAATCACAATATTCATTTACAGTAAAAATTATACACGAATCAGCTTACTATCCCTTATGTATAAAGTTTTTGTGAAAATTATTGCGAGTCGTCTTAGAACCTAGAAATTTACCAGCCCAATAAACAAGCAAGTTTCAGGGAAAAATATAACACCATCGAATACCTACATACTATGAGACAGCTAATAGAAAATATTTTAATAAAAAGCGCTCGATATGTTTGAAATCTGAGCTGTGATTGATAGGTACAATGTAAAATGCCAGAATACACCTAATTCTTAATGAATTTCTTGTTGACATGACAGAATAAGAGCTGAAAGAAATACTAATGGTATTCAAGACAAGTAAAGAAGGTCTGACCAATAATGAATATAACAAGAACCAATAATTATCTCCGAACAAACCAGCGAAATAGAATGGAGAGAAGATGTCTAGATATTACATTGTAAGGCAACAAAACAAGCCATTAGATACATAGGCAACGGTTCATGATGTGACCAGATAGATATGTACTCTGATAAACGGGGTGGGAAAATAACCAGATGACCTTGGAACAAACAAGACACTCCACAAATATGGTATCCACAATCCACAATCGAGCAAACGATACGGCAAAGTGATATATCTTATCTCGAAAATCTACAACAGATCTATATTTAAGCTGAGTAATTTCCAAAGTTTTTATTTTTTTGCACGATTTTTAAAACAATTCAAATACCCAAATTGACTTGGATGTTAGATATTAGATATTATATTATTAGGAATTATTTAGAAATCGCGGGAAGAAACCTCAATTTATTTTATATATATTCGATTACTTATTTGGTTGTTTTCTGAAGGATACTTGTGGCATCTTTTTCAATGTCTAAGTGTTTATTGAGAAATAACACCACACTTTAAAGGAAATTGCTGTATATTCCAAACGTTTCGGGGTCTAGATCAGACCCCGTTGTCAATGGCTAAGAAACTACAATTCCAAGATGTAAAAAATACAGATTTAACGATTATAAGAGGTATCATTAACAGATAAAGCTTCAAGATAGAAGTACAACATTCTCCAATCAAGGATTATATATTTTTTTCTAGATAGCCCAAAACTCTAGTGTCTAAATATTCAATTCATTTTACAGGAGGCCTTCTGGCTGGAACAGTACTCATGGGCATTGTTCAAGGCCATGTCGCATATGTTGTGCATAGGATACGGTAGATTTCCCCCACAATCCCTCACCGACATGTGGTTAACAATGCTTTCAATGATTTCCGGAGCGACGTGTTATGCTCTATTCCTCGGTCACGCTACCAACTTGATTCAGAGTTTGGATTCATCTAGGAGGCAGTACCGTGAAAAGGTAAGAATTGATGGCTATGTTTTGGCTGCGGTTTTAATTGGCTTTTTTGTGTTGTTAACTCAACTAAAAATATCAACACTCAAAAGGATAACAGTTCATTATCTAATAGATCGTTAGACTCTTTACGATAATTTATAGCAGATTCAGTTACATTTTATCTGACATGCTTAAATTCAAATTAATTTCTTAGAAAATAAAAATATGCGTTCTTAAGTAATTTCGAAAAGATTGTTGAGGAGGTCTTGAATTATTTTGCCTGTTCATTGGGGTTTTCTCTCCTCAAAATTATTTCCTGCAACAGATAAGTATTTCAAATCGTATTTGGAGAACAAAGTGTAGTAAGGCAATTTCAGTATTCCTGTATATAAATAGTGTATTGTATATTGTGTTATACTTCTCTGTTTGGAGACGTTTCAACTCCGACCCTGGAGTCGTTGTCAACCGTTTTGTTGAGTATTTCGAGTATTTTTCAAAAAAATTTCTCTCTGATGTGGATTTTGTTGTTTGTCAAACAATTTTGACAGTGAGAATTGTTGTAGGAAATAGTTTTGAGGAGAGAAAACCCCAATGAACAGACAACAGAAGCTTTAAAAATAAACTGGAATTTCACCAACAGGATTTATCATCTTTTTTATATTTTTACACCCACACCTTTCAGTTGAACCCCTAAGGTGTAGGATAATAACATTTAAGTATTTTTCGACGATGCAATTTTACATATAGTGCAGCGATGTCCAATTTCAGTTCCTCCATTGCTTCAATAACGTCCATTATGTTTGCTCTGTTTCTTGTCCATCAGTCTTCTAAACAAAGCGCTGGTGTAATAAATGTCGGGATAAACTAAATCCAAACGATTCATGTGTTGAGCATAACTTTTTACTTTTATTCTAAATATATGTTTTTTATTTTTAATACTAATACATTTTTCGTTGGCTCATATTAAAATTATTTCAACTCTAGATGAAGCCGTTATACTCCACCCTGTTTCTCGAATAAACTTGATATATATCCTTACTATCAGTCATCTCGTTGGTGGTGGGTTTACTTCTCTCTTCGGTAGCGTAGTCTTAAATGAAACCTTGTAACATGATAGAGAGGCCGTCGGTCTAAATGGAACACCTTCATCTTAAATCTCAGAATCCGGCGAATGGGATAGACAACATCGTAGATCCTCATTAGTTCTGAATTCTGGCTCAGATTCTACGTAGTCAAAAAAACTGATCTCCTGAAACATAGAACACTTCTTGAGATTGAGCCTCAAATTAGAATTCATAATTCTGAAATATATTTCGCGGAGGTCCTTAAAATGATCTCAAATGTCTGACTCATGTCATCGAGGTGCACTAGGCATATCCTCCATGTCAACCCGCGGGTACGTTTTCCATTAACATGTCAAACGTAGCGGGTGCGTTACATAAACCAAAAAGCATGTCGGGGAATTGCAACAAACGCTGTCTCCTCTGTTGCCTTTATGAAATCCAATATAAACTTTTTAAGCCTAGGGTGCAGATGCAGTAGGACTATGTTCTATAGAATGCTCAAAAACGGGTGGTTTTATCATTAATTTTTACTAGAACGACATAAGTAGACCACAGGCTAATAAATGGCTCAATAACTCCGTTCTGTAAGGTGTACTTTTTATTTTTCTCGACGGCCTGTTGTTGACCCAGTAGTAATCCAGTATCATTTGGTGTTAGATGACGCTTGTACGAAATTTTGCCAGTGATGGAAGACAAATTATGTGGTCCCCTACTTTTCATCTAATGTAAGGTGTGTCAAATGGTTAGTAAAAGGTTTTATAATTTTTTTATTGGAACCTGTCTCCTTAGGTGTTGCCTTGATTCTTCACGATTGAGGATGGCCTCTTGTTGTTCGGAATAAATTACTTTTTCACCGTTGGGAATTCGGATGTCATTGTCGGAGATCTTCAGTACTCTAGTAGATACGTCTGGTCCAGTTCTTACTATAACCCATCTAACCAAGTACTCCTGCTTATATCTTTGGACATGTTCAATTTATTTACACAATTTATAAAACTGTGTATAGGCAGTGGGTCGTTAATGTACTGTGGTAAAACTGGATAGGACTGATGTATTAAACGTCTAATATCTGCTTCAAATTCGTCTAGACTTTCTTCAGATTCTTCTGTTTTACCTTTGCACTTAGTATACCTGACTCAACGATTGGTTGTCACATCTTTTATCTAGGACTGAAATTATCTTGTTTGTTAACTGATATGCTCATGAGAACTAAACCTCTTAATGAAATATCAAGAACTGCATACGTTTCGTAGCTATGCTAGCGTTAGTTCCTAATGTCTGGCGTGCCAATACTCGCAAGATGGGATATGTAGACATATTAATTATATATTTTTATGCAAGTGACGTGTTTATTTGTTATTATATTGTACACTTTAGAATTAAATGAAAAGGCTTGAATTTGCATGAATCATGTGTCAATGTGTACCTATATGTATTAATATTATAAACATAAAACACAGTAAAGTTTAAATGATTGAGAAATATCTAACACAACTGAAAACACAAGTACGTATATGCTTTACAAATATATTGCGACTTGTTTTTAGAAATGTGATCGGTTGCCTTTTGAAAACGCATTTATGTTTTTTTGTCACAACATAGGAGAAACGATCGCTAAAATTATCCCTAAAAAAAACTTTTTTTAATGTTGAAATGATGCAGAGAATTAATTGAATTTGAAAAACCTAATACCTAATTCTCTTACAATTTCTCCAAACCTTACACGACTAACCAAAACACAAACACTTAACTATATACATATATGTGTAATATACATAAACTACAGCACGAGCCCTATTGCAAAGTTTCTTGCTCATTTTTCTTTATTGCACTGAACAGGTGAAGCAAGTTGAAGAGTACATGGCATACCGTAAGCTGCCCCGTGAGATGCGCCAGAGGATCACAGAATACTTCGAACATCGATACCAAGGCAAGTTCTTCGACGAGGAATGCATACTTGGCGAGTTATCAGAAAAGCTTAGGGAAGATGTCATCAACTACAACTGCAGATCTTTGGTGGCTTCGGTACCATTCTTTGCCAATGCCGATTCAAATTTCGTCTCGGATGTTGTAACAAAATTAAAATATGAAGTCTTCCAACCTGGTAAGTTGATACTCGTAATATATTTAATATATTCAAACTTATTTAAATACAACTCACTAATGAGCATATAAAAAAATTAAATATTTGGATATAGTCACTAATTCCATACTAATATTAATGAAAAATGCTACCAGAGGTAATAAATCAATTTTCAAACGTTAGAACTTTAACAACTAGCAAAACTTATACAATGTTTATTGAAATGCTTTAAGCAAATATATTTCCCTGACAGATTAAAATTTGCGAGGGTGTATGAATTGTTCCAAAATTTAATCTGTGTTGTATTTTGGTGCAATAAATATGTAAACAGCTTGCGCAGCGATCACATAGACCACTGCCACACCATCGCCTTTAAAAATGTCTACCGTAGTTGTGGACGAAACGTTAGGTTTTTATTTAGTTTTCACCGGCCGTGAGAACCTTAAATCTATAATAAATCAACAGTTGGTATTTTTTCCCTTTTGTAGTTACAGGTTTATCAAATTTATTGTTCGGGAAACTAAATTTTTCTGAGTTAGCAAATCGAAACTATCGGTATTTGACATGATATATACGATGAAGTTATTAGAGAAAACTGAACTCTTTTTATATGCCTTATTGAAGCGTTTTTCGACTTTGATCCGTATGGACCTGATTTGTTAGAATTTAATAACAAATCAAGCCTATGTTTAGTTAGAGGTGAGCACAGGAAGGTTTAGAAGACATGGCTTAGTATAAAATGATACCATTGAGCATCCTTAGAGTCAAAATGTTTTTCTCCACAATATTTCAGCCATAAAACATGAGTAGACTCACATAAGAATAGAAATCGATCAGCTTGCCCAGAGCTGTTAAATTGTCATAGCTCACTGAAGAAATTTAAAAAATTCTCCCAAATTTTGATGAGTTATCTATCCTAGCAAACGAATATTCTGAAAACTATTGAATTAATTACTAGGTCGTTTCATCGCAAGTATTTCTTTAGAAATTGAAAATTTTGAAAATAACAAAAACAAGAAATTATCAACTTTTGACAGTAACAGATTTACCCAAATTAAAAAGCTATAATTGTGTTCGTTAACCACGGAACATGTAAAAATATGTTCAGTTTTCTCTTCAACAATTCTTCCACGGGCCACGTAACAGTATTAATCAAAATACCACTACTTATATTAAAGTCGATAGATTCATTAAAAGAGTAACACTAGGAAGTTGTAGTTGAGTTCAGCGTAAAGCCTTTTTTGGTTTTTGCAAACAACTTTCATAAAGGTATTTGCGTCAAATTTTCTCTATACTCTGATTTATAAACCTTTTAAACTAAAACTACAGCCTTTGAAAAAGGCAAAAAGTGAAAAAAAATAGGAGATAACCCACTGGAAAAGGAAGAGAATACAAAAAAAATGAATGGACAATAATTTACAGGCGATTTGATGTCGGGAAGGAGGAGGGGGTGGGGTTGTAAGAGAACAAAACTACAAGTCCTATATAAAAAAGTTAAATGCAAAGTTGTCAGGAATAAAAATATCTACAACTTTTGTGTTTACATTTTTTTCACATAACCTCAAAATTTATCTGGCAAATTCGAAAAACCAAGTTTTTGCTTTTTTAATTTTCTTTTACACAAAAAATTTTTTTTCATGAAATTGGTGATAACTTACCTTTTAATGTTCCAAACACACTGTAATGTTTTTTATTTAAAATATTTATTGTTTCACCTTATTTTGACTTAATATCGAAAAAGAACCCTAATTTTCAATCGAAAATTCTCACGTTAAAATATCTGCTTTTTTAAAAACGTCGGTGGGGTTTTTGTTCGTTGATAACTCTACTTTCTGGTGCTGTAAAAAATATATACATCACTATGGTAAATATTATCAGAAAATTAAGTTAATAAAGTTAATATTTAATAAGACATTTACAATATTTTGCGAAAGTTATATTAGTCTGTTTCTAAATTAAATCGACTTATATTTTGAAATGAATCAGGTTGATTGTCAACATATTTTTAACATTAACTTTTTCGTACTATTAGTGTTGAGTATCAACAAACGCCTTCCAAACAAAAAAATTTTTTAGTAATTTTAAACATGTTGCATTTCTTTTATGTCCATGTAAATAAAGCCATAAGACTGGGAAAATTCAATTGTAACTTAAAATTCTGAGTAGAATCCGAATCAGTCTTGATCTTAAATTAAACGATAGATCAAGAAATTATTTACTATTTAGGAAATGCATAAAAATGCGCCAAATTTCTGTCATATAAATATTGAACAAGTATTATTTTTTTAAGTGCAACTGTTTTTGAGAAAATACCACCAATGGAATTCTGGTCTAAATTATAATCACAACCATTAATAACATGGTCAGATTCCTACCTTTATCCGTTTTGGATTTTAAATCTCTAATTTTTGTTTTTTAAATGTGGTAAAGGCAGCTGAAACCAATTCTTTCGTAAGTCGAAATTTAACATTAGAAATATACGTAGTTCCATTTTCAATGGCTCTCTTGATTTTAAAATGTACAATTCGATTTATATCTTATCGTTCAAATTTTTATTACTTCTAAATATTTCAAAATCTTTAATGTGTCGATTTTTATTCATTTCATATGTTATAAATCATAATTATATAACATTATTGTCGCGTATTAATCTTATTTTAATTATCCAACAATAAAAAGTATTCTTCATTTATTCAAGCAACAATAGTTTTATATGATTAAAATTTTAATTCCAGTCACAACAGCATATTATTTTACTCCAACTATCTAACTAACTCTCTAGGTTGATCCAAAAAATGGCGGCTTGAATACTCTTAAGCCGATTTGCAGCGCTCTACCGGTTGACAGTGGTTGTACTTTGACATTTCTCTTTTCATTAGTGACATCAGTGTAGTCGAACCAAAACTAATTCACTAGAATGTAATTTGTTAAATTGTTTTGTTTTTGTTTTTAAAATCTTGCACACATCAATGAATTTCTTATTTATGTGGTTCTATAGGGGCCCTTCAGTGATTTATGCAAAACTGACCAAAATGTATTATAAAATGTATGCGAAAACAAGTGAAATAGTAAAAACCTAACCTTAAACGTCATTTAAGAAAGAGACAGACAATGATAAACAACTACTGCTTTGGGTTTTTACCAGTGAGTAACTATATCTGATCCCTGCCGGGATCGATTGTAAAATGACGACGTTTCGGCAGAGTCTCGTAGCCTTCTGCTTTCGCTTCTAGTTACTCGAATACCCGGAAACCACCTAATACATTTAGTTCCCGCGAAAACTTAAAAACAAATATATATATATATATATATATATATATATATATATATCATCATCATCATCATCATATGCAGCTATATTCAACCAATTTTTCATGGTGTAGCCTCCCTGAAGAATTGAAAGATTTTGCAGAGGAACTTGAAGAGCTGTGGAAATGGACAACTTAAGGTCTTGAGAAGAGACGAAGAAGAAGAAGAGCTTAAGATCTGTGAGAAGGACTGAAGGACTGTATTGAAGAGAATTGAAGATAGGTGGGCAAATGGTCGGTTTTGCTAAGTGAAATGAAGAAGAAGAAGAAGAAGTGTAGGACTGAAGAATTGAAGAACTGGCTCGAAGGATTGAGAAGACGAACATGATTTTGGCAGTTTTTATCGGAAACTCAAGGCTAGAGGTTGAGGAATTGGCCTTTTGTATAACTAGACTCGTAACGGAATGTATTAATGAAGCGAAAGCTGAAGAGCTAATCGGAGACACTTAAGGTCTTGAGGAAACTGATAAAGAGCTTAAGGTCTTTTTGTAGGAAGAATTGTCTCGAAGGATTGAGAAGACGAAGAATGTTCTTAGAATTTTTACAGGGGATATGAGGCATACCTTACCACGCTGCCTCAGTGCGGGTTGGTAAGGGGCAAATGTCTATTTCCCTGATTTTTGCCATTTACGTCAGAGACGACTGTCCCCCCCGGAATTGTGTCACAATTTTTTTATTAATGAAAAAACCTTGACTTGGCTGGGATTTGAACCCGGGTCCGGTCCGCTATATCAAGCTCCAATTTAGTACAATTGTATGAGCTGACGGACTTTCCCACTAGGCCACCGGGGGGTATATATACATATATATATATATATATATATATATATATATATATATATATATATTTACTCACTGGTGTTTACCGGTTGAAGATATTTCAAGCAATCACGTTACAAAGGGTTTATTTGTGAGGTCATTGGTATTAACCAAAACCGCTAGACTGTGTTTGGTTCAAACCATTTAGGAACAATTATAACCGGTTGATCGCTGCAAATCGGCTTTACTCTCGACTACCGTCCGCGCACACATCATGAGAAGTGCTGCCTGCCTAGTAAAAAGGGGAGTTCGAGAAATCTTCCTTACCTTATTAATGAATGGCGCCTTAAACTATATTAGACCCCTTTCTTGGAAGAGAGTTGCTACGGACAATGTAGGCAAAATCCTAAGCTTCCTTCCTTTCTCGGAAAGGTTAGAACAATAAATGAGCAATAACATACATTGGACACTGTTTTTAAATTAGCAGTAACATATGCACTCAGTGCAAATTTGGCAATGTGAATTTCCAGTTGTTGCTTAATAAACATATTATTAAGTCCATTATCACTTCAAAAGTATTACAAGCTTACCAAAAAATGTAAAACATTGAATGTGCTGATTGCTTCATAACTGTTTTTCTATTTTCAGGTGATATAATTATAAAGGAAGGAACTATCGGTACGAAAATGTACTTCATCCAAGAAGGAATTGTCGACATTGTAATGGCTAATGGAGAAGTAGCAACGAGCCTGAGCGACGGTTCATATTTTGGCGAGATCTGCCTTCTAACGAATGCCAGGCGGGTAGCTTCAGTTCGAGCAGAGACATACTGTAACTTATTTTCGCTCTCTGTGGACCACTTCAACGCGGTATTAGACCAGTACCCGTTGATGCGTCGTACCATGGAATCAGTGGCCGCCGAGAGGTCAGTGCGTTGGTTCGTATAAAAGGAACCCGAAAGAGGTTTTATTTACATTATATTGTTATTGATTGTCGCTTTTTTGCTGTGAGTGCTCTTCATCTCTACCATACTCCATCTCTCCTTTTCCTTCTCTTTTTTTATCTGTATTACGGTTTGGTATTGTTCTCTATTAGAATTGTGAATTTTCCTTGCAAAGGTATTCAGCTCACTGACATTTGACACCCTATTTGTAAACCACATGCACAAAAATTAAGTTTAATTATTAATGAAATTCGGCTAATTTGAAATTCTTCAAGACTGATTATTCAAACAATTGCAAACTTCTTTGAACATGTAAAAATAATAACCCAATAAACATCTTACAAGGTAAATACTGCTCGAAGGAACCGACATTATTTTTCCTTTTTTTATTCATATTATATAATTTTACTCAGACCTGATTGCAGTTGTTTTCTTTTTGAGAACTCTACGAATTTCTATTTTTAAATATTTTATAAAGTTAGTTACTTGCGTATGCAAATTATTATTTTAATTATGGTGTAAGTAACGAAAACCGAACCCAAAAGTTAAATCTGTTAATTATTCAATAATCTTGGTCCTGTAAAATGCAGTTATATTAGTTGTCATTCCAAAAGTTATGATACTACCACAAACTCCTTATCAATTAAAAAACATCGGAACTGGCAATCTGTCGTTATACATTTTATAGTTGAAAACAACAAACAGGAAATACTGCTTACTCCATTAACGCACATTTTTTTATTGTGCTTGAAAAATAACTAGATATACTCTAAATGATTCACAGATTAAGGAAAAAATTGTGAATACGTTGGGCGCCAGATTGCCTTTGTTTTATTTCGCGAAATACTTTGTAATCACCAGAAAAAGAAAAATTTTATTTCTATTAGGGGTAAAAAATTAATAAAACACTGAAATTTATTTTCAGAGACATGAAATCATATTGTTTGAAAATGTAAACTGACAGTTTCTTCTCAGGTCACTAAAACACACGGCTATGAGATTACTTAATTAAATAAGTTTAAAACTGAAATTTAAGTTACATTTAGTATGGTAAATGACTAAAAAAATCTATGAACAATCTTATTTTTGATTGTGCTATTTTTTAACTGTGGGACAGCAACTTATTAAAATGGCTTCCATGCGAGTGAAGTCATGTTAGTTCCCATGCCTAAACCAGACTGATGATCGTTGTAGTAGCTTAACTTTACAATCTCTTTTAAAGTGTTCGGTTCATCCATAACGAAAACATTCTGCTCTAACAGGCTTGCAGTCATTGTCCGTATCTTATTTTCTAAAATCTTTTTCATCTCAGACATGAATTTGTTAAACATTACTTCCTAATTCCTTTGCTCAAAAGAGACATATTCTACATCTTGAATAAAGCTTTGTGTGGCAAACTGGTCACGAAACTTGTCAGATGTCTCCGAAATAACTAGGTTACTAAACATCTAATCTCAGCCTCGAATTCTTGTAAGTTTTCCCAAATTGTGTTCTTGATCTAATTTGACATTGGTTACCACACCGGCGTGCAAGGACTTCTAGATGCTGCCCTGTCATTAATTCTTTTCGAAACTTCTCGATTTCATTTAACAATTTGTGAAATTCATTTTGAGCTTTCCCGTCTGTTAATTCATTCATTTTGTGATTTTCATTTTGTATTAAGCTAGCTAGTTAGCGAGTATTACTTTGTACTTTGTGAATTCCGCTCTGTACTTTATCTTCAATGTAGTTAACTTCAGATTATCTTTCCATTATTTTATTGTCAAATGTTTATTTGAATTGTTGAAATTCTATTAATTTTTGTTGTTCTTTTCACCTTTTTTCATCTACTAATTCTTGTTCTTTTTGTCTTTTACCATCTAAATAATTTTACTTTACATTGTTTGTTCTTGTTAAATTTATCTTTGAGTCTGCTAATTTCGCAGTAAGTTTCTTCCAATTCTCTTTACTTTGCTTGTCCATTTTTTTCTTCCACACTTATCTTCACCATTAATTGAATAACAGTTTATCCCAAATTCTGATTCCAATTTGTTACAGATTATTCTTCCAATTATTGCAAAGATTATTATGTAGTACAACTCAACATGTAAATTCGAATTACAATTTGGAATTTAATGTCAAAGTAAACTGATTGAATGGAACTCAACTTATACTGAACTGTTCTGGCTCGGACCCACTGAATTATACATGGTTTGCCTTTCTAGAGTTTTCAAGTAAATTCCTATATATACGTTCTATGTAACTGACCTAGAACTGTTAAGAATTTTCTCGAAATGTCAATTTCAATAGCCTATTAAGATGAGTGTTAATTAATTTTACTCTTATTATCAAAATGAACGTAAGAAACACAAATCCTGAATTAAAATTAACATTATGCTTTAAATCAACGTAGTTTTTGATTCTGAATTCTCCGCATTTGTACAGCGGGATTTTCAACAATTAATTTTCTACGTTTTTATACAAATATGTAAAACGATAACATAGGCTCTGATTTAAACATAAAATTAAGATTATTAAGAATAGAGATAGACCTTCGGAAATAAGAACTTTTAAGTAGAATCTTTTCAAACAGCCCGTTTTAAAGGGTTTTGGCGATGTTTAACAATTTTTTTTTTATATTTATGTTTTCTTGGGATTAACACCACAATTGAAATAAAAAGCTGTATATATTCCCAAGAAAACATAATAATAATTTAGAAATGCTACAAATAACATTTAGAATACAAAATTATAGTTTTTCAAGAGGATTTTGATACCTAAAGCTGTATTTATGCACTTATCTATAACGGCCGTAGCCAGCGGGGGTTTAGAAATGCCAGAAGTATCTTTTAGAAAACAACTATCTATCGCCGTTGAACCTAATCTTAATGGTTAAAAATTATTTTTTACCTTTGAGGTTAAAAGAAATTTTTTAATTTATAACTCTAATTTATTTAATTTTTATTTTATAATAAATTTTACAATTATTTATGTGTGTGAATAAAACTCTCGTGCTTTTTTCTCATTGCCCATACTTATATTTTTATCAGCAGAACTTGCGAACTTAAGCTATGAAATGTGTGTCATCTACCTACAATCAATTAATAGAAAAACTAGTGATAAAAGTTAGTTAAATATAAACAAAATTTCTGCACAGTTTACCAAAAATTACCCACCGTAAATACGTATATTTAAATTCAGCTGAACACCATTGTTGTTTGTTGATGTTTCTATATGGTCCAAACTGTCTTGTGGTTTTTGTTTCATTAACTATTAACAACTTCCAGTTACTGTCTAAAGTGAAGAATTTCAATTGCAGTGATATTTGGTTAATGGAGTCATTTGCCTTTTTTAAAATGAGATGATTCACATGTTTGTTCACATTGATTGTTCACGTTATTAACCCGTAATGATAGTATCAAGTTTGAATATCCTATTCATATCAAGTAGAATTATGATTTGGCTGAGAAAACTGATTACTATATTCACGAATGAATTTACAATTTCGCACCAAAATGAATTCGTTTCGTCAACATCAATGAATACATTTTGGTATTGTCGATTTTACTTTTATTACTAATATGGTAATCGGTTGACACAATACACAAGCACAATACACACAAAAAGGCGATGGTAATAACACATAATGAAATAAAACACATCACAAAACACTATTAGACAGCACTTTTGGAAAAGCTTTTCAAATTTCTTTGCAAATTAAACTCAGTAGCAAACACACACTTCAAGTAGGTACTGACTACTCTAAAATATTCTTAGAGAATACTTCTATCAGTTTTAAACATCTTAAGTAGCTTCTCCCAATTTTTTTAAATATTTCAGTACCTACTTATCATTCATAATGCTTATTGATTATTTATCTACTGGTATTTTGTGTTTAGGTTAAACAAAATCGGTAAGAATCCTAACCTTCTGGCACATAGAGAAGAAGATTTAGGAAGTGAAAGCAAAACAATAAGCGCTGTTGTTAATGCTTTGGCTGCCGAAGCCGATAATGTAAATATGTTGGATGGGTCTATTGCAAGGTAAGTTATCCTGCTATTTTACCACATTTAATTACGGTTTTATATATTAATACTGTTGCTAAATGCCAATTCCAAACAATCTATATCTATACTAATTTATAATATAATAGCACTATTGCTTGCAGCTATCGAAAGTTTGAGCGACATCAAAATTAAATGAATCTGGAAAAGGAATTTCCATTTTGTTGAGGATCTATTCTATTACAATGAGAATATATTTCACTAGTTCACACTGTGAATACAACATCCAATCACTTGATTTCTGTGGAGCGATCTCGTACGAATTTTACCTAAGTTGAGGAGAGACGTCTATGATCTCGGATACATTGTATTTCCTGGGCGATTACCTTAAACATAATTGATTTTTGGGTTTAAACTCACAGTAATTACTTTTTTAACGATATAAAAATTGATTTAGGGCCTCTGGTGAGCTGCAGATATTTTTGGCCCTATGGATTAGAGTTTTCATGATGCCAGTTTTCGTTGTTGATGGATGGTTGGAATTGTAGTGTAGGTATAACCCTGTATGTGTAGCCTTCTTAGACTGTTTTTTCGATTCCGGTCCTAGTCCTTTGGTACCTCACATCAAGGATGCGTAGGCAGCCATTATCTTCCCTCTCTATGTTGAATCTTATGGATGTTTGTGATCGGTTTAGATGCTCCACAAATGCCTTTAGATCTCTCCCTCCATGTTGCCAAATAATGACAATATATCTTAACTACAACTTTGGTTCCTTCTCGTATCCCTTCAATGTATGTTCTTCAAACCATTCCATGTAGATTTTAGCAATGGTTGGGGATAACGGGGAGCCATAGGGAATTCATCTTCTTGCATGAACAACCGGTTCTTCTCCTAAAAGTAGCAATTCTTGAGACAACATTATAGTAAGTCCATGATTGAATCTATTGGTAGCTCCGTCGTCTCCATCAGGGTTTCATGCTCAGTAAATTTCTTTCTGACTATGTCGAGAGATTCGTCTAATGGTACGTTTGTGAAAAGGTTTTCAACATGGAAACTTAATAAACTATGTTCTGTCCCAAGTTCCATGGATTCGATGATTTTATCAAAATGCATGGAATCCCTGACCGATGCCTTACTAAGTGATGAGGTTAAAGCCTTAAATTAGATTTCCATATCACTAGGCGGTTTTGTTATAAGGCATATATTATCTGCATAGTCGAGGTCAGTCAAATGTGATGTCAAAGTCCATCAGATACCGCGGACATTTGTAGGAGCTTTGTGCAGTACATTGTCAAGTACTATATTAAAGAGGAGAGGAGATAATGTGCAACCCTTTTTAGCTCCTGCTGTTAGTTTGAAAACATTATTTGTACTGCCGTAGTGTGGTAGCATTTCCATAAGAGTTCTTCCATCATCCTGATAAATTTGATAGAAACATTTTTTTAGAGCTGTCCATACGATGGAAGACGCTCTTTCAAAGTCGCTGAATATTAGATATAAAGATGTTCGAAATTCTCTGGGCTGCTCTATGATTCTTAGAGTGTTGATGTGATCTAAACTTGAACGCAAGAACGGTTACCTGACGTAAATATGTCTACTAGGTCATAAATATAGGGTTTTGTCGTTACTTAGAAAGACAGAAAAACCTTATACTTACGTTACGCTGTAATTCGGGGATTTGTTTAGATTATTATTATCAAAAATGTGTCTATAAGTATATGCGTTTTATCAATGCGGATATCAGTTATTCATTAACAATTTGAAGAACTCACAAACAAATGACCAATTTGAAGTAAGATTTTCATTTTTTTTTAATACTGTCATCACATACTAAACCACAGTATCTATGGAACTTTCCTAACATATTTGAGTTAAGAGTATCCTGATAATTATTGTTAATTAACCAATGATTTCATTTACAGGCTTCATGGTAGTGATACTAGCCTCCCTGATATCGGTTGGGCCTTGAAAAGGCTGAAACTACCAAGACCGAAATCAGAAAGCAATTTTGCATCGCAAGACATGCCATCATCGTTAAACAGGAGCGGCGATCACAATGGCCGAATAAATTTCCACAAATCCGATTCGTTACAATGACGGCACTCCACGCACTAGTGCTCAGTGTTGTCGGCTCAACTGTGTCAAATGCCAGTGTTAACGGTCGCTACAGCAGCGCTGGCAATTCGCACAGACCACCATTGAACTGACTATACACACTGAACTAGTGCGTGAGTGACCTTGAGAAGACGCTTCGCTAATCCACAACAAAACGGCAACAACGCGTTCTTAATGTCCCCCATAATCAGAAGAAGAAGCAATAAGTGCACAATGGACACTTTGCTCTGAGTATAATGTGCAATATTTTAAGACATTTAATCTTAAGTTTAGCTTTAATAATTTAGGTGCTCAACAAATTTATATAGATGATTTTAGAGATGTACACATGAAACCCGGTTTATGGGTTTTCGTTCTTCTGATTTCGTATCTATCGATTTTTTTCCTTAGCGAATATAATTTCATTTCTTATCCCTAAAATTAGCTTATTTTCTAGTCGAGTATTAGGCTTGATTACTTCAGTAATTAAATTTAAGAAAATAGCCATCAACCTTCAACATTATTTCTTTATGAATATCAAAGGACTATAATTTCAAATACTTAAAATTAAAAAAATATACAAGGTTTGCTGCTTTAATTTCGGCATATACCCAAACAAAAAGCAATCAGCACATGTATTGCTTTTCAAAATAACCCAGTTGTCGTAACAATTGTGCCAATCCTTTCAGCCATAAAGTTTTCTGGAATTTTCAAGGTGATTGGTCGACCTTTACCTAAGGAAGTCGTCACTAAGGTTCCTCCTACGAAAGAGACTTTCCTGGCAATAAAGGGAAACAGTTGTTAAATAAGTTATTTGGTCATCCCAGCACTATTTAGCACTTTCTTAAATACAAAATAAATCAAATACATTGATCGAAAATGCAAACGATTTATCTGTTTACTTTGCAATTATAGTCACGTTAAAACTAAAGTGGACTCGAACTGCTGAATATATTCACCTTATGTCAATATTGTGACGTCAGGTTACTAGTGTAGTGTTGCCATATTCCGAAATGGAGCAATCAAAACCGAATGTCTCACAGTAGTTGAAAGCTCTAAGAGATTAATATCACAAATTAAATCTGAACATCATTAACAAGATTTAGGCCCACTGTCCACGTAGCGTCATTTGTAAGTTGTATGCATGGCGTAAATAATGTGAGTGACGTATTTTGCATCCCACTTTTGGTCCAAGAAAAATGCGATGCTGATAAGATTATACCATAGAATTTTAATAAAAGGCTGCCAAACAGAAGTAGAATGTAATATCTTCATCCAGCTATCGAGAAACATAATAATGGTGATTGTTTGTTGCTTCAATAGAGTTACAAGATGATTTGAAGTAAATGAAGTGAAATAAATGAAATACATAACCATATATTTCATTTATTTTGCCTTAATAAAGTATCCATCAAGAACTCTGGATTAAGCTCTAAAACGACGAAAAACATTTATGTCCAATATAATAACTAGTGGATTCGGAACATTTAAAAGCTATTTTTTAATTCTTCTCTTCATTATTATGTTATTTTGTTCTTAATAAACATAAACATTGTGAAATAATCTCATAATTTTACTGTTTAGTCGCCTTTAAAAAACGTGTCTTACAAAACGCCTGAGGTTGTAAAATGCTACCGGTCAACTTCGTTTATTTACTATGCAAGATACAAGCAAACAACGCTACATCATTCCAGTGAATCTATATTTGTTCTTTCATAATAATAAATTGGAAGATTTTAATTAAAAATGAATAATCTTACTCCTCTAAACATGCCTAATACTTGACAGAAATCTTAAAACTCCTTCAGTAACTTTCTGTTTTAAAAATTTATTTTCGCGACACCCCTTCCATAGGATGATTACATAATCGCAAATAAGTATCTAACATTATTATTAATGTAAAAAAACAAAACTACATAGTCAATGCACATATAGAATTAATTTTAAAATTTAAGCTTAATATATTTCATAAATGGAAAATAACAGCAACAATGTTATTTATGTTGAAGCGAGAAAATTGTTTATTTTGTCGAAAGGTCAGAAGTAAATGTGTCGATAAAATTCCAATTAAATGGTAAAACAAAGTTTAAAGACAACTGTTGGTGGATTTGTCTTTAGCTTCCGTTTTAGTTATTATCAAATGCTCGTAAGTGATTGACTGTTGAACTTCCTGTTTTGATGTAATTTAGTGCATCATTTAATCTCTGTGATTTTCAAACAAAACAACTTACAAGCAATAATATTTCTAGACACTTTTGGGTAATTTTTTTACTTGTAATAAAATAGGAATAACATTTTTTGAATAACCAAGTCATATCAAAACTTACATTTAAAAACATGGAAGTACAAACAGAGGATCATTTCACTTTCTTATCGTTCTATGAAAGAATAGTACTTCTATTTTTTCGTGGACTGTCT
Organism: Octodonta nipae; assembly: GCA_034190945.1. Classification (NCBI taxonomy): domain Eukaryota; kingdom Metazoa; phylum Arthropoda; class Insecta; order Coleoptera; family Chrysomelidae; genus Octodonta; species Octodonta nipae. The sequence goes on along the minus strand of CM067217.1, from coordinate 39,938,241 downwards.
CGAGTTTTCACCTCTAGCGGTTTCTACTGAAATATATCTATCTCTCTAATGCATGAAAATGCGAAAAAATGAAATGAATAGTATATTCTTTCAGAAATGATTGTTGCAACAGCACCTTATTATAGTCTTAATGCCCTAATGCCGCCTGTATCTAATAGAACTTCTGAGATAATATCGTAAGAATATTACCCAAGCTCCATATTTTTCATAATCTGAAAAGCTCTCTAAAAACGTAGATAGAGCCTTGATATAAAAATCATTCTTGAAGTAGACACAAGGATTCATTTGACAGCCATGTCGTACATATTTGGATTTCACTGGAAGATCTTGCCTTTTGTATTCCATTTTAGTTTCTATGTATGTTCCTAAGTTAGTTTTCTGGTACCAACGTTTAGAGGGCAACTTGTGTGTGTATGTAACTTTAATTTTCATGACTTATAACACATTCTTTAAAAAATCGATAGCACAAAATAGGCAAGATCTTTGATTGATTTGCTCTTGAGGTTGAAGTCAGTAAAGCAGATTTTAGCGGCATTGCAACTGATGGTATAATCTACGATTAAAACAGCAATAATATTCATTTTACATGAAAAATGCAGCAAGGCTTTATAAAAACCGTGTAATATGAATTCGATCTGAATGCATGTCAGTTTTAGATATGAAAAACAATAATTTTCTTAACTCTACGTAAATATTGCTTCAGTGTTCCAACTTTGGATCCTTTGGATTAAATTGCATAATATAACTGAACTGTACCTGACAACAGCACCATGTCTGCATATCAACTGAATATCACTGAGTGTCTTTGCTTTTATGGTTCCATTGTAGTTTCTATAGAAAATTATAATGAGTTATCAAACAAATTTGTTTAAGGCTATATTCTCTATGTACGTTTGTTAAATTAGTTGATAGTTCCAATATTAAGGAAAGAATATGTGTGCCTACTATCTTCTGCCATCGACGTTAACCATTTTTCTTCTTCATGAATTGCTTCTTGCCTCAACTATCCGTATGTTTGTTCAGACACATTCATTAAAAATGATTAGCTTAAAAAACATGATAAAGTTACTGGCCACTGTGTTTCAAATTGAGAATTTCTGCTCAAAAATTACCTACATGGTAACCAACACAACTAAACAGGATTCAGTTTAATTGTGGAGAATGATTTTGGTAAACTATGAAGAAATTAAGTACCTATGTCGAGGCAAGGTTAGGTTAGTTTTTTATTTATCGACATCCAGAAGAAATCAAAGTTGGTTTACCAAAAAACTCACAGAATCATCGCGTATTCTATGCTGTGGACAACGAAGTTGTTTCCTAAAATACCTCTACAAGATTGTTATTTTTAACGCAAACATTATTACAAAAAAACAAAAATGTACATGCCAACATATAAAAATACAACAGAAACGATGATTTGAACGAAATTGTAGAAATCTTGCCAATAATCGCTATGGACTTATTGAAACCCCAATATGTAGTGCTTCTGATATAAAATCTGAAGGTCACTCTGAAACGAATATGCTTTTCTGTTACATTTATTTCTTGATCCCTTATGATTTAAACACCAATCAAGAGATGTCCATCATATCTCCAAAATAAAGAAACTTGTGAAATACACATTTACTTCTCTTTGTCTAACTTCTAAAAACTCAATAATTTAAAGATAAGCAATATCAAATTGAAACCGATCTTTTAAAAAATTGTTTAAATGATCTGTGAGACTTTACAGGTTAGGCGATACCTTTCGATGAACCCAGAACCGAGGTTAAATAAAATAGCACACAGAAAATAAAATGCTGTATGCTAAACATAATGTATGCTTCCTGCGAACATATAAATTAGATAGCTAGTTATAGTAAGGTGCATATTAGGCCTAAGAATCCCAAACAAAATTCTAATATATGAGTTTGCAGGAACGTCTGAAAAATGATGTATCTGATATAATAGGTGATTGGAAGATAAGTACAAATCTATTATTTATTTATACATATTAAAAGTTATCGGTAACTTACAAGTATTACAGTTAAAAATAGATTTATGTAAACTTTTATCGGTTATTAAGTAATAAATAATACATGAGGTCTATACATAAAAATTCTTAGGCACGGCATTCTTTATAATCGAATTTATTTCTATTAGTTATTAGAGGTCTGAAAATTTTTTTACAAATATTTTTAGTACAGAACTAAAAAAAATAAAAGAAGCATTAATTGTAAGAGAAATTAGTTGCTCTTATGATGTTTTTTTTTTCTTAAAAGAGTGGTAATGTTGGCTGGCATAAAAATTCTAAAACAACAGAACAATCTCTAAAATTCCTAAACAATTTGGTCACAAAACATATTGTAGGTGTTTCTGAATATATCTAATTCCACATATTTTCCTTATTTCTGTTCATTTTGTACATGTTACCTGTTTTCTAATTGACGTTCAATTGGTGGTCTTGTGGTGTCTACACTTGTTAGTCTGATGACAGCCTTTCTCACTTATAATTTGCTTTCCTTTCTTGTCCTGTCTTGTCTTCACGTGATTTCTGCATTTGCTTCAACATAGCCTTTACTTTATTAGACCCGCTATGTCACAAAAATAATAAATTTATCTTTTTACGCAGCTCTGTATATTTAGAAATGTCACCAAGTGGTCAAAATATTAAAAATGGTAAAAACAGAAAAATATTTTTGAGGAAACGATCAGCACAAGCTGCAAACCATGGAAAACATACTCCCATGGTTATGAACTGGGGTTGATATAATACTTATTGTATCTTTTTTTAATCTGATTCTCCTCTTCGATTATAGGCATGCCATTACTGTCCCGATTGTTGCCAATAAACACTTATTACCATTTTTTCTCCGGAAACAACACCATTTTTTCTTCCCAGTATATTTTTTCTCAGCATCATCCGGCAAGTTTGTCTCATAAAAGTTGGCAACAATTTGTGGTGAAATATTTTGGATTGGAGCATATAAATACTCTCTTACTCCTTACTCAGTTACTCTGGCATTAAATATTAAATATTTTCCCAGTTTAGTAGTAAAACTTCACTGATGACGTCCCAGAAAGGAGTCTATGATTTTTCTTCTATTTATTGTTATTGAATTGTTTTATAGTAAAATTGTTATTGGAATAGTACTGCACAAATACTTTGTTTTTTGATTTATCGAATGGCTACCTAAATTTTTTACTGCATCTTCACCATTCAGTTTTCTTCCGCCTTGGTTAAACCAGTGGACGTCCCAATACATGTTGGCCCTTCTATTTGTCGTAAACGTTGCCATTAGGCACACTATTTCTTTCTGCATCTTGCTGAGAAAGGTATCTCTCTTTCAGCAAAGTGTACCAAGTGTAAACACAAAGTATCGAATACAGTGTGGACATGGTGTAGGTATACACAGTAGTAAACACAGTGTATACACATAGTTATTATTTAAAAAATAATAATGAAGATTTGCACAAACACATACATATCCCCACACAGGGGCCGATCCAGACTGAAGAACGGCGGCAACTGACATAAATTCATTTAAAATTAAAACTCCAAGATACTGCGTATTTTTTTAATTTTCTTTACTCATAGAGGGATGTAAATATTAAAAAAAATCTTTTGGCTAATTTCTGAAAACAATCATTTTTTAATTAAGATTCACTCATGCAGATATTTTAAGCTACATGTGATTTTTCTTAAGTCGTGTACAAATGACACAAATATACTGTGCTTACATTGTGCCCTCTAACACATATTTCGAAGAAACCGTCAACAATACTTATTCGCTCGTGTTCCCTTTTCGTGTTATATATCTCTCAGTTGGACTTTTTGTACTTAACTATATTTTACTTCTTTTTTTATGCTACCTTGTTTAATTTCTCAAGTATTGTTCTAAACATGTTGCAACATTTAAATTGTTGAGTGTATTCAATGCTTGTGCTTCAAAGTTAGTAAATTTAATGTTAAATCGAGGTAATCTAAAGTCCAAAAGTATATAATACGGTCACTTCTATGGGTTTAAACCTCATAACGACTATTCAAGGTTCAAGTACCTATTAATCGTTTTTTCCTATGTGGTTTTTTATGCCTTAGCCTTCCTTCAGATTAGTTGTAACAATAATTTCCTAGATGGTGTTGACCCACTAATTTGAAACAAAGTGTATCATTCATTATATTACTATGATTTTTTTCCTCTTTATTTACAACAGCATGTCATAGTATTACTTGATTGTTTAATAAACAAATAATTTTTAGTCTTTTGTCATGTTTGTTTTACTCTATTAATAGGTGTTGTGGGATTACCATGGGAATTGTTTTAATACAAAAAAATTGTATATTTACATTGAAAATTAATAACTTAGCTTTCTGATGGCTGCGGTACCATAGACGGCTTTCCAGCATTATAGGGACTGGTATCATTTGTTCCTTGATATTTTAATGTGTAAGATATTATAGCTTTCTAGTTTACTGTAAAATAGTACCTGGCAACCAAAGGGGCTACAACTGGTTTTAGCTTTTTTCTCCACTAAACCGACTACAATTTATTCCAATAGTAATCGGAATGCCATCAAGGAATGCTTACCCTTATTTTGATATTCATGAAGCCATTGTTATAATGATAATCTACCTCTTTAAGCATTGACACCCTTTACAGTAGGTATAATTTAATAATCATTCATGTTTTATAAAATGATTAAAGTGAATGGTATTGGATTTAAGATTTATATTATATTACATTCGAGTTCAATTCCAATCATCTATTATTATCCCACTTAACAGGAGTCGACCGATATGCTAACCTGAGACCAAATAAAAGCCGTTTTAATTTATTTCATAGCTAATGAGCAGTATTCTGTAACTATAAGTGTAGATCTTCAGGTAGCATTTCGGATAAGTATTGTATTATAAATAAATAAATAAAATAACTATTAAAGAAGGAGAATCTTCACATTTAGCTGTGATCTACAATATGGATGTTTTATCGTGTTAGATGAAAGAACGAAGTGGATTTTTTTAGATATTTAAACATATAGCTGGAAGTACTTGCTTGCGTCATTTTTCTATTCATGACATTTTTTTAATTTTATAATAAATAATGAAAGTACAAAGAATATGTGGCTCAATGATTTTTGTATTTGATGAAGTGGTAGTTGATTAATATTAAGGTAATAAGGTATTTTTATAAAATAACTTGTGTTGTCACCTGTAACAAATTCTGATTGCTTAATTAGTTTCTGGTGGACAGTACATGTGAACTATCAAAAAATATGATTTCGATGTATAAATAGAAAAAATATTTAAAAAATTTACCAATATTGATACAAAATATATAACCAATAAAGCATAGATAGATCATTAAAATATTTCAGCCATATTTTAGAATATTTCAATGTAAACATGAAATATTTTTAAAACTTCCGTGAACTATATATATCTCAAATGCACATATGTCCTCGACAAATATCTTTTAAAATATATCATGAAATATTTCAAAATCGTCGATAAGTCAATAGATGAATGCCGACGTACTTTATTATAAAAATGAATATATTTTACAGCTAATAAAAAATCACTTACCTATGAGAATATCTCTAGTTAATATATTTAACCCTTCTTATACTTGTTATTAATATGTAGGTAGGTACTCCAAATTATATACTCACATGACAATTTGAAAGTGTGTATTGTTTCTTATCCTTCATAAAAAAAATTCCACATTATCATTACAATCATCCTTAATATACATTACCTATCCAAATAAAAAATGTATTAATAACACAGTTATACTACAATTAATTTACAATTTGTGCATATGAGCATCAAACATTTTCACTCCAAATACCAAATTAGATATTAAATTATTTAATTCTACCTGACCTGAATTTTATGGAAATACCTTAATATCATAATTCACTAGAGAAGCTCCAAAAAGTATATTTCGCAGGTTGTACTAAACGTTCTAATTGCATTAAATTCCTTATACAATTCAATCATTTGTCGGGATTAGGTAAATAATTGCTTTCAACCTCTCACAGCAATTATTTACCTGGTCAAGATCTCTACCAACTCCACTGCAAGCAATATATGGACTACTATGACAAAGTCAATCATTTGTCACTGGTTACACTTTGTGGTAAAATAAATACAAACTATTCGATTGTGGACTTCAAAGGAAATGTATTTTTGCATAGACATTGAGTAAAAGTGGTTTATAAAAAATCCAGAACCCATTAGCAAAACACGTTTCATTTTGGTAAACAACGTTTCCATAGCTTCCATTTTCTGCAATTTCTTATTTACTGCCTATCATTTTGAAATTTTGTAATAACGCCTAGATTGTACCCTGTAGTTCAAACTCAGTTCTTTAAGAACAACATCTTTCTTCTCGTTATGTTAAAAAATTGATTTATCGCACAAAAAGTACACTAAAACACACACTTTACTTGGCGAGGCGAACAACATAAAGATCTAGCTAAATAAAAGTTTTGTTAATTAAGAAAAAGCTTTATATAAAATTTGTCTAGATAATATAGAAGCCCTATCATTTATATATATTGTTATAAAATAAAATACGTTCATTATCAAGGCATCAGATTTTTTGTTATTTTTTATCGCCGCTCGAATTTAGTTGGGGCCTAATTTGATTCAATACCTCTTCTGACTTGAAGTCAATTCCGAATTCGTTGTGGGTCCAAAATGTCAGTTTCGTTTTATGCCACATTATTTCAATGACATTAAGGTCACTACTATTAGAAGGCCAATAAAGAACTTTTAGGTGTTAGTCTCCATGTCTATACCAAATAATTCAGTCTTATAAAACTTTGTAAAGTTACTTATATGGTTTCGTTCAACTATTATTTGTCTTTAGATATTTCAGGTTTCTCGATAATGCTTAAATATATGTTGTCCACAAAAGTATGTTTTTTACAAACAGCAATCTCTTTCAAACTCGTTTTATTTTGATGCCGATTACGGCATTCGATGCAGTTTTATTAGTATAAAAAATGTTATAGAATGTGAGCAATCTAATGGTAAAAACATATTGTTAAAATATATATATTTGAACTGCGATATCATTTGAACACGTCGTTTCATTTTGGCCCGGGTTGGACGATTTCGCGTAGTTTTCCATGTACATTAAGATATTAATTTAATTAACCAAGTTTTTGTGGAAAACACTGTAAAATTTTTTTCTGTATTACAAAGTTATTATGACATAATCTACCAGATTTATCGCTCGGGCTAAGCAATCGTTATACGCTGGTGGTGGGGGCTCGTAATAAGTTATTATTCCTAGGCTTTCTACCGCCACCAGCTTAATCGCCCACCGCTTCTTGTTTGTTTACACACTTTAACAGATTCATTAACCTCCACCGACGTCAACCCCCTCAAATGACAATCCTGGGTCCGCCCCTGGGGCAGGCAAGTTCAAATATGTCCAAGGGTTTTTCATCTTTAAATTTTCTCCCCTAACCACTTTTTCAAACACTATAATAACCTGAAAAACCTAATAAATGATATGCAACTAATTTGGTAACTACAAACCTTATATGCGAAATATACTTTA